>JAQHUG010000121.1:5079351-5094301 GCA_028555095.1 Dicrostonyx torquatus
CCATGACAGCACTGTATCCGTTGCTGATGCCTCAAAAAGTGTGCAGATTTCTACTCTGAAAACAGAGTTCCTGCCACTGCTGAGTGTGTCGTTCATCTCAGAGAACAGCTGCTGGCCACGACTGCTGCCTGATGCTATTTAACTATGATGACCATGGCTTTTTGTCCTTTGTGTCCAAACTAGACATCCCAAAACAGAGCATCGAGCGCAAGCGCAACATGTCTGCCATGGAACGCTTCTACAACATGGACAGAGAGCCACAACTGAGGACCGCAACACAGCCTTGGAGACACTGCGCGGGAACAGCATCACTCGGGTATCTTTTTATGAGGTGGACAAGCAAGACTGTCAAAAATTTTGTAGTACTGGCATCGCTGGGAGCCATGACAATTTGGGATTTCAAGACCCTGGAGTCTTCCATCTAGGGCCTCCAGATAATGTGAAGCTGAGTGAGCCTCAGCCATCCAGCATGAAGAACAGATGGGACTGTGCACACTCTGCCTTTGGCATGTTGGTGAGGACCACCGGCCCGTGGTAACACTGTCACACTATTAAGCAACTAGTGTGTGTTCCAGTGGATGTTGTGGGTGAAGTGTGAGTTAAGACAGCAGGGGTTTCTTTTTTGTTTTTTCTTATCTTTTCATCTTATTTTGATTTTGGTATGTCATTCCATTTTTGACCAAAGCTTCTCTTTAAGTAGTTTATTATGGAAAATTGTCACACTAAGGGAAGTGTGTATTGTCTGCTAAAAAATTAAAAATCCAAGTGTGCAAAAAATAGCCCTACAGTCAAGGAATTGAAATAAGTTGGAGAGAACTATAATGTTAGGATATTAAGTATTTTTGAGACAGGGTTTTACTAGGTAGATCTTGCTGTCCTGAAACTAACTCAGTAGACCAGGCTGACCTCGAACTCATAGACATCTGCCTGCCTTTGCCTCCCAAGTGCTGGGATCAAAGGCTGCACCACTACTGCCTGTCATAAACAACAATTTAACAATCCCATGAAAAGTTCTGTCTCGGTCAGACATTTGTTTTACTGTTTTCTTAAAACAGTATTTTAATTTTAAAGTTTGAGACTTTCACACAGTGTTTTTTGATTATAGTCACTGCACCTCCCCTAGCTTCTCCTAAATCTACCCCATTCCCTTCATGTTCCCTACCCATGCAACTTCACATTCCCTGCCTTAAAAACCTTAGAGTCCCATTTGTCTTGGTCAACTACGTTTGGATATGGTGGCTTCCCTGAGTTGTAGTTGAACTACCAGAGCTCACAGTTGTATACATTTAGGACATGACTGCCCCAACATATGGTTGAGGGGAAGGTTTTTTGTTTTTCTTTGGGTTTTTTTTTTGGCTTTTCAAGACAGGGTTCATCTCTGTGTAGCCCTGGCTGTGCTGGAACTCACTCTGTAGACCAGGCTTGTCTCGAACTCAGAACTCGGAGATCCATCTGCTTCTGCCTCCCGGGTGCTAGCTAGGATTAAAGGCATGTATCATCACTTCCCAGCTTGGAGGGAATGTATTATTTTAAATACCAAGGAAATTAAAGCCAGGGGCATCTGGAAGAGTCCAGAGAAGAGTGATGAAGTAGACTAAACAAGGCCAGCAAACTGGCCATGGTCATGGCTATCCACTAGAGAGGGAAGAATATCAGGGATAGATAATAGAGACAACATAGTGAGAGAAGCAGGGGCAGATCAGAGAGATGAAAATAGCAAGGATAACACGGTTATAAGGAGAATGAGTAGCTGGGGGATGGAGGCCTGTGAACTAGAGGGAGTTTAGGGTAGGGGACAAGGTGAGAAGGGCTAGGATGCTAGCATGGACTTTGAAATGTGTAACAGGTACTTGCAATACTGAGGGAGTGTGGACAGCATGGGCTTTGATAAGCAGATAACTGCCACAGGTAGCCATATGTCCCTTCTGCCAGAGGTAAGGGAAATGACTCCTTTTCGCAAATGGGACCTAGTTTCACAAGTTCTTCAAGAATGCTGGCTTTTATCTAACTAGCAGAAATCCTCTTATTGAATCCATTTTTGTATATTTGGACTGCCATTTGGAGTTTGGGGAATTGAAGTTTCCTTTGGACCTGACACTTAAATTTTAGAAGTTGTGTTGCATATGAATCTACTGGGCTGGACACCCTATTATTGGTTGTTTTTCATATTTTGACCAGTTGTGGTTTTCTGCAATGGTCTTCATCTGCTCCAAACAGAAACTTTGCTGATGAGTTAGAACTATACTTATCTATGGATATAAAGATACTTATTTAGACTGTGGTTAGAAAGAATTGTGTTGGCCTAGTCATGTGATAGTAGTATGTTCTCTTCTAACATCCATGACCACACTAGCCCTGAGCAGTTGGCTAGGTTTCCAGTACCAGGTATGGATTTTGGTTTATTGATACAAATTTAAAGCTATTTTTGCTATACCATATAGCAAAATCCCCCTTTTGTTTGGGGATATTGTGCTTAGGCAACTCATTTATAAATATAATGGATAATTAAGAAATACAGATTAATAGTCATCTATAATAGTCAAACTTATAGTCATGTTAGGTATGTATTCAAGGTCATATGCAAATATATTTAGATAGATGGTCTTCAAACTTCAAAAAGCTACAGAATATGACATTTAATAACCTAAGGTTTTTCATAACAGTGTGATATGGTTGCTCCTGTCAGCACCAATTTACTTCAAAAGAAGATGATGGACATTGAAGAACCTCTAAATGGAGTTTACTTTCCTTATGGCAGAAGCTAGCCATTTGGGGAAAAAAACCTGCCCTTGCCTTAATTGCTGACAGTATACTGTCCAAACTGAACTACCGGGATGCCAAAAAGGTAAAATGTCTGTCAGATATAATAGGGTCATAGGACATAACTGGATGCCCCAACATTGCAAAAGAACATTGGGTGATTGTCCAGGCATCTAGATATCCCTGTCATTAGGTGACATTATGCCCTTCTGGGGTCTTTGAGGAAGTAAAAGCCTAAGTAATTAAAATTACAGTTTTCCTTAGTTACAATAAAAAGTAAATTAGGTATAACACTTTAGACTCACAAAGATAAGATAAATAATAGAGTACTTTCTTTAATTTTGCCAAATACGAATGGACTGGATATTGTAACTATAATTCTTACTTGATAACGGCTTTTAATTTGTAATCTTACTATGTTATAAACTACAACTCCAGAAGCATGAGCCAATACAAACTAACTCATGTTACACCAGATTTTCTTCTTGCTCCTTGTGGACTGTTCTTCTGAATGTAGCATTTATTTTCAGGGATTCCTCATAACTGGAACCCAATGTGAGGGGCAGAACCCTTGGAGAAGGTAAAAAAAAAATCCTTTAAATAGAAGTAGGAGGTAAAAATAACACACGGGGGGGGGCAGGAGGGAGAGAGAGGCAGAGAGAGAGAGATTTCTATACATCTTCATGGGGCTTGGCAGAACAGGCTGAATGGACTCCATCACTGCTTGCCTTCCCAAGCAATCTGGAACTTAGAGCTCTCTCGTGACAAGGGGTACTGGGCCCTTTCCACCATTTGTAGTTGGCCAAATGCAGAGATCAGTCTTTGATGCAACAACCGAGTCACAAGGAATGGCAGATGGGCCTCTGAGACCTGCAACATGGGCTAGATCAGAGCTGCCCCAGAGCTTAGAAGTTTTTTTTTCTGTTGATTTGTTTTTTGTTTGTTTGTTTTTAATGGCCCCTTCATGGGGAAAATTAAAACAGGCTCAACTTCTAGTACAAAACCAATTGTAACCAGGATATAAAGCACCTAAGCTTATACTGGTTAAATTTATTGGGGTATTTGTCATTCAGTATGTTACACCCATGTCTATTGTGCCCCACAAGGGAGGAGAGAGACAACGTTTTTGGATTCCAAAGTCTTTAATAAATCATTGATCAATCAGAGCTACTGATCAATCAGGGCTGTAGGATGAACAGGAGCAGCCCCAAAGGGGCAGAAGCCGGGTTTATAAGCGCAAACCCATAAACACACCTGTGCCAAGTTACAGTTACACTTCACACAATCAGGAGTCAGAGATTAGGATCTTTCCTTGCATGTTTCATTATTGTGAACCGACCCAGAATGCAAGCCCTTCAGTCCAACCAATCAGATTCATATGATTTTCCTGTTGTTAGGAACAGCCATAATGTCTTAGAGAACTAAGTGGCATAACAGCCATTGGAAGGTTCTGAGCTCCCCTAAGGCTTGGGAACCTGAATCGTATTTCACCCTATAGGTTAAATGAAGTCTGAAGTCAAAAACGGCAGTACTTAGGACAAGGTGATTTTGCCTGCTCCCTTCAAGTCTATGGAAGGCATTCTCCTATCCTGTTCATCTAACTAATATTTAAATAAATGCTCAACTTTCAGAGTAAATAAACTAAAAGGGCAAAACTTTAAATTTGTGTCATGTCTATTGGGTACATCCTTATCTGTATATCGCTACTAAGAATTTGACTCTTTTAATTGCTTTCTGGAGACTCTTGGTTAAATTCTGTAAGCGATGTTATATTTGGAGCAGAGAGGGTCATTAGGTTATTAAAATAATACTACTGCCAAAGCTCATAGAATTAATCCTTTACTTCCTTATCAATTACTTATCCTTTCTTCCTCTTCATTTTCCATTGGAATTATATATCAACAAGGGAGTTGTATTATAGAAATTTATTTATGTCATAATTTTCTATAACAACCTGTACCTCTTTATTTTCAGAAAATTATAGACCTAATAATGGCAGAAAGGATATGTCTTAGAACTCTTGCTGATAAAGAGTCTACAGAAATTATTGTAACATTATTTGGTCTACACTGATAATAATTGGTAAGTTGAATTAGCATGCTACTTGGGATCAAGTTACTCCCCTTTAAGACTGTTTTTGATAATACTCCATGGGTGTTACCTAAAATTACATCTAAATATCCTATAAAGATTGTTTTTAATGTTTTTTAACAGATGGCAGTTCAAAAGGACAAGGAGAATATATTTCACTCTTATCTACTACAGCATACTGTATATATAACTTAGATTCAATTTTTCTTTAGAAAAACAGATCTATTACAACATACTGTACCTGTAACTTAAATTCAACTCTTGTTTAAAAAACAGACATGTTTTTAAATAACAACTATGTATCTTACCTTCATCTTGGATGATGACTTCATCTGGATTAAAGCAATCATGTGTCTGACAGCCAGCTAAGGTTAAAGGGTACATACCATTTATCTTCATCACCATCTTGATAAAGATGACCATGTGCTATAAACCAACTAAGACAGCACCTATAAAACTTCTTAGTCCTACCAAGCCCTCTTCTTATTATTGTATCTCATTTTTAGATTAGAGAGGCAACAGCAGGTCTTCAAAATATTTTGGATTAGGATGTATTTTTGTATCATAAACAATTTCTAAAGTTACATAAATAAACTCAGGTTAACAAAAACAGAGTTAGCGATATATGTCTAACCACTTATATCTTTGCAACTGTGTTAAACACCAGATTTCTACAAAATTTTAAATGGGAAACAACATATGTTTGATAAATAAGGTGTACTTTATAAATAAGGTCTATAAAGTCCTAGTGTTTATTCAGGCTAACAGAAACTGATTTGAAGATATATGTCTAGTCTCTTTGTCTTTGTGACTGTATTTATGGTTTAAAGCTTTATTTTGATGCTAAGAGATCTTCAATTGAAAATCTTAAGGCTCAAACTAAACAGGGATAAAACTGTAAAATCCTAACCTTATAAAAGCTACTAATTTCTTATAAACTGCTAAAGATAAATAGGACATGTAAGTTAATAGTCACCTTATAAATTATCAGATTCCTTAATGTGCTCAGAATTATGCTTTTAGTCAGGCTAAGTAAGGCCTTCGATAAATGCTGTCAAAGTTAAGCCTGAAGCAAATAACTAAAAACAAAACTTATTTTAAATCAGGTATATGTCATAAATATGGTCCTCAAACTCCCTGGAGAGCTGCTGAACATAGCACTTAAAACGTTCAATAAGAAGGCTTCTGATTATAAAAAGAAATACCAAATCCTGGCAGCATTTCTCTGTCATTTTAATTGATACAGAAGCCATTTGGATTATACTTCCTGCTCCAATTTATCCTTTTCAGATCTCTGGGAATGTTGATGACTAACTACAATTTTAGTTAGCTGCTTTATCAGTTTAACAACAGCAAGTACCCAATTCCTCCCGCTACAGCTGCAGCTACCTGGTCAGTCCATTTCATATGTAAAAATCAGACTCACAGTTTACCTTGCTGGCAGACTTCATACGGAAAGAGATAAACACACAAAACAGGGTTCAGTGTCAATCCTAATGAAAAATAACAGCAATGCCGAACTTCTGACACCTATGTCTATTGAGAACACAAACAGGAAGAGCCTGCCTAGGAGGAAAGCCAAAAACAGCTCTGTTATGGGTAGGAGGATGCCACAAAGAGTCGGTGCAATGATAGATGACTTCCTTGCTGATATCTGGTCAAATTATGCATCCTTCCAATGATATGCTTGCATTGCTAAAAAAAAAAAAAGAAATTTTATCTTATCCTTTACATCAAAAATGGAAATACTTTCACTTCAGGCACTGAGAACCCAAACACCACACAGATCCCTTTGTATATTTGATTACTAAAAATTCATTTTTTAAAATTTGTATTTTTGAAAAATTTGCATTATTGTACAAAAATAAAAATTTAAAAATAACAGTGTAAATAGTCATGAGATGGATTTTTAAAAGTTAATAAATTAGAGTCAAGAAAGTTTTTTAAAATTTTCTTCTAAATAATATAATGGCCTAGGGATGCAAACATAATTTTGCTTCTCAAATTTCCTTGGTGGCCAAAGGAATTATACAAAAATGCAATCAGTAGGAATTGGATAATTTTAAACTATTTTTGATATAGCTTGGGGATCTGTTATATCAAACTGCCTATGAAATGTAGTCAGAAATAGAGCCTTCCAACAAGTACTCTAAGCTTCTAGTACATAATTAGTAATGCATGGATGTAACATGAGGGCCTGCTTGTTGGGGTTTCTGTCCTGCCCGGTACCCCACAGCCGGCAAGCCCCAAAGAAAATCACACAGAGGTCTCCATAAGATTATAAACTAATTGGCCCATTAGCTCAGGCTTCTTACTAGCTCTTGTAACTTATAGTAACCCAATTTTCTTATCTATGTTAGCCATATAGCTCGATACCTTTTCTCAGTGGGACATACCACATCCTGCTTCTTGGATGGCCTTCGCAGGAGTGCCGGAAAAGCTTCCTTCTTCCCAGCCACTCTCATTGCCCTGCCTCTACTTCCTGTCTGGTTGACCCGCCTATACTTGCTGCCTGGCCAATCAGCATTTATTTAAAACATGACTGACAGAATACAGAATACAGAGAAACCCTGTCTCAAAAAGCTAAAAAAAAAAAAGAAAAAGAGAAAGAAAGAATGAATCTAGCCTTTTGTGGAGGAAAAGAGGTGATAAAGTCTCTTCTGTAACTGCTTCTCAGCTGAAATTAGCATGCTGTTGCTGGAATTCAGGAAGTCTGGAATGCTGATCAAAGGCAGGGATGGGCCAGAACAATCTAGTTCACTGCCCAAGTTCTGCTGAACCACTTGGTGCTAGTACAGGAAGCTTCAGAGTAGTCTGGAATGTTGGCCCAAAGCACAGGTTCAAGTTGATAAGAAATTCTGTAAGAAGCATCTGCTTTACATGAGCCTTCAGCAAGTTCTAGGCACATGGCCATTGTGGTGGCTTAAATGAAAATGGCCCCCATAGGCCCATAGGGAGTGGCACTATTAGGAGGTGTGGCCTTCATGGAGTAGGTGTAGCCATGTCGGAGGAAGTATATCACAGGGGATTGGACTTTTAGGTTTTAGGAGCCCAAGTCAGGCTCAGTGGCTCTCTTTCTTCCTATTGTCCACTGATCTGTATTTAGAGCCCCCAGCTCCTTGTCCAGTACCATGGCTGCCTATGTACTACCATGGTTCCTGTCCCAATGATAATGAACTAAAACTCTAAACTGTAAGCCAGTCCCAATTAATTTTTTCTTTTATAAGCATTTTATATGCATTACAGCATGCAGGCAGACAAAGTGCTGGAAGAATAGCTGAAAGTCTACATCATGCAAGCAATAGAAAGTTGACTGAGACACTGGGCAGTAAGTAGCTTAAGCATAGTAAACCTCAAAGCCCAGCTCCCAGTGACTTACTTTCTTCAACAAGGGTACACCTACTCCATCAAGGGCAGCCATCCTAATATTGTCACTCTCTACAGGCCTATTTAAATCAACACATTCTGGTATGGGAAGTCCTTCTGTATATGTGTTGCTTTTATTGGTTAATAAATAAAGAAGCTGCTTGGGAGAGAGAAGAAAAGGAGTATAGAGAGTCATAAAAAGAAGTAAATCATTTTTTTAAAAAAATAAAAGTCTTTAAAGTGACAGAGTACAAACAGTCATAAATTAAAAGGAGTAAAGAAAAATAAGCCACATAAAGATGGAAAATATACAGAGAGTCTGGATTATGTGTATTATTGTGTTTTCTTTGAATTTTTTGACTGTTAAGGAGCTAAGTACCAAGAGACACTTCATTGTATGGGCTGTTAAGCTAAACCAACCTATATATTTTAAAGGTATCTTGATTCCACAATTTGAATCTAAGGATTTGCTGCTTTGGAAAGGAGGTTCTGCATTTGTTTCCACAGAAGATGAGAACCTGTGAATTAATTCCAGACTAATGTGGTTTGATGGACCAAGATGCCCAGAAAGGTCACCGTGAAAATCCCCAAAAATACTTCACCTAACAAAAAGCAGGAAGCAGTTTGGAGATAACTATACTCAAATTCCCAAATATTGTTTATACATGTTTGTTTACATTTAAAGGGGGATATGCTATAGAGATGGATACTTTGCATTGGTATATATCTTGGTTTATTAATACAAATTTTAGGTCAATTTTGTTATATGTGTATTTCTGCTCTTGATTAAGGTATTGTGTTTTTACAGCTCATTTAAAGGTATAATGTATAATCAAGAAATATAGGTTAATAGATAATCATCTATAATAGTCAAGCTTGTAGTCATGTTAGTTAGGTTTTCTAGATGTACAGAGATATATTTCAGATGGATAGGGATTCTTCAAATCTTTAAAAGACCTTCAGAATATGACATTTAAGATGTTTAAGAACTTAGGACTTTTCATGACAATGAGACACATCTTCTCCTGGTAGCACCAATTACTTCAAGAGGATGATGGGCACCAAAGAGATTCCTTATGGAGTTTGTTAGCCATTTTGAGGAAGAAGCTGCTCTTTCCTGGACTGTTTGATGTTATGCTGTATAAACTGGACATGAAGGACCCACTGCTGAAGTTGCCTAAAGAAGGTGAGACAGTATTTCGGGGTTCCTGCTTCATGAAAGAGTCTGCTAGACATTCTGCAAGACATAGAAGAAAGCAACTGCCGGTAGGCCACAAGTCTCGTGGTAAAATGCAAAATAATGGAAATGGGTTAATTCTAGATATAGAGTTATCTAGAAATATGCATAAACTAATAGGCTAAGCAGTGATGTAATTAATACAGTTTTTGTGTGGTTATTTTGGGACTGAGCAGGCCTGAACAAACAAGTGGTCTTCTACTACAACACTCCACTCCCTATTTCCCAAAAGTGGTAGTGGTGACTTGACAAACTTACCTGCAGCACAGGCTCCCTGGTGCCTGCTATTGCAGCATCCAAAGGCTTGACTGACTCAGGGCTCAGGCAAGCAGGGCTATGCTGCATTCATTTCTTTGAGTCTAGGAGCAGACCGAAAACTGCAGCACTTGCCAGAGGCCTCAGCCTACAGCTGTTGCCAGGCCCCATGGCCTGCACTCCTTTTGCTCATTCTCTCACTCAGTAGTGGCAGTGGCAGCTGAGCTACCAGTATGTGGGATGGAGTGGAATATTTACAAAATTTACAAACTCTAAAATTCTCTGCATTTGTTTCTGCTCCACCCCAGCTCCTTTGGCTAACAAAATACACCCAAGCAAATGAACAGACAGCTGTCTACTCTTTTCTTGTGCCATATCTACAATTTTATATACAATTTTTACTCCCAAAATATTCACTACACTGTTACTTCACTTTTTACCCCCAAGCACTCACTTTTCACTTTATATCTGTGGTGTCCATCACGTTCTCCACCTGTACCACTGGCCCCACATTGGGCACCATTTGCTGTATCCCATGTCAGGGTAACAACATTAACTGTGTCTTGCCCAGTTTATTCCTTCATGCTTGGAGGGAAGTGTGAGAATTAAGAAATGGCAGGTAGAAAAATAAAGACACAAAAGAAAAGACAAAGACACAGGATAGAGTCAAGAGCACAACCCAGTGAATATTCAATCTGCCCATGTTTATTTCTCATGAGCTTTAAATACCCCAACCCAAAGACAAAAGACATCTTTGCCAAGACACAAGGAACAAACTAATCATGTTCTCAAATTCCCAAAGCATCAAGTAACCATACCCTAGGTCAAAACATCCTGTCAGTAGCCACACTCTGGGTCAAACCTTTTGTCAATAACCTTGAGGGAGCAAGAATAGGCCTGAACTCTCTGACCTTTGTTCAAAGTGGAATGAATCCACATCTGTGAGCTTCGACAGGCAGGATTTTATTTCTTATGCTTTTTTTTTTGGTTTTTTGAAACATGGTTTCTCTGTGTAACATCCACATTAATGTCTTAATGTTTTTAAAGGCTTTCCTGGAACATTAGAAAAGACTGGCCAAAAACTGACAGATCTGTCAGCCTCTGACTTCTGCTGGGTTTAAAGACATGCACCACCACACCCATATCTAAGATTTTTCTTTAATTCCTTTTCACAAATTGGAAGCTTAGCTGGCTGAAATCTTGCTCTGAGGTCACCACCCTTTATTCCATTTCTTTTTTTTTTGTTTTTTTCAAGACATGGTTTTTCTGTGTAGCTTTGGAGCCTGTCTTGGAACTTACTCTGTAGACCAGGCTAGCCTTGAACTTACAAATATCCACCTGCCTCTGTCTCCTGAGTGCTGGGATTAAAGGTATGTACCACCACCACCCAGCTCTTTATTTCATTTCTTAATTTCTTCATCTTCTTAAACACAGGACTTAACTCCATTTTACTCCCTGGTGATCCTTTTTTACCTCAAATTTTACATTTCCTTGCTCAGATTGTTCCTTTTCATTATAAATGTTTTTTAGAGTTACCACATAACAGCATCTTTACTAGGCTGTTTCCAAAATTTCCTCAGCCAATGGAATTAATCCAAAACTTCACTTTAGCCTCGGGCAGTCTTTTCAGACAAGGACAAAAGTCAACCACATTCTTCACTAAAATATCACAAGAACAGTCTTTTGCTGAGCTGTTTTGGTTTGCTCTCCATCGCCCTGTTATAGGATCAGATGGCCTTCTGACTTAGAACAGAGATTTTAGAGACCTTTTTAAACAAGGATGCTTGTGGGAGAAGGAGTTCCATAACCTAACCCCAGCACTAGCTTTTTAATAAAGTCGGACAGCATGAAGCAATACTTTAATATCCATACCCAAAAGACATCTGAATCCTTTAAAAAACATGAATCCAGTGACCAGGAAGAGATACCAGAGCAAGCAGAAAACAAAGAAGGTTTAGAGGTAAGAAATTCAGAGCCTAGGCCAGCAGCATAATGCCTGGTAGGTGGCAGAGCACAGGGTTTAAGGTACCCATTTGGGGGCTGCTTGCTGCCTGGAGCACCCACATTGCCAGCCACAACAAGAGCTCCATAGTCAGAGAAAGGAGCCATCTAGGAGACAGAGCAGGCAGAAAAAAAAAAAGAAATCCTTCAGAAGCAAAGCATGGGTAGAGAAGTGTCTGATATACCTACAGGACTTAAGCAGAAGGCTCCAGTGAGCAGGATGCTCATAGGGGAAGACAATGGCAGACAAGTTCACAATAGGTAGAGACATAGTACACTGAAGGAGGGAGCTCAGAGATGGATTAGCTATGGAGGGGAACAACGTAGCTGTGCTTGCTCACTTGGTCCAGCTCCCGTATCTGCAGCAAAACTTATGGGCACACCAGTCAACACAAGTCTACTAGACACAAGCAAACAACATAAAAAATGGAAGATTTACACAGTCACAGGAGACCAGACAAACACAGACATTTGTTGATCACCTTCACTCATATGCCAAAACCAAGACAGGATGACATCACTTTTGCCCTGAGACAAGGTTCTATGATCATGCCTAATCTCCCATATGTCTCTCCAAATAGCTAGACTCCAAAACAGAACAGAATAACCTACCTATTGTTCTGAATCTCAGATGTGCATTGGCCAGCAGTTCTTATTTTCATTTTGTTTTCTGTTGCCTGACTTTTCTGTCCTGCCTGGTTCTCACAGTTGTTAAGTCCCAAAGAAATCACACAGAGTTCTACATTAGTTATAAACTGATTGGCCTATTAGCTCAGGCTTCCTATTAAGTCTTATAATGTATATTAGCCCATTTTTCTTTTTTTTCTTTTTTTTAAAGTTAAACGTTTATTAGGATTATGGAGGGGAGATGGGGCAGGGGAGAAGAAGAGAGACAGAGAGAGAGGGGGAGAAAGAGGAGACAGAGGAGAGACAGACAGAAGTGGGGGGGGGGAGAAGTGGGGAGAGAGAGACAGAACCTGCCTCTCCCTAGAGGAAGGAGCCCATTTTTCTTATCTGTGTTAGCCACATGGCTCAGTACCTTTTTCAGCAAGGCAGCCACATCTTGCTTCTTCTGTGGCGGTCTCACAATGGCAGAGGAATGGCCTTCCTTCTTTCCAGAATTCTCCTGTCCTCATTGACCCACCTCTACTTCCTGTCTGGTTGTCCCACCTATACTTCCTACCTGGCTACTGGCCAATCAGTGTTTATTTAAAATATAATTGACAGAATACAGACCATGGTCCCACACCAGTTTTCAATTTGCAAATTTGTGGTCGTCACATACTGAGTTCCCACCTGGAACTTTCAAGTCCACCATGGATTTGCTTCTACTTGGGGGCCCATCCCTGACTAATGACCATTAATTTGTGGCAGTTGTGATCTTGGACTCCCTGGACTTCCAAGTCCACCAGGTCCTATCCCAGTCTCCAATGTCCCAAGCTTCCAAATCCTGAGCCTATCTTGGACCTCTGGCCTTGACTCTGGGGTCTCCTATGGTATTAATCCCACCAAGCAGGAGTAAAGACAATTATCAAAATTAAAATCAATTAAGCAAGCTTTATTGTTACTGTGTACAGGTCTGCCTCTCTAAAGCAGGATTTGAGAAAACAGTGTTGGCTTAACTTTTTAGGCCTCTTTTTATAGGAAAAAGGTACATACTGGGGCTTTCCAGAAGAATTTGGTAACATAAGGAGTTGGCAAGTGACTTACAGAAGCAGTCAATAGGTAAGACCATTTGACAGAACATTTTGGCAGAACATGTCAAGATTCCTTGGCAGAACATATTATTAAGGTAGATAGTTCAGGGTATGGTCAGGTTATGAGTGAAATTCCATAGGGTATGGATCATGTCAAATTCAAGAATAGTTTAAAGTTTGGTCAAACTTTAGTTTTACAGTCAATAGAAATGGGCTTATTTTGACCTTGTAACAAGATGGCTTCTAATCTTAAATTGGAGTCAGGCTGGTCCATCATTCCTCCCTTACCTTATGTGTCCCTTTCAAATCCTTGATAGGGAATGATTATTTCTATCTGTTGTATGGGCTGATAATGCCAGCAGAGATATTTTAGCATTTTCTTTTATTTTTCTCCCCTCAAGCCAGGGTTTCTTTGTGTAGTCCTGGCTGTCCTGGAACTCACTCTGTAGACCATACTGGCCTTGAGCTAACAGAGATCCTCCTGGCTATACTTCCTGAGTGCTGGAATTAAAGGTGTACATCACTATACCCAACTTATTTTCACATTTCCTGTCTTGTTGAAGACAAAATTTGTAACACATCAGAAAATACATGATCTGGTAGTGAGTACCATCAGCAGGAATATTGGGGGGCTTACAGCAGCTGAAAAAAGAAGTAGCTAGCCAGGGGACCAGTTGAATGGGGATTGATACCAATTATTTCCTTCTTGGTAGTTTAAATATTTTGTTTCATGGTAATTTCTTACCATAGCTTGGGTTTCTCTAATGATGCCTGATTAGCTAGCATAAAAACATCAGGTTTCACTAAGGATTACACATAGTCCACCTTGTCTCATGAAGACAAGACCTCTCCTATTTTGTAACACTACTTCTGTCTAAAAGTCTACTTGTCATTCTAATCTAGAGAGTGAGTTTTCCAACAATCCTAAATCTTGTTTAACTTGAGTATTTAGGGTGTTGAACCCCTGATATTGTAGGACTAGTGTTGGTATTCCCAGTGACACAGATCCAGCTACCACTGCACCAATTGAAAGTGAAATTAAACTGGGTGGTGGTGGTATACTCCTTTAATCCCAGCACTTATGCCAGGGGAAGCAGAAGGAGGAGGATCTTTGCATTTGAGGTCAGCCTGGTCTACAGAGTGAGTTCCAGGATAGCCAGAACTGTTACACAGAGAGACCCTGTCTTGAAAAAACAAAAAAGAAAAAAGAAAAAATGTGAACTTAAAATAAGAGTCTACCTGACCTGGGATGGTTTAATGTAGACAGCCTGTATCTAGATCATAGATGTAAATTTTAGGGATCATATGGGTGAAAATGAAAAAAATGGATGTGTCCCATGTACAATGTGGGAGACTGATAGGCAATGTATAATGCCATCAGTACAAGTCCATAAATCACCTGAAGGATGATGGGGAAAGGCTAATATATAGAGCTGGTTTTGGAGTTAGACTATGGCTCAGTCCCTCTCTAATTCCAAGCCTGTTGTTAAGACAAAATCCAGAGTTTCTGTCTCATGTCAAGAGCCATGATATGGGACAGAAG
>JAQHUG010000121.1:5118128-5128295 GCA_028555095.1 Dicrostonyx torquatus
ACCCGACCTCGTTACAGATGGTTGTGAGCCACCATGTGGTTGCCAGGAATTGAACTCAGGACCTTTGGAAGAGCAGGCAATGCTCTTAACCACTGAGCCATCTCTCCAGCCCTTAGAGGGGAATTCTTAAGCAGCTGCCAGATCGGTGGCTGAGCAATGCCGGCATGACCCACTATCAGGCTTTATTCCTTAATCCAGCCTGAATTGCGCTCCAAGTCCCAACAACTCTCAACCCCTCCACGTTGCTACCTAACCCCGACCTCGAGGCTCTGTTGCATAAGTGTTCTGGCACACTGGCACAAGTGCATTGCATCAAACCAGACCAGAAGGATACCCGACTGCAGGATGCAAAGGACACCTGGTTCACAGATGGAAGAAGTTAAGTGCTAAATGGACAAAGGTATGCAGGCAAAGCAGTCACAACAACTACAGAAGTTGTATGAGCAGAACCCCTACCAATGGGAACATCTGCACAAAGGGTAGAGTTGATAGCTCTCACTAGAGACCTAAGACTGGTAAAAGAAAAAAGGCTAAATATCTACCCAGACAACAGGTATGCCTTTGCCACTGCTCATATTCATGGGGCAATCTATAAGCAGAGAGGCTTTCTAACAGCTGAAAGAAAGATAATTAAGAATAAACAGGAGATCCTGGATCTCCTACAGACCCTTTAGGAACCCTCAAAGTTGGCTATTATTCACTGCCCTGGACATCAGAGAGGCTCAGAACCTGAGCAGAAGGGAAATAACCTGACTGATAGAACTGCCAAGGAGATAGCGATGCCCCCACCCCCGAGTTACATTAGTTCTTACTAGACCCGGGGGCAAGGAACTTACCTCAGATTCCCAACCACACACCTGAAGATCTGGCATGGATCCATACCTTGTCTATGGTTCAACTGCTAGAAGACTGGTAGAAAACAGCTGATGGGCAGGTCATCCTACCAAGGATGCTAGGACATGACATACTCAAAAAGATTCACCAGTTGTCATATTTGGGGATGCGCAGAATGCAGGACCTACTGCGTTGGGCCAAAGTTAAAATTCAGAATGGCAGTCAAGCTACTGAACAAATTGTGTCCCAATATCGTGTCTGCCAATTGACCAATGTCATACTGTCCCCCTCCAATCCTGGTGTTAGACAGAGGGGGACTCAACCAGATGCATATTGGGAAGTGGATTTTACTGAAATCAAACCTGGAAAAGTTGGATATAAGTATTTGTTAGTATTCATAGACACCTTCTCTGGATGACTAAGGCATATCCAACCAAACATGAGATAAAGAAATTAATTAAAGAAATCCTGCCCAGGTACAACTTCCTGGCCATGATTGGGTTTAACAACGGCCCAGCCTTCATATCACAGGTAAGCCAGAGAATAGCCACTGCACTGGGGACCGATTGGAAACTCCATTGTGCTTATACACCCCAGACCTCAGAGCAGGTAGAAAGGATGAATAGAACCCTAAAGAGATATTAACAAAATTAGCTCTGGAGACTGGTGTGGACTAGGTGACTCTCCTCCCCTTTGCCCTGCTTAGTGTGATGAACTCCCCATATCAAATGGGCCTCACCCGCTTCGAGATTATGTATGGGACACCCCCTCCCATGATACCAAGCCTTCAGACTGACCTGGTCTCTATCCTGGATGACTAGGATATGCTGAGCTCCCTCAGCAGGCTGCAGTTAACCCACCAGCAGGTCTGGCCCCAATTAAGGGCCATATTTGAAGCAGCTGCTCCCCATAAACCCCACAGGTTTCGGCCAAGCGATTGGGTCCTCATTCACAGACATCAGCACAAGACCTTGGAGCCGAGATAGAAGGGTTTGTTGGTTGTTCTGATGACCACGACCACGCCAACGGCCCTCAAAGAGGACGACATCACCACCTGAATATGCTACTCTCACGCCCATCCAGCTGATCCATTCGCCATCTCAGGGGACTACAAAGGAGACACGTGGACATGGGAGGTTTCCAAAAATCCCTCCAATCAGCTAAAACTGCGTCTTTGTAGCACGGATTGAGTAGAGCCCCATTCATTTTGTTTCTACTTCTAGCTGCCAATGCCCTCTCTTCCTCCTCTGTGCATAGCCCTCATTCCCCATGGAACCAAACCTTAATGATTGTTAACAAGGACAGTACCATAGCTAATAGCACCTCTTCTGCTCAGGACACTTGGTTCCCTGACCTCTATGTAGACCTTTGTGACCTGGCAGGAGAAAGGTGGGAGTCCTCAGTCTAGGAACCATTCCCCAGGTATGGATGCAAAACCCCTGGATAGCGGGGATCAACTCCACCCTTGGGATTCTATGTCTGCCCTGGCAACTCTTTCTCCAAGGAGCAACAACATACTTGTGGGGGCGTGGGGGATGCCTACTGCGCCAAATGGAAATGTGAGTCCATTGGACAGATTAGCTGGTCATCCCCTGTCATTGGGGACTTAATTACTGTCCAATGGGCAGGGGATATAAAGACAGCAGGGACAGGAACTTGCTCCGTAGGTGGCAAAAGAGTTGACTGTATGTTGTAAGAGGCACAGAGGGCTGTGTCCCGACCGGCTCCCGGTGCAGGCCATTTCCTGGCACCCGGCTCCCAGCTCCCAGCTGCAGGGCCACGTTCCCTGAAATAATTACACACAAACTGGATTCATTTAAATACTGCCTTGCCCATTATCTCTAGCCTTTTCTTGGCTAACTCTCACATCTTAAACTAACCCATTTCTAATAGTCTGTGTGTCACCACGAGGTGGTGGCTTACCAGAAGAGTCTAACCTACATCCATCTCGGGATAGAGAATCATGGTGTCTGTCACACTTCCTTTCTTCCCCAAACTCTGTTCTGTCTACTCCGCCCACCTAAGGGCTGCCCTATCAAAAAGCCAAAGCAGTTTTCTTTATTCAACCAATGAAAGCAACACAAAATACAGAAGATCTCTCCTACACCAACTGTAGACCCTGCTATGATAAGGAGCGATATTCCAACCACCCCTGGGTGATTGCTGGAGGGCGCTGCAACTAGCTTGTCATCAAATTCACTGAGGCTGGCAAAAAGGCTGATTGGAGCACTGGTAAGACTTGGGGCCTATGGCTCTACTGCACTGGCTATGACCCAGTACTGACATTTACCATCTGCAAAGCTCAGTCACCCGCCATTAAGGTTTCAATAGAACCTGACCGGGTCATTAATCTACCTCAGGCCTCCAGCCCATCACCCCAAATTTCATCTGGAGGGATGACTCCACAACCAACTCCAGCAAATGTCAGCTCTAGACTCATGATCACATCAACCATCAACCTGTTGATGGGACATGAGCACCCTTTAATAGATCTGTTGGGTAGATAGTACCTCGTACTGAATGCTTCCCAACCCAATTTGACCAAAGCTTGCTGGCTCTGTTATGATAGCTAGCTCCTCCTTACTATGAGGGTCTAGCAGTTAGTGTCACTGTTTCCACAATGGCTGACATCAATCACTGCCAGTGGCAACAGAGCAGACAAGGCCTTACCCTAGATCATGTGACTGGACAGGGTTTATGTATAGGACAGGTTTCCCCAGATAAAGCTTTCATCTGTATTCTTCACTGTCTACCCACAGTTTCACACAGGATCAGTACTTGCTCCCTCACAATGACACTTGGTGGGCCTGCTCCATGGGGCTTACCCCTTATGTGGATATCGAAGTCCTAAACCAGACTAGGGGATATTGTGTACTAGTCAGGCTCATTCTGAGAATAACCTATCACACTGATTAGGAGTTCCTAGACCTCGTGCAGCAAGGATGGAGCCAGACCTCACGGCTATAGTGACATAAGAGAGAACCTATAACAGTCCTCATCCTTAGCCTACTTTTAGATGCTAGCCTGGGTATGGGAATCTCAGCACTAGTAACCCAGAATCAATATTACTACAGCCTACATGTTGACATAGATGTGGATATAGAGCGTATAGAAAAGTCCATCTCCCACCTAGAGGAGTCCTTATCCTCCTTGGCCGAGGTAGTCTTGCAGAACAGGAAAGGATTGGATATTCTCTTCTTACAGCAGGGTGGGCTCTGTGCAGCACTAGGTGAAGAATGTTGTTTCTTCACTGATAATTCTGGAATAATGAAAGACAACATGGCTAACGTTAGAGAAGGACTGGTAAAGCAGAAAAGAGAACATGAGGCCAGCCAGGGTTGGTTTCAAACCTGGTATAATAGCTCCCCTTGGTCGACCACTCTCATCTCTACTCTCTTGGAACCCCTGGTAATTCTGCTTTTGTTATTGACTTTTGGGCCTCACATTCTTATTATGAAAGACAGGTTGGGTACAATACAACTTATGTTTCAGAGATCACAAATCTAAAGTCCCCTCAGGACTGAAGACACTTATGAGTTAACTGTCAGTAACCCATGATTGGGTTCACTATAGTTACTAGAACAAGGGGGAATGAAGAACCAAACTTCCTCCATTTTGTCCTCTATCTCCATCTTGTGTCTTGTGTAAGCTATTTCCAGTAAAACATTCCAGTCCTCAGAAATGGCTAGGGGCAAAAGCAACAGGATAGCCTTCTGAAAAGTACAAATAGCCTTAGAATGTCCCCACCTGAAGGTCAGAAGATAAGAAAGCTTGACGCAACAGGCAAGGTTCAAAAATAAAATTCCTGAAAAGTCCCTAGATACAAGCCAATCAGGACTGAACTCATCACCCCACATTCTGCTAATGTAATTTTTCTGGGTTTTGCCTTTAAATAATGCCCTCTAGAAGGGCAGGGTACCTCCTCTCGCTGTTGCACTGCCGAGGTCCCTGCCAGATTGTAATCATGCATGCACATGATAAACCTTGCTTTTGCATTTTGGTGATTTGGTCTCTCTGGTGGTCTTTTGGGGTCCCCACAGACTTGGAATAATACTTACTCTTCAGTCACAAGCTCAAAATTTTAAATTTCCTTCAGTTGTCTTCTAAGTATAGACTTAAAAGTGCTTTTCTTCAGGCTAAAAACATCTTTGTCCAGTCTATATATATCATGCTCTCTGGACAGAGGAAAAAAATGTTCACACTTTTTAACTATGTCTTTTGCTATGACTTGAAGGTGTGAGTCTATTCCAGCTGTCTTACAGACACCTGTTACCTGCTTTTTCTACAATGTAGATTTTAGTACAGATTACAAACAGTGGTAATGCTAGTATATCTACATTTTTATCTTTTTGTAAACTAAAAATTCATGTAAACTTTACGAAATTGAGGGGATCATAAGACTTGGATCCACCTCTCACGGTTCAAATGAACTCCAGACTAGTACAGCCTAACTTTTCCCACCTACCCATCCTTGAGGATGGGATATTTCTCTCTCCCATGGCCTTGGGACTCCTCCCCTCTCCCTGATTACCAGGATAATGGGCCTAAAAGTTCCAAATGCAAGCTTTTCCTTTAAGTTCTTAGTCTATGTATTTTTGCCAGCAGACTTTCAATCAGCTAAAGACTGCAAACTATTCCAAACACACAAGCCTCGGGTGGTCCTTCCAAAGTCCTGGACTCGAAGCCAATGTAAACCAGATGGTTCTGATACATTTTCCTGCCAGCTTGAGCCCCATCTTTGGGGCAGCATTCCAGAATGCTCCAAAGCTACTTACATTTCACTAGCCTCAGATGTTTCAACAAAACCTGGACAGCAAACCAGATGTACCATGCCCCCTCCAGGCCTTTGACCAGTCAGGCCTGACAAAAATATCCTATTTCATCTGGGTGAGACTATATCAACCCTTATCATTAATATAAGGTTGGAATGTTAGGTTCAAAGAAAACCAGTTCTTCTCTACCAAAAGAACCAGTTCCCTATCACTGTCAAAAGAAACAAATGGCTGTCTGTGGTGTTTATTAGCTTGCCAAGGTTTACGCTGGCCTCTAGGCTCTTTCAGCAATACAAATATCTGTTAAAATCAGAGTTACAAAGAGGTTACTCAAAACAGGGGCTGAGATCTTATTGAATGGCTTAATTAAAATATCAACCATTATCTCTACAGAAATGTGAACCAATGATCTGATTCATATAATCTAGAACCACTGGGGAATGCTATGGTTAAAGAAGCTCCATTTTATGCTAGTCATCCATCTTGGTAACTACCAGTCATTTGTCTCTGACTCCAGTCCCTGGACAATAAGCTCCCAGCAACCCGGACTCAGTGACCTCCACACGAAAATGAACAGTTGTGACAATCTGCTTTGCTGTGATATGACTAACTGCTTTTTTTTGCTTCTGTAACTTGTTTTTGCAGATATCTGAAGATTGTTTTGAGTTACCTTAATCACTTAACTTGGCAGAACAGAACAGTTTTTACTTGCTTGCATAAATATAGAAAGTCTTAGTGTAGTTCCCCCTTAAAAGCTTCTCCATACTATTCCTTTATGGCAACCTCAAATTTGGCTCAGAGATTGTTTTTCTTGCTAGCAGTTAATCAAAAATCTTTTCATTATAATCGGATTGAGTCTATGGTATTTTCCCAGGGGTAACAAACGCCATAATCCTGGTAGCCAGTTAATTTCCAAAAGCTGAATAACCTCTTGTTTATTTCTGATGGTTTTCCTTCTGATGTTAAAAGGCCCCTTTTGTTTGTAAATCTGTCCATGAACATGAGCCATTGCAAAGGTATCTAGGCTATCTATATAAATGTTTACTTTCTGTTTTAGAGGTTTTATTGCTATGGCAAAACACCATACCCAAAAGCACGTTGGAGAAAATGGTTTATTTGGCTTGCTGTGGTACTTTGAATGAGTATGCCGCCCATAGACTCATGTGTTTGAATGTTTGGCCCATAGGGAGTAACACTCTTAGGAGGTATAGCCTTGTTTGAGGAAGCGTGTCACTGGGAGAGCAGGTTTTGAGGTCTCATATCTGCCCAAGCTATGCCCAGGACACAGTCTTTCCTTCTGTTGTCTGCAGATGAAGATGTAGAACTCTCAGCTCCTTCTTCAGCACCATGTCTCTCTGCACACTGCCGTGTCCTGCCATGATGACAATGGATTGAACCTCTGAAACTGTAAGCCATCGCCAATTAAATGTTTTCCTTTTTAAAAGTTGCTGTGGTCATGGTGGCTCTTTTCAATAGAAATCCAAACTAAGACATTTACACTACACTTCCATATCATTGTTCATCATTTAAGTAAGTCAGTACAGGAACTTAGACAGGGCCAGAACCTGGAGGCAGGAAGTAAAAAAGAGGCTGTGGAGGGATGCAGCTTACTGGCTTTTTTTCATGGCTTTGCTCAGTCTTCTTTTTTCTACTCATCATGGGCTGACCCTCCCCCACCAATCAATAATTAAGACAATGCCTTGCTAACCCTCTGATATCAGCCTAATAGAACTCTCTGTTACAGATCCCCCTTTCTTTTGTACAAGATCAAATGATTGCAAAGGTTAAGTAGCCACCCAGTATATACAACTATTTTTCCTATCTGTCTGTCTTACAATCTTACATAATCAGGCCAAAACATACCTGATAATATAGTTAAAATCATGGATTTTGTCCTCTTAGATTATTTATTTATTTATTTATTTTTAAAATATTTATTTATTTATATTTTATGTACATTGGTGTTTTGCCATGAGTGTTGGGTCCCAGGATTACAGACAGTTGTGAGCTGCCATGTGGGTGTTGGGAATTGAACCCAGGTCCTCTGGAAGAACAGTCAGTGCTCTTAACCACTGAGCAATCTCTCTAGCCCTCTTAGATTATTTATTATGAAAATCAAACATTTATCCAAACATTAATTAGACAATCAAAAGAGAACGTCCTCTAATTTAAACAGCATTGACTTAATATTTTATGCCCTGACAGAAATTGTTCTTACTAGAAGTTGGGCTTGTTTTAAATCCTTTTTTTTCTCCCAGGAAGGGACTATTGATAATGAATCATTCCCACTATTATGGAAAACTAAAAGACATTTCCCATGAAGGGACCTTTAATATTGAGCTGTTTCCCACTCTGAGGGAAAAACAACAAAATTTTAGCCAAAGTTAAGCAAACAACAAAATTCTAAGATCTGGGCTTGCTGAGCTCACTCAGGCTGCAGCAGTGAGGCCCACCTGTTGTTATTCAGAAGCTGCAGCTCTGTGCTGACAGACAGATTGCAGCCAGAAAGAGAGAGCTCTGCTTTTTGACTATTGTCAATTTCTTATACCAGGAACACAGGGTTTCTCTGTCGCTTTGGAGCCTGTCCTGGAATTAGCTCTTGTAGACCAGGCTGGTCTCGAACTCACAGAGATCTGCCTGCCTCTGCCTCTCGAGTGCTGGGATTAAAAGCGTGTGCCACCACCGCCCGGCCCAGGAAGAACCTCTTTTTTCCTCCTCTGTATTTACTGGGAAGAGGCTTTATTGCTGTTGTTGTTTCCTTTATTTTTCTTTTATGAGGCCTTTTCATTTTTAGGCCTTGAATCAATATTTTCCCCCTTTTTACCAGGAAAATCCTCTTTTCTTGGTTACACATTTTCCTTTTTCTATCAGAAAATTTTCTTTTGTCTCCCTCCCTTCCCTCTTCTCTACAGAGAAGGGCCTTCCTCCTTTGGGAAATTTCCTTTTATTTCCTTCCCTCTTCTCTACAGAGAAGGGCCTTTCTCCTTGATTTATTTTCTGTCTCGGGAGCCATTTTATCTCTATCTTTAAAAATTGTCCAGTCACTGCTTTTTCTCTTGACAAGTGTTTTAGCAACTGTACATTTTGTTCCTCCTGAGATGGGAATTTAAATTCCCCATGACCCTGCCAATCCTGGAGTCCTCTTACCCTGAGCGTTCCTTCAAGGTCTCAAAGTAGCCAGCTTCTCTGTCGTTCTTCAAGCCTTGCACTGGGTACCAAAATGTCAAGGGTAACACGGGGAAGGTGTGTGAGTTCACACAGGTCCATGAAATGAAGTCTCAGAGACTCCTTGAGAATGAACTTAGCCCTTCAGCTGTAGGAAGCTCAGCCTCTTGCGAACTGAAGCACTTTCCTTTAGCCCTTCAGCATTTCTATTTTTCCCTATGTTTACTTTTTAGCTAGTAGATTTTCATATCTCAAAAGAAACTGAAGCTTCCAGAAATACAATGCCAAGTGCAATACCTGATTTATGAGGTACCATGGTTTTCTAGGTTTTCTCATAACCATGTTGGCATAGGTTTAGTATCCATGGAAAACTCTCAGACAAGATTTACATAGGTCAAGAAAAGGTATCTGTAACAGAAAGGATGGATTGGGGCTGAGTGCTATATCCAGAGCTAGGCCAGGTATGGGCCAACAGGGGTTGTGACTAGCAGGGTAGCTTGCTAATCCTCTTGCACTAGCCCAGTAGGACTCTCTGTTAAAGTAAGTGTTAAGTTGGGAGCGCAACCCCAGCCCCTTGCATCCATCCCAGGCCTGAGAGTTGTATTGATCTCAACTCCAAATCCCAGCATGCCAGGTCCTGACCGGACCACTCCCACAGGGTATTTAAGTGAGCTCCCGGAGAAGAAACACGTGGTCTCTTTCCTCCCCTCCCCTCTTGGTCATGTTCATGACTTCCTGGTTCCCCCTTGGGACCACCTGAGAGCACAGGAATCCCATTAAACCTTGATATATTTTAATTTGGCTTGTTATGATTTGGCTTGATTAGGATTTTTGCATCAGCAGAGAGATTATGTTAGGAAAAATTCCTAACAGTAGGGTTGTTGGCCAAAGACTTATTGAAAGTCACTCTGTCTTTGTCTAGAAGGAAAACTTGATACTGAGCTTAAAGGGCATTTGACATCTACCAGTTAGTTGCATCCCTGAGAATAGTGTTTGCTGCATGTGGAACCTTTATAATCAGAACTTGCCTGATCTGAGCTTGTCCACTTCCTTTACAAGGGCTATGGTAGCCACTATGGCCCTCAAGCAGGGTGGCTATCTTGAGGCTACTGAATCCAGTCTTCTTGAGTTATAGGCTATGGGTGTTTTCTAAGAACCCAGGGTTTTGGTCAGGATTCCCTTGGCAATGCCCTTTTTCATGCATGTAAAGAAGGACTTGGTAACATTAGGGAGAATTAAGGTAGGTGTGGGGAGCCGCGCCCGCTATTCGCCATTGCAGGATGGCGCCCATATCCTGTGTTCCCGGGTAATGAACGGGTGCATTGCGCATGTGCGAAGGGTTTTTCCACCTCGTCCCATCCTGCCTATCCCATGGCGTCATCTCGTGCGATGGGTT
>JAQHUG010000121.1:5146860-5168366 GCA_028555095.1 Dicrostonyx torquatus
TTATGATAAAAGATAAAATAGATATAAATATTATAACTGTAATTCTTACTTAATAACTGTTTTGTTATATGTAATTTTACTATGTTAAAATGAAAGCCTTTCTTTTTTGTTTAAACAGAAAAAGGGGAAATGTAGGAGGGTCCATCTTTATTTCTGTTGCTTTAATTGGTTAATAAAGAAGCTGCCTTGGCCTGTAAAATAGGACACAGCCCCTTAGATGGGTGGAGTAGACAGAATTGAAGGAAGTTCTGAGAAGAAAGGAAGTGGGGGAGTCGCCATGATGCTCCCGCTGCAGATGGGTGTAGGTTAGACTTTTCTGGTAAGTTGCCACCTTGTGGTGACACACAGATTATTAGGAATGGGTTAGTTTATGATGTGAGGGCTATCCAAGAAGAGGCTGGTGATGATGGGCCAGGCAGAGTTTAAATGAATACAGTCTGTGTGTAATATTTCAGGCATGAACTAGCAGCCGCGGCCCAGAGCCAGGCACTGGAAACAAATGGCTGTGGGCATCTCAGGTGCTGGGAACACAGCTCCCCCTCTTTTACAACAACATCCTTTAAGGGTTTTTTTAGCTATAACATTAGCAAAATACAGTTGTGTGAATTGTATCAATGATTATCTGGAAAAAGATTATTCTGGCATTTGAATTAAGCAAACACAATTGTCCAGGAATATCAATGAATCTATTGTTTAGTATAAGAAACATTGATCATAGTCAATATTCTGTCAAACCATCCCCCAGATTTCATCCTGCTCTTTTGCAACAGACAGGCTACTGGTCTAAATTAAGACTTTAACATCTTAACTGGCAAAACTGGGAAGGTGTAGCCATAACAAGCATTTTTTTATAAAACTGTTGTAGAATAATGCACTTAATATAATGATATCTGTCTCTTTAAAAGACAAGCCATGCCCACTCCCTTCCTGCCTATAGTCGCAGACCCCAACTCTTGCCCTCTTCCTGTCCCCTCCCTCAGAGAGGCAGCTGCTGACTCTCCCTTCTCCCCCTTTCCTTTCTCTGTTTCTTTCTCTTTTCTTTCTCTTCTCTCTCTCTCTCTTTTGTCTATCTCTTTCCCCCCTTTCTGCCCCTCTCCCTTCCCTTCCATAACTCACTTAATAAATGTTCAACTTTACTCTACATGGTGTATCTCTCTCCTGGCCGCCACTGCCACCACATGGCTAGGAACCAGCCACATGGAGACATGCCAGTGTGGTCTCATGCACCCGGGACTAGCAGCTTTGGGACCCACGGTCCCCTGCCTGATGGGAAACTCGTGGCAAAAGCACAACATGCTTTTGCTGCAGGTTCCCAGCAGGGCAGGGGACAGTGGGTCCCAAAGCAGCCAGTGGGTCCCCAAACAGCCAGTCTTGGGCAGAGCGGGTGCCCGAGACCATGCCGGCATGTCTCCATGTGGCTGCAGGTCCCTGGCAGCTTTCTGGCATCTAGCCACCACTAGCCATGTGGTGGCCGAGGGCTGGTGAGAGACAAGACATATACCATGCAGAGTAAAGTTAAATATTTATTAGGTGGGTTATAGAGGGGAAAAGGAAGACGGGATTATAAGGGAGAAGGGGAGAAGAAGAGAGAGAGGAGAAAGAAAGAGAGAAGAAGAGAAAGAGATGGGGGAGAGAGGAGAGTGAGCAGTTCCCTCTCCGAGAGGAGGGACAAAGAGAGAGAGAGAGTGAGGGTCTGAGGCTGCAGGCAGGAAGGGTGTGGGCGTGGCTTGTCTCTTAAAGAGCCAGAACAATCATTACATTCCCAGCTCTTTTTTATAATAAAAAGCAGGAAATTGGGCACCACAGGTTGAAGGAATTGGGGTGGCAAATTCTCAAGACTGCTTCCAGCTTATTTGTGGGTGTCATCTTTGGGGGAGGACCTGAGAAGGCTGGGTGCTGGCCACATCCTGGCATAGCTGGTCTCTTTGCTCCTATCTGGTGTTTGTGGTATGGAAATGTCTGGTGTCTCTTACACCTATTTAAGGTATTAGCAGAACAAAGAACAAAGTTAAGTTAAGGGAAAAAATTAGGACCAGGGAATTGAGGGGGATGTTTCTGACCTGTTTAAGGTGGATCTTTAATTTGGCTCTTTGGAACTCACAAGAATTCTTTGGGTTTGTGAAAACAGAAGTTTTAGACACATACATTGTATAAACAGTAGCATATTTATGTCAGAATGACTGTGACAGATACTTTTGCACAATGAAAAGTATTTTTAAGACTATGGAAAGCATCATGAGAGAGAAATTTGATTTGAAATTTAATTGGTGAGGTTGTCCTTTTAAAATGACAAAGCCTCTTAGCTATCAAACTGCGTCAGAGATCTTTGGGAAAGATAAAATTTTTACTTGAGTTACTGATTTTAAAATGACAGAGAACTTACTTGGTTGGCACCTAGAGCTACTCCTCAGGGTCCTCCATGATCGCTGAAAGTCGCATTTGCCTTTTGCTGTTTAGCGCAGGGCCTGCCAGGCTCCAGAAGATCCTGTGAGCTAATAAATCTGTAGGAAGACAGGACTACCTTGACCTGAGCAGCTAGGCTGTCAATTCCAGCGATTCTGTCCACATCAGGAGATCTTCAGCTTAGATGAAGGACAGATTTGCCCAATGGTCAGCACTTGGCAGTTGCAGCGAACTGTGGATGGATGTTGTTGTGTGCCCATTTATCTTCTGTCTTCTTTGAAGGAAGTAGAGTGCTGCTAGAAGCCAACCTGTCTCTTTTTGTTATGAAAAGTTTTTTTTTTAAATCAATGCCATATTCCCAAGATCTCTGAGCAGTTGAGGGCTGTTTATTAGTGTAACTACAGTTTAGAATCTGCCTGGAGAGCTGGGTCTGAGTTTGACTGCATTGGCTCTTAACAGGTAAGATTTATACTTGTAAAATGACAGAAAGAAGAAAAGACTGCTTACAATAGAAGGGTAATGGCAGAACTAACAATAGTAGAGAACAGCTTAATATATTTTGTAAGAAACTTAAAAGTACATACCAGTTTAAAACATGAGACTTATTGTTTTTTGTAGACTGAAATGAGATGTAATGTACAATTATAACATTAAGCATGGGTGCATTTAAGTTACATGTATGATCACACAGAGAGAGAGAGTGACCAGGAATTGGATGAAGTGGATGCTTTGGTGGGCCCTACCAAAGGCATGCCACTGCATAAAACACATATGCAACAGAGTCAGCAAGAGGAATCTAGAGACAAAAACATAAGTAAACCAGGGGACAAGGCAGGGTATACTTTGGGAAAGTTACAATTTTTGAGATGTAGGGATTTTAAGCTTAATAAGAGAGACCTAGAGGTGTGAGCTACTCTGTGGCTGAGCCGCCCTGCCACAAGCCACAGAGGGGAGCAAAAGGCTGGAACTGAAAACACTGCACCATGCCACGGCTGGAATTGAAAAAAAAGCTACGGGAATGACATGGATAGCTTGCTACCCACAGCAGAAATTGTGTAAACCCGTGAACACCACTAAGTGCACAGTGAGGCGTCCCTCGACTGTGGGTGGGGTCTGAATCAGCATGACCTTCGCATTACTCATGGGGGAGTGTCCCCCCAGGCCATGAGTGGGAAGGTAAGGCCTAGCTAGATCGAGTCAGTGACCCAAACCCAGAAAGGCCAGAGGCTTCTCCGAGCGGCCTTTAACAGCGAGAGAAAAAAAAAAAAAAGAAAAAGAAATGAAAAAAAAAAGAGAAAGAAGAATCTGTCAGATGCACCATACAGAATGTACAGTGCTAGCATGGGCAGGCTGACCCCGGGTCAGTTTAGTTGAGGGAAGGAACCATAGCAGAATGGGGGAGACTCACCAATGGAAGCTGGGAAGATGGTGGTGGGAGTAGGAAAAAACCTGGTTTAGGGTAGGATTCCAATCTCTGGAAAGGGAGAGCCTATCTGAGTCACAGCACCAAAATGTAATGCTTTTGCAGCAGGCTGGACAGGGTGGGCGCCCGAGACCATGCCAGCATGTCTCCATGCTGCAGGTCCCTGGCAGCTTTCCGGCAGCTAGCCACCACTAGCCATGTGGCGGCTGAGGGCGGGTGAGAGACAAGACATAGACCATGCAGAGCAAAGTTAAATATTTATTAGGTGGGTTATGGAAATTGGCTCATTGCCCCCTTTAAGAATTTTACCTAGTGGCTCAAGGTCTCCCATAAGAATATTATAACCAAGGCTTTAGCCATTGAATATCCAATTAAAAGTCTGTAAGCTATCTTCCTCTTAAGTTGTAAGTATGCCTAACTGATAGGAGAATAGAAAAAGAAAGCATTTTAACTAATGATGCTGGCCCAATTATACATCAACATGTAGAAGAATCTAGCTTTACATCCATCTCCATGTACAAAACTCAAGTTTAAATGCATCAGAGGCCTCAATATAAAAAATTATATTGAACCTCACAGAGAAAAATTAAAAGTACACGTTGGCACATCTCAGACACAGCCTCAGTGACACAAACATTGGGAGAAACAATTAATAAATGAGATTTCCTGAACTGAGAAGCTTCTGTAGAACAAGATGTAATATCAGCCTATAGAATGGGAAAAGATCTTTACTTATCATAAATCCATTCCAAAAACACATGAAGAACTCAGGAAATTAGTCTTGCTCCCCCAATGTCTCCTGGCAACTCCACTGATTCTACCCTTCTTACTCCCAGAATTTTCAGTTTAGCCATATGCCTATGCTTCCTCCTTGGCTACCAGCCTGTCAGTTCTTTACTAATGAGAGTGGTATGTATTCACAGTGTACAGAAGGATTATTACACAGCACTTAGTCTTCTAAAATGACTCTAGTTTGTGTCAAGTTGACAAGAAACTAGGCAGCACAAAGAACCTTCAGTTCATGTGGTGGTTTGAATGAGAAGGCCCCCACAGACTAATGTGTTGAATAATAGATTCCCACTTGTGGAAATATTTGAGAAGGATTAGAGATTTGACCTTGTTAGAGGAGGTGCATCACTGGGGGGCAGGTTTTGGAGAGTTTCTAAAGCCATTGCCATTCCCACTTAGCCCCTTCTCAGTATCATCCTTGTAGGTCTCAACTACTCTTCTAATGCCATACTTGCCTGCCTCTGCTATGATGGTCATGAACTAACCCTCAGAAACTTTGAGGCCCAATTAAATTATGTCTTTTACAAGTTTCCTTTAGTCGTGGTGTTTTGTCACAGCAATTGAAAAGTAACTCAGTCCCATAGCTCATTTCTTAAATGGGTCATTTGTTTTTTCCACTCTAAAGCTGTGGTTCCCACCCTTCCTAATGTTGCAATCCTTTAATACAGCTCTTCTTGTTGTGGTGACCCTCAACTATGCAATTATTTTTATTGTTACTTCATAACTGTACTATTGCCACTGTTATAAATCATAATGTAAAGATTGACCCCAAAGGGGTCACAACCCACAGACTGAGAAACACTGCTCTATGTGTTGTCTTCCTTTAAATATTTTCCTGTAGGCAGCAGATACATAGGTTTTATTTATTGATCCAGTCAAGAAGGCTGTGTATATTACTGGAGAGTAGAAACCATGAATATTTAAAGTTACTATTGAAAGTTGTGTGTTAATTGTAGGCATTATGTTGCTGTGTTTTGTGTTTTAGTTAATTATAGCTTAATTGTTTTCTTTCTACAGTTTTTTGATTATACTTATTCCTCTTTTCAGTCTGATGTATTGCTGCTCATATTCTGTTTAAGGTTGTCTAAGGGGTAGGAAATCTTTTTACTTATTTATATTTTATGTGCATTGGTGTTTTGTCTGCATGTATGTCTGTGTGAGGATGTCAGAAACGCTGGAATTGGAGTTACAGACAGTTGTGAGCTGCCATGTGGTTGTTGGGAATTGAACCCACGTTCTCTGGAAGAACAGCCAGTGCTCTTAAATGCTTAGTCATCTCTCTAGCCCTTGAATATGAATTCTTTTATCCTGCCTGGATCTTGGAAAAATTTTCTCCTTCAACTGTGGCATATAGTTTTGCTGGGTGGGTACAGTATTCTGGGTTACATTTGTGCCTTTTAGAAATTGGAGTGTGTTGTTCTAGGCCCTTCTGGATTTCAAAATTTCCATTGAGAAATCAGTTGTTATTCGGATTGGGTTTTCCTTCATATATGGCTTGTGTTTTTAGTCTTCTGCACCTTTCAATGCTCTTTCTTTGTTCTATATATTTAGTGTTTAATGCCATGAAGCATTTATTTTCTGATCTTGTCTGCTTGGTATTTTGTGTGCTTTCTGTACCTGTATGGACATGTCTTTCCTTATTTGGGGGATATTTTCTTCTATAATCATGTAGAAGACCTGGCTAATGCCATTGACCTTGGATTCTTCATCTATGTCTATAATTCCTGCATGTTCCCTTCCTGTGCTTTAATTTTTTTCATATTATTTGCTTGTGTGGTCTAACTCCTCTATTTTATCATTGAGTCCTGATATTCTTGCTTCTATTTGATCCATTGTAAGGCTTTCTCTTGATTTCTTTGATACAATTTATGATAGTTCTTAGAAATCTATATTCTGAGATTCACCTAGGTAACTCTCATTAGAGATCACTTTTATAAGACTGTGGTGTTTGATGGGAGATATGCTCTCTTGGCCATTCATTTGTTTTTGTTTTGAGGATGTGACTTCGGTATGTGGATTTCTTTCTTTGGCTGTGTGTCTTATGTGAGATTTTAACTTGCCTTTGATTGGGCAAGTGCAGGAGCTGTGTAACTGTAGCTAGGCTAGGCAAAGTTAGTGCAGGAGATGCATGATTGGACCTAGACCAGGCAAAGCTGTTTCTGGAACTAGGTCTGTGGGTGTGGAGATTGCTGTGAAATAATCTTATACACTATGAAACTGCATTGCTTTCATTGTTAATAAAAAAACTGATAGTTGGCCAGTAGTCAGGCAGGAAGTATAGGCAGAACAACCAAACTAAGAAAGGGGAAGAAAGAGGAGCAGAGTCAGAGAAGCCACCAGCAGATGCAGAGGAAATAGGACATGTAGAAAATGAGATAGCAAGTCATGAGCTATGTGGTAGAGGGTGAATAAGAAATATGGGTTAATTTAAAGTATAAGAGTTAGATAGTAACAAGCCTGAGCTATTGGCTGAGCATTTATAATTAATAATAAGACTCTCTTATGGTTATTTTGGTAAGCAACTGGAAGGACAGAGTTTATTGTAGCCCTGACAACAAACTCCACCTACAGGAGATGGAAACATGCAGGGGGTAGAATGGGAGGGAGGTAAGTTACCAGGTAGAGATGGTTTATTCATGGCTCAAGAGTCTAGAGCTAGGCCTGTATGTCTGTACTTCTTTCTCAGTATATAATTTTGCTATATACATACAGGAAGACTCCTGATATGAATAATTTGCATTGTATGAATCTTGGTTTATTGATACAAATTTGAGGTCAATTTTGTTATATGTATATGTATTTCTAATCTTGATTAAGGTATTGTGTTTGTGTATATTTCAGTTAGATAGGTGTTCTTCAAATCTTTCAGAGACCTTCAAAATATGGCATTTAAAATGTTATAATAGCTTAGGACTTTTCATGACAGTGAGACATGTCTGCTCCTGGCATTGATGGGCATTGAAGAGACTCCTTATGGAGTTGGTTAGCCATTCGGGCAAAAAACTGCTCTTGCCTGGACTGCTTCATGGTATGCTGTAAAAACTGGACATGCAGAAACCACAGAGAAATGACTGCTAAACTTGCCTAGAGGTGAGATGATCCTTTGGGGTTTCTGCTTCATGAAAGAATCTGCTAGATACAGAAGAAAGTGACAGAACTGTCTTTGAAATTTCCTACTTCATGAAAAAGTCTGCTGGATACTATGGGCCTGTCGGCTGAATATGAATGCCCCAACAGTACAGAAGAACTTTGGGTAACTGTCCAGGCAGTGAGATGTCTCTGTCATTTCTAGAGTTTTAGAATTGTAATTTCTTACAATAATGCACTTCCTGTTTAGTTAGGTAACTTCTGGAGTCTTTGATGGAGTTGAAAATTTATAGTTATATAGTTTTCCTTAGTTATGATAAAAGATAAAATAAATACAAATATTGTAGCTGTAATTCTTATTTGATACCTGTTTTGTTATATGTAATTTTACTATGTTAAAGTTAAGACCTTCCTTTTTTATTTTAAACAGAAAAGGTGATGTGATGTGGTGCTGTGATTACCATTAATGAATAAAGAAATTGCCTTGGCCTGTTGATGGGGTAGAACTTAGGTAGGTGGGAAGGACTGGATTGAATGCTGGGAGGAAGAAGGGTGGAGTCTGGGGAGATGCCATGGAGCCACTGCCGGAGATAGATGTGCTGAAACTTTGCTGGTAGGCCACGACCTTGTGGTGATGTACAGATTAATGAAAATGGGTTAAAATAAGATGTAAAAGTTAGCCAATAAGAAGCTAGAGCTAACGGGCCAAGCAGTGATTTAATTAAGACAGTTTTGTATGATTATTTTGGTTTTGAACAGCAGGGATGAACAAGCATCCCCTCTCTTACAGGCTCCTACTTTGCTGAATGTACTCATCACCTTTCAAAATTTTTTGGTGGTGTCTCCAGAGTCTATTATGTATCAAATCATATCATCTGCAAACAAAGATACATTAACTTCTTCCTTTCCTATTTGTATTCCCTTTATCTCCTTCACATGTCTATTGATCTAACTAAGACTTCAATTTCCATACTGAATAAGTATGAAGAGAGTGGACAACCTTGTCATGTTCCTGACTTTAGTGGGAAGGCTTTGAGTTTCTCTCTGTTTAGCTTAGTGTTGGTTGTGGACTTGTAAATTGCCTTTACTGTGTTGAAGTATGTCTCCCACATTCTTAGATACACCAGGGTTTTTTTTATCATGAAGGGATGTTGGGTTTTTGTCAAAGGCCTTTATCTAATGAGATGATCACATGGTTTCGAACCCTGAGTCTATTTACACATGCTGAACCATTCCTGCATCTCTAGGATGAAGCAGACCAAATCAAGCAGAATAATCTTTTTTGATGTGTTCTTGAATTTGGTTAGCTAGAGTTTTGCTGAGAAATTTTTCATCTATATTCATAGAGAGATTAGCCTATAATTTTTTATTGAATCTTTGTCTAGTTTTGATATCAAGGTGATACTGGCTTTATAAAAAGATTTTAGAAGTGTTACTTTCTTTTCTATTTTACAGAATGATTTGAGGAGTATTTATTTTGGTTCTTTATATATATCTAGAAATTCACTCACTTCTTTTTAACTCTCCAGCTTACTAGAATATAGATTTTTATAGTTTGCTGTCCTTATGGTTCTTATATTATTCCCTTATCAACTGTAGGATCTGCAATATTACTCTTTCATTCCAGGTATTACTAAATTGAGTCTTCTCTGATTTTATTCAGTCTTACTAGGAAGTTGTCATTTTAAATTTTTTAAATTTTTTTTGTTTTTTGAAACAGGGTTTCTCTGTGTATCCCTGGCTGTCCTGGAACAGGACACTCTGTAGAACAGGCTGACTTTGAATTCAGAGAGCCACCTGCCTCTGACTCCCTGAGAGCTGGAATTAAAGACATGTGCTGTCACTGCCCGACTATTTTTATATTTTTAAAAAATAACTAGCAGCAGCTTGAAGGATGGGAAAATAAGCCCAGAACTCTGCAATCCACTGACTTCAGGAATTTCAGTGAGTCTTGAAGTAATTTTGATCTATAGAGAACAATTCTAAAATTACTGAACCTGAAAGCCCTGGCCACCACTTCAACTCCTTGAGTGTTTGATGTTCTCCGACCAGGTAGACCCAAACTGTTTTGTTCAAGTACTGCAAAGAACTATACTAGTTTAGAAATAGCTAATTTAAGATAACCTTGTTTGAAGTTTTTCTTTTTTTGTCAACATAATGTTTGGGTACTTCTGAAGTTCACAAGTTACAACTATTTACAGAACAACAGAACTGGGCCAGGCATGATACAAGCCTCCAACCCCAGCACTTGGAAACCCTCAGAGGATCACAAGTTTGAATTCAATTTGGGATACAGAGTGAGACCCAACTGAAATGAAATGAGCTTTGAATGAACTTGGCTTTCCCTAGCATGTGGCTCTCCCTACTTCCCAGATCCAGGGAGAAAGACAAGTTCTAACCACATTGGGGAGGTACTGCTGTACAGCATCTTGTCTTCTAAAGACAGAAGAAATCAGTAAGTTGGAGTCAGGGAAGCTGAAGAGGTTGTGATACCCCAGAAATTGAGAGGCATCTGGAGTACAAATCCAGATTGCTGATATTTAGGGCCAGGAGGTTGTTTTGAGACAGTTTCCCACTATGTTGCCTCCACTGACCTTGAACCTCAGCTCCTCTTGCCTCTATTCCTCAAGGCTGCTAGGACTACAGGGTGTGCACCACACCAGGCTAAGGGGATTGGGACTTTTCTTTTCCCTTCTGCTACCTTGGTGTCACCTTTACCCTTCCATGAATAATATTTACTATGCTGCCTCAATGTCTCTAAAGCACAGTGCTAGAAGTCCAGAAGCGAGCAAACCCTCTCCACCAATTCTTTCCCATGAACTTAGCCTCCAGAAGCCCCACCAAGGCACAGCCTACCCTCAAACAACTAGGCCAAAGGATGCTTAGTCAAGGTCCTAGAAATTAGCCTCCATGGGCCGTCCTGGGATGCCATACCAGTCCAGACCCTTCTCTGGGACACATAGCAGGCAGGGCAGGAACAGATGTTGACTCCGGGAAGAGCAGGAAGGCTTTCTAGGAAGTTGGAGGTGGACAATTTACTTCTTTTCTGTGAGGAACAGTAGAAAAGGGCTTGGCCAAGTGCTTCAGGACCTGGCATACACTACTCCCCTGACCCTCTGTTTTCCTACCTGTAAATCTGGCCTCTGGGTAGCTGCCTCCTTAGAGTAGGGGAGAGGCTCTAGCAAGATACTGGAGCATGTATGAACTGTGAATTGCCAGTCCAAAGGCAAAGGAGCCCTTCTTTCCATGAAAAGGAATCCATGGAGGGAACTTGTGATTGTGGGGTGTCAAATGAGCAGGCAGCTGGCCTCAAGACAGTAGTATCTGCAAGGCTTGGCTGGCAGGAATGCTTCAGTACTAGGAGAAGAGAGTGTCAATGGGAGTGGCTGAGGAGGTGGCTGGGGGTGGCCTCATATATGTCCAGGAATCAGGTTGGTAGAGATTCAGTGAAAGAGTATGTGGTGAAGCCAGCTGCCTGCTCAGTCACAAGTCACATGGGCACCAATATCATGCTGGAGCCTCCCTTACCCAATGTAAGCAGCAGAGGCAGGAGGGCCTGTTTTGAGGACAACATGGGCCTTTCTGCCATTCCCACCTTTTAGTGAGGGTTTAGAAGAGGGCTCTCCAGCCGGGCAAACCCTGCTTGCTCCCATGTGTGACCTCTGGGTATGCAGCAGGCTCTGATTTGGGACCCGTATGTCAGTTGTCCTCTGTCCGTCAAGCTTGCTGGACTGTTGGCAGGACCTGAGGCTGCTGCTCCTGCCCTTTTCTGTGTGTGAAATTTAAGGGTCCATATGGTTGGGCATCCAATCTGAGCTGCTAGCAAGTTCTTGCCAGTCAGGTACATCCTGCCCCAAAGTTCTGGGGTGTGCACATTGCTTTGTTATTCATGTGCTGGAGGCTTGAACCCAGGGCTGGGTGCACCGGGAAGCCATGCTGTAGCGCTGAGATCTGTGTAGGCCCCTCTGGAACAGTTGAGGAGGCTGTAGTGGGGAGGCTGAAGGCCAGGGGTTCCAGTCTTAGGCAAAAGCAGGTCCCTGGGCTGACCTGGGTGAAGAAGGTTGGTGGGGCTGACTGAATTGGAGGGGAGGGGAGCACGGAGAAGGATGGCTGTCCCTAGATTCTACCCAGAAGGCCTTTCAGTTCCCAAGGACCCCTTAATGTCAGGCCCTTTGCTAGGACTGTCTGTAAGTCACCACTGGTACCTTGGGGACATGTTTTTGCATGGAGGGAGGAGCAGGCCCCTTGAAATGGCGTCTCCGCAGACCTAGTCAAGATCAAGTCAAGTGCATGTGACCGTGGTCACCACAGCCAATGTTGGAGGTGGCAGGGGCAGTGGTGGGCAGTGTGGATGGAGGAGGTGGGGCATCTTGGAGTAGCTGAGCTGGAACGGGTGTCAGCTGCAGTGTGTCCATTGGGCAGGGGGCACAGTTGGCCGGTGCAAGGCCGCTCTCTTCCACAGGAGAAGCTGGAGCAGATGTCGCTTGTCATTCCTCCTGGGTTGGGGAAAGGATCTAGGTCCGCCAAGCAGCCAGAGTACGTGTCCCCGCCCTCCACATGTGTGTCGGGGAGGGAGTGACTAGGGTACAGTCCTGGCGGCGACTCCAGCACTGCCTACACACCCCCAGGTGGTACCAGAGTGCGGGATTCAGAGGCGATGTCACCTAGCATCGCATCGTACAGCCCCGGGTCCATGCGCCCGGCCACTGCAGAGACCCACGGGGTGGGTGTGATGGGAAAGGAGAGGAGGGCGAGGGTCGCCCTGCGCAGTTCTATAGTCTCTGATCTGATCTGGGGCAGCAGCCAGGCAGGAAAGCTCTGGCCCAAGAGCACCCGCGCGACAGACAGGTGCAGCTGGTGGGCAGCGGGGAGGGCGCCTAGCGGCCAGCTTCAGAGCCGACCCCTCCCCTCCCCCACTGTTTGTAGCTCCAACACTTGTAGGATGAGAGCAATGGGCTAATTTTATCTCACTAGGGCTCAACAGGAAACCGATGTTGAGACACGGGTAGTTCTTCTGGGCGATCAGCCAGGAAGGCCTGAGGCTTGGAACTGAGGAGGACGACATCGGGCCCCTGGGTCCAAGTAGGGGCACGGTGGCCCCTGTTCTGTCCAGGAGAGGACCTAATTTGGGGGCCAAGATCGGTATGCAACAGGCCATCTGGCCCCATCACTGTGGTCCAGAGACCCTGAGGTGTTTTCTTGGAAATAGATTCATTAAAGGGCTGATGTATAAGTGGTGTATCTGGAACTGTATATAGGGTGGGGGTACCACACCTGAATCTATCAAACATCCAGAGGATGGGAAATGAATTGATTAGAGAGTGTGAAGGTGAAAAAATGCAAAGCTGAGTCCAGATTGATCATCCCAAAATAACAGAAGCAAAGTGCAGAGTGGATCCTGAGGGCAAAGGGGTGATCCAGGAGAGAACTAGAGGAGGATCCTGGACACTTTCAGAAAGTAGGAATGATGTAATGCTTTCAATCTTCCTTCTGGAGGTCTAGCTGGTTTTTTGTTTGTTTGGTTTGGTTTGGTTGCTTTTTTATTTTAAAGGGCTATCGCACATACCTGCACCATCTTCCTTTCTGAGCCTCCTACCTCAGACTGAGATAGGCAGAGCATCTCTGGATCTGACCTGCGGAAAGACCCTGTGGAAAGAGTCTTGGCATAGAAGGTAAACACTGCAGAGAGTGTTCAGATCCTCTTAACCTTAACAGAACAGTCCTTAATGTAGTCAGGTGCTGATTAACCAAAGCTCTGTGCTTCTTGTCCCTTTTGGAATGACAAGGGTCTTTATTGTTTCCTCTAATCCTAAAATTGATACAGTTTATAGAGTATATGTCTATAGAAATATGTGAAAAATTATGGATACTTCTGTCTCCTCCTCCTTTTTTTGAAAAAATTAAGCCCCACCTTTTAATATCCATGCCTACTATAGCACACATCTGTACTCCCAGAACCTGGGCAGTTGTTGCAGTTGAATTGATTTGAGTACAGCCTGGGCTACAGAGTTGCAAGCCAGAATGGGCGTACATGCTAAAATCCTGTCAATAAAAATGTGTGTTTATAAGACATCGTATAAATCTGTAAAAGGCTTAAGGAATGCAGAGAAATTGATTCACTGTAGAAACCAACAACATGTAAAAGTACAAGAACTAAGTAAGGATTTCTCAAATCTTAACCTCCAGCAACAATGTCTGATAGCATTTGGTTTGAGTGTGTGTGTATCCAGAGAGATAGATACATTGTCCTGTGTTTTTCATTTGCTTTATTAAGTGAAAATTTGGTAAAGCATATTTTACATGTAGTGAAATGCAAAAATCATGAACATCTACCTCAATGATGTTCTTTCTTAGTATCAAGCTACTTCTATAATCAGTAAACAGATTTAGGTTGTTTCCTAGTTTTGAGTATACTATGAATACTCAACACTACCACGAACTTTCTTATACCTAATTACACAGTTCTCAATGATATATACCTAGGAAAATTGTTTCATAGTATGCTTTTATTTTCAGTTTTTGGTAGCTATTACCAATTTTCCAAACTGGTTATACGAGATTACAGTCTTTGGGGAAGTGGGAGAGTTTTCTATTTGCTCAAGGTCCTTGGTAGGTTGGGGTAAAAAAATCATTCTGATGGAGGTACATTGGCGTCTCCTTTTTAATTCATAGTTCCCTAATGTTTAATGTAAAATCAAGAATCTTTCTGTGTCTTTATTGGCAATTTAGATATAATCTATTGCGAGTTGTATTTTCAAGTTTTTTTAAATTTATTTTTATTAGGTTTCCCATCTTTTTATTTATATAACCTTGTAATGACTATGTATTAATTCTAAGTGTTCTCAATTATATTTATTGTGAATTCCTTCTAATCAGTGATGGTTGTTGTATGCATGTATTTTTCAAAACAGTTTTGCTAGGTATCCCAAGCTGGCCTAAAATTTGTGTTCCTTTTGTTTCCACCTTCCAAGTACTGGGATTATGGGTGTGCAACCTCCACACATCTGGCTTCTTTTTTTCTTTGTTTCTCTTTCCTTTTTTATTGATTTTTATTGAGCTCTACATTTTCTCTGCTCCCCTCTGTGCCTCTCCCCTCCCCGCTTCAACCCTCTCCCAAGGTCATGCTCCCAGTTTACTCAGGAGATCTTGTCTTTTTCTACTACCCATTTAGATTAGATCTATATAAGTCTCTCTCAGTGTCCTCATTGATGTCTAGGTTCTCTGGGACTGTGATTTGTAGGCTGGTTTTCTTTGCCTTAGGTTTAAAAACCACCTATGAGTGAGTACATGTGATAATTGTCTTTCTGGGTCTCGGTTACCTCACTCAAAATAATGTTTCCTAGCTCCATCCATTTTCCTGCGAAATTCAAGCTGTCATTATTTTTTTTTCTGCTGTGTAGTACTCCATTGTGTAAATGTACCACATTTTCCTTATCCATTCTTCGGTCGAGAGGCATTCAGGTTGTTTCCAGGTTCTGTCTATGACAAACAATGCTGCTATGAACATAGTTGAGCATATGTCCTTGTGGCACGATTGAGCATCCTTTGGATATATAACCAAAAGTGGTATTGCTGGGTCTTGAGGAAGGTTGTTTCATGGTCTCAATTGTTTGGCCTACAATTTTTGTTCCTATTGTCTCCACCTTCTAAGTTCTGGGATTATGGGTGTGCAACCTCCACACACCTGGCTTCTTTTCATAGTCTCAATTACTCCTTTAGAATAAATGGAGGCTTGTGATTTTAATGTTCTCCCATTTATCAATCTTCCCGTTTATCAAATAAGACTTATGTGAATTTCTGGTTATATCATTTGCATTCAAAACAGTCAAACCTTTTATTTTTACCATTTAGACACTAATATTTTATGTTGATTTAGTTTACTTTTATTTACTTAGAAATGCAATTGAATGTTTTCTTAAAAATTCTTTTCATTAATAATTTTTAGAAGAGAGAAAGGTGGGATATATCAGAGGGCTTGAAGGAAGGAAAGATAAGGTGTAAGTGATGAAATTATAATCTCAAAAAATAAAAGAAATAAATTTTCAAAAGCTGTTTGGACTCATTAAGGAAATGGTGGGCTCTAACTCTGGTCAAGCAATGAGTTAACATGGACTGCCTTATAGTAGAATGCTCAAAGTAACTCCATTTTTTCCAAGATTCAACTCACTCCATCTAGTGCTTTTCCTCACTGTTCCCCAACACCATCTACCCCAACCCCAGCTAAGAACAGCTTTCTGAACAGAACATTCTCATTCAAGTACCTGCAGTTTGGGGAGCTCTATTGTTTTACAACATAAAATAAACTGTTTTAATCAACTGATTTGAAACTTTTGGTTCCCTGATTGCTCTAATATGATGTAATTGTGTTTTGTTTTTGTTTGTTTTGCTTTAGAATCCTTTCTCTGACTTGCTTTAGCAGACGGTTCTTTGTGGCAAGAGTCTGGTTTCCAGGTTAGATAAGGACTCTTATTTGGCTTATATGTGTGCTGGTCTGTAATTTTCTCATATGGACTAAAACAATGGTGTCTTAATAGAAAATTAATAATTTAAGTTTGAGATTGATTTCTATATGTTCTGCAGCCAGAGTAGGTGGTGGGTGTCTTATCATAATGTATAGTGGCTAACTGAGGACAATGGTCATAGCTTCTATTGTTTCAGAGACCTTAGGGACCTCCCTGGTAAATATTTATAGAGGGGTATCCCATTACTTGCACTAAAATTTTTGTTTATTAAATAATATATTCTGAGACCAGCGTTGTACATGCTTCCAGGGTAACTCTTTTTGAACTTAAAAAAATTTATATTAAAATTAGCTTGCTGAATAGTGAGTTTTCATAAGGTTATTTTCATGCATCCTTAGTTTAGGTTAGCTAAACTCACTACCTCCTCCTCTCCTCTCCCAGACCTCAGCATCCAGCTCTGCTTAATCCTTTACCCCTAGTATAGCCCCCTCATTTTTTTCTATTTCATGTATTTGACTTTTCTTTCTTTCTTTCTTTCTTTCTTTCTTTCTTTCTTTCTTTCTTTCTTTTTTCTTTTACAAAATGCTGTGGGAAGCAGGTGAAGTCCTGAGTGAATGAATGTTACTGAGATGAGCAAGGCACCCCAAAGCCTCATACCCATGGCAATGAAAAATTTTCCCTGGGTCAGCTCAGAGAAACAGGAAAGCCTTCCCTTGGTTTTAGTATGGATGTCAACAAATAGTTGACTGTTAGATAAAAACCACTATGTATAGAAAATAGTAATTGCAATTTTCTCCTCTAGACTGAATACAACCTAAGACGGCTCCTCTACAGAGACCTCATACTGCAATTAACTAACCCACCTTGTCTTCCTTTGTGCTGTACAAAATGAATGTACTGAATTTCTAAGCTGCTGGTGGTGTGTCTCCATCAGAGAGCATAGCCCATGTGATCCTAGCTGGTCAGTATATGTGTCTGTTGTATCTTCATTCCCCTTCACCCAAGTTAGGTCAGTCCCTAAAGGTGTGCATGTTGTGACAGTTTGTTGTCATTTATAATCTTGATTATGAACATTCTGACTAGCATGAAATAGAGATTTAAATTAGTTTTAATTTTCATTTCTCTGATGGCTTAGAATGTTAAGAATTTTTATATTTATCAGTCATTTGTATTTCTTCTTTTAAGAATTTTTGTTCACTTCTCTAGTCTATTTTTAATTTGGTTGCTTGTTTCCTTAATGATTATGTTCATTAGTTCTTTGTATAGTCTAGACACTAACCCTCTGTCAGATAAATACTTGGCAAATATTTTCACCCATTTTGTGGACCACTTATTCACTTGCTTTCTGGGTTCTTTTGCTGAACAGGAGTTTTTCAGTTTCATGAGGTTCAATTCATTGGCTGTTGATACTATTTCATGTGTTACTACTATTATGAGTTTTTACCCATGCCTATAAATGGAAGTGCATGACCTACCTTTTCTCCTAGCAGTTTCAGGATACTAAGGATTGTGTTAAAGTTCTTGCTCTGGGTTTTGTACAGTGTGAGAAATAAGGATCTAGTTTAATTTTTCTGCATGCTAAAACTCGGTTTTTCTGGTACCATTTGTTGAAGACACTGTCTTTTCTCCAATGTATATTTTATCATCTTTGTAAAAAAAAACAAACAAATGAGTAACTGTAATTGTATCTGGGGCCTCAATTCTACTCCACTAATCTCTGTGCTGCATTTGTGCTCATACTATGCTATTTTTATTACCATGCCTCTTTGTACTAGAATTTGAAGTCAGGTACAGTGATACTTCTTGCTGTTTTCTTTTTGTTCAGGACTGTTTTGTTATCTGGGATCTTTTGTACATCCATGTAAAATTTTGGATTGATTTCTCTATGTCTGTGAAGGAATGCCTTGGAATTTTGGTTGGTATTGCACTGAACCTAAAGATTGCTTTTTGTAGGATGGTCAGTTTTAAAATATTACCTCTTCTAATCCACCAGCATCTCTAAGAATTTTTTGTGGAATCTTTAGAGTCTCTTATGTATAGAATCATATCATTTACTTGTAGTAATGAGGGGTGGCTGTGTCCCCACCAAGGAGCAGGGCCATTTTCCCGGTGCCTGGCTCCCAGCCGCAGGCCTGATTTTGGCCCTGGCTAGATTATACCCGGAATAAATACGCACAAACTGTGTTCATTTAAATACAGCCTGGCCCATTAGTTTTAACCTCTTATACATATTAGTTTAACCCATATCTAGTAATCTGTGTATCACCACGTGGTTGTGGCTTACCAGGAAGATTCTAACCAGTGTCCATCTTGGGCCGGAGAAACATGGCGTCTTCTGCCACACTTCCCTTCTCCCCAGCCTTCCGTTCTGTCTACTCCACCCACTCTGCCCTATCAAAAAGCCAAGGCAGTCTCTTATTCAACCAATGAAAGCAACAGAAATACAGAAAGAACCTCCTACACCATTTACCAAAAGGGATACTTTGACTTCTTTTACTGTTTGTGTTCCCATTCAAGAGAAGACTTGATGTTTTGTTCCAGCTGAGACTTCAAGCACTCTATTGAATAAGAGTAGAGACAGCAGACTCCCTTCTCTTGTTCCTGATTGCAGTGGGAATATTTTGAGTTCCTTTCTAATTAGAGTGAGGTTGATTACAGGTTTCTTATATATAGGTTTTATTATATTGAGGCATGCTTCCTCCATCTTTAGCCTCTCCATGACTTTCATTTAAAAAGGGAGGATCAGTTATTGTATCAAAGAAATTTACATTGTCTATAATGATGATAGTGTGATTTCTGTCTTTTAGTTCATGAATGTTATAGATACCTTGTTTGATTTATGTTGAACAATTGCTGCATCACTGGAATAAAGTCAACTTGGTCATAATAAATTACCTTTTTGATGTGCTGTTGAATTCAGTTTGTCTTTTATTGAGGATTCTTGCATCTGTGTCCACAAGAAAGATAAAATTGTAGTTTTCTTTTCTTGTAATCTCTTTTTCTGGTTTGGATATCAGAGTGTTTTAGTTTGCTTTTTGGTACAGTAATAAGTCCCACTACCAAAAGCAACTTGGTGAGGAAAGGGTGTTTTGCAGCTTACAGTTTATGGTTTATCATCAAGGGATGTCAAAGCAGGAATTCAACATAGAAGCATGGAGGCAGGAATACGAGGAGAGATCACAGAAGGATGCTGCTTACATATTTGCTCCTACTGGCTTGCTTAGCCATTTTTATACAGCCCAAGCCTATCTGCTCACAGTCAGTACCACTCACAGCAGGCTGGACCCTTCTACATCAGTTAGAATTCAGAAAAATGTGTCATAGATGTAGTCTGAGACTATCCTTCCGTTTCCCAGACACCCAGGCCTGAATAATCACACAGAAACTATATTAATTACAACATTGTTTGTCCCATGACTCAGACATATTCTTAGCTAGTTCTTATATCTTAAATTAAACCATTTTCATTAATCGATGTACTGCCATAAGCTTGTGGCTTACTGGTAATATTCTGGCATCTTTCTCCTTCGGTTGTTACATGGTGTCTCCATGGCATCTCATTGACTCTGCCTACTCTGTCTCTGTTCAGATTTCCTGCCTGGCTTTACTCTGCTAAACCATTGGCCAAAACAGCTTTATTCATCAACCAATAAAAAAAAAGCACATATACAGGACAGCCCATATCATCTCCCCTTTTCTGTCTAATGAAAATAGGGGTTTTAACTTTAACATAGTAAAATTACATATGCAGAACAGTTAATAATCAAGAATAGTTATAATATTTATTCCATTTTCATTTGGCAAATTAAGGAAAATACTCTATCATCTATCTTATATTTGTGAGTCTAAAGTTTTATATCTAATGTATCTTTTATCATAACTAAATAAAACTAAAATTATAACTATCTAGTCTTCAACTCCATTGAAGACCTCAGAAGGATATATTACTTAAGTAAATAGGAAGTGCATTGTAGGCAACTTCCAAAGTTCTAAAAATGACAGAGACATCTCACTGCCTAGACAGTCATCCAAAGTTCTTTTGTAATGGCAGATCACCTATCTTCAGCTTATAGGTCCATAATATATGGCAGACTTTTCAGTGAAGCAGGAAATTTGAAGATCTGTCTTGTACTGGCAAAGTTCATCAGTTGCTTTCTTCTGTGTCCTGCAGAATGTCTGAGACTTTCTTCTGTGAAGCAGGAACCCTGAAGGGTTATCCAGTCTTTTGGAAAGTTCAGCAGTCACTTTTCTGTGGGTTCTGCCTGACCAGTTCATACAGCATACCATTAACCAGCCCAGGCAAGAGCAGTTTCTTGCCAAAATGGCTAACCTTGTCACATTGAAGGCAAATTGCATAATGAGCTTTTTCAATGCCCATCAACCTCTCTGAAGTAATTGGTGCTGCCAGAAGCAGACATGTCTCACTGTTGAGAAAAGTTTAAGTTCTTAAAACCTTTTAAATACCATACTTATGTTCTTAAAATGTTGAAGATTTTCTACCTCACTAAAATATATCTCTGTATATCTAGAAAACTTAACTAACATGACTAAAAATTTGATTATTATAGATGACTATTATTCTGTATTTCTTAAGTTATATATTACATTTTTAATGAGCTACATAAACATAGTACCTTGAGCAAGAGTAGAAATATATACGCATATATTGTATTATAAATATATAGTGTAACAAAATTGATCTTAAATTTGTATCAATAAACCGAAGTCCATACCATTGTAAAGTATTCATTTCTACATTATGTATTCCCCTTTTTTCTTTACAAAGACCTTGTTTGTAACCATTAACCATTTATAATCAACTTTCTTTAAACAAAAACAAACATTTATGAATAATTATTTTGGGAATTTGGGTGTAGTTTTCTTCAAACTACTTCCTGTTGTTGTTGGGCAAAGTGTTTTTAGGGTTTATGGAGCTTTTTTTGGGGGGGGGGAGTCTTGTTCCATCAAACCACATTAGCCTGGAAGGAATCCACAGGTTCTCATCCTCTATGGAAACAAAAGCAGAATCTCTTTTCCAAAGTAACTTGTCTTTAGACTTAAATTTTGATGTCAAGATACCTTTAAAACATATATGTTGGTTTAGCTTAGCAGCCCGTATAATGACTTGTCTCTCTGTAGTTAGCTCATTCACAATCAAAAAATTCAAAGAAAACACAATAATATACACAATCCAGATTCTTTGTGTATTTTCCATCTTTATGTTGTTTTTCTTTTACTCTAGTTCTTTTATTTTTATTTTTTTATTTATTTTTTTCTTTTTTTCTTTTTTTTCTTTTTTTATTATTGTTAAAAGAAAAATTTACATTTACTCCCCTTGTTCC
>JAQHUG010000121.1:5182561-5204661 GCA_028555095.1 Dicrostonyx torquatus
TGTGCAGTCACATTCTCTGTGAGTTCATGTGTGCAACAGTGTTTTCTATGTACAGAAAACACTGTAACAGTCCTTCACTACCTCTGACCCTTACAATCTTTCAACCCTCTCTTCCATGATGATCCCTGAGCCTTGTGTGGAGGGAGTGTGGTATAGATATCCTATTTAGGACTGAGAACATTACAGTCCCTTATTTTCTGCATGTTGATCAGCTGTGAGTCTCTGTATAATTGCCATCTAATGCAAAAAGAAGCTTCTCTGATGAGGGTTGAAAGCTACACTATATTTAGGGCCAGTTTCATACCATGTCCATTTAGCACAATAATTGTAGTTAGGAGGTTCTCCTCTAGGATCTATGATCTCTTGGTCCAGTAAACAGTGCCAGGAATGAGTTCTATCATGTGGGTAGATCTTAAATCTAGCCAGAAAGTAACTGAGTACTCCCAAGCCATTCATGCCACTACTGCATCAATAGGGGTATCTTACCAGGCAGTCATTACTGTACTTCATAGGGCTCATAGAAGGGCAAGATTATGGGTTACTTTTCTTCCTAAGTAGCACAAGAAGCACCTTCCAGGACTGTGAACATTAGCCAGTAGGGATAAAACCTCTCGGTCAGTATCAGATTGATTTTTCTTTGCTCTGTGACTCAAGTATATGGCATCCTCAGTAATAGCGTCTGACCATCAAGTTAGATGGTAGTCAAGGCAATATCAGTGGACTGTATTATTTTGTGGGGCCTATGGGATCCCAGTGACCAACTCAAAGGAAAGTAGCAAGGCTGGTCCTGAGCTTTTTGTTTGATGGTATCTTGGAGAGGCATTATCCCTCAATATAGGTAAGGACAACTGTATTCAAACCATATATGGAAGTTTCTGTGATAGTAAATTTTTTGATAACTACTCTTTTTTTTTTGACCAAGGATATATTTTAACTTCTGATATTCCTACCTACACCTTCTAGGTTCTGGGACCATGGGCACTCACCACTATGGTGGGGATGGGATCAAGAGCTGCATGTGTGCTAGACAAACGTTCTATCAGTGAGCTACATCCTTAGTCCTGGGTTTTCTTTATTGTGGGCTCTGATATTCCTGAGATTGGCTGGCGACAGCCATTGCTTGGATTCAACTTGGTAACTGAAAGCTAGCAATTTAGAAAGACAAAAGGTGAAAGGCTTAGCTCCGGCCTTCATTGACTTGTAGGTTGTCCAGGAAGAGATGCTTCTGACTTCAAAGCTGGTAAGGTATGCTGGTGTGTGGCTGAGGGGATGTGCCCCGGAAAAGGAATATGAATAGGGAATTCCTCAAGAGTTGAGGGAGCATTCAGAGCTTGGAGAGGATAAACGCGGGTCATGGTGGAAGGACGAAGAGTCCTGAGCTGCCCTTGAACGATCATGGTGTGAGTTCCTGTTTCTTCCATGCGCCATCGAGAACACACTTGGGGCAAAGCACCAGTTTCTATGATAGGGCGATGGTCCCTGACACTATATCACTATATATATGCCTACCTGAGTTTCTTTTGCCTTTGTGTTTCTATTTTGGCTTTCTTTCTTTATTGTTTTGTTACTGTTGCTGCTCTTGTCATTAGAAGACCACTTAAAATTTATAACTAGGCAGTGGTGGTGCACACCTTTAATCCCAGAACACAGGAGGCAGAGGCAGGCAGATCTCTGTGGGTTCGAGACCAGCCTGGTCTAAGGAATGAGTTCCAGGACAGGCTTCAAAGCTACAGAGAAACCCTGTCTCAAAAAAAAAAACCAGAAAAAATACCTACAAACCTTAATATTTGATATTATGGCAAAACCCTAAGTATAAAATATACTACAGTATTTTCAAAGATGGGGAATATAATACATCTCTAGGTTCTTTATATCATATAACATACACTTCATATGCTTTAACTAAATCCACCTTACAGCTCCCTCACTACAACTCCTGACAACCACTGTTCTATTTGCTATTAGTTGGATTCTTTTATAGCTTTCAGATAAAAAGTATCATGTAATATTTGTCCTTATGTATCTGGCTTACTTCACTTAGCAGGATGTCCATCTGTTTTATGTATGCTGTTATAAATGGCATATTTACTTCTATTCAAGGAAAGATGGCATCATGTCCATTTTCTTTTAATTAACTTACTGCAGCTTTGATGAATGTTATTGTGTCATTAATAGTGAATGATTTAAAGCTACCCATTCTATACAGATTAGAATATGTTTCAGTTAGTAATTGATTATGAGCTGATACCAGGTGAATATATGTAGCCTTGATAAAATAATACAATGATCAAGGAACTGAAGCAATGAGGATATATTTGGAGGTAAATATACAACTTGGACAGTTTTATTTCCAGAAAAACAGATTCAGGAAGGTTAGATGCATTTTTATTATTAAATGTGACTTGAAATTTCAACTTCATATTTCAATTACCTTTTTGAGCTTCTGGAAGAAAGCTCTGGTGGAAACATCCCATAAACATTGTAGTCATCACCCACTCTTTCTGATTATGTTGTCAAGTAGTTTTTGAACACAAGGCTTCTTCAATCTGTTCCTAGGACTGGCTTTACCATGGTATTACCACATGGGACCAGAAGTAATCTGACTTTTCATGTTTTCTTTTCATATGCCTTTTATGAATGTAGATTTTAATAAACATATTTTTCCAGGGGAGCTTGGTTTCAACACAGTTAAAGACTTGCTTTGTTGGTAGCTTTTGTCCTTTATAAATTTCTTTCCAGAAGATTTTTTTATTAGCAAACATAGACAGCACAGTGATTTTTATATTTTCAGTCCAAACTTGTTTCTGAAACTGTAATTGTCCCTTGCAGTAATTAGCTTGCTGTCACTCATTTCAGTGCACTATTTGCTGCAACCTCATATATATTCTATACTTGTTATACTGTGTGTGTATGTGTGTGTAAGTGTATATATGTGTGTACAGATATGTGAAGGTATATGTGTATGAAGGTCAGAGGACAACCTTGGGAGTCATTCCTTTGGCACGGTTTGTTTGTTTGTTTGTTGAGACAAGATATTTCAAGCCTAGAAATCATCAAGTTGGCTAGTCATCTAGCACCAGGGATCTGTCTGTCTTAGCCTCCCTAGCCAAGCCAGGCTTTTTCTCATATGGGTTCTGTGGATCTGACTCCAGTTCTTGTACTTAGAAGGCAAAGACTTTGTTGACTGAGCTATCATCTCAGGCTAGATCATTGCTTTCTGAAAGTACAGCACATTGTCATCAATCAGAAGCATTTTTTGTTCATGTCTTCCACCTACAAATTTAATGTATTTTCCATCTTAACTAAACATTTGTCCTGTGTTGTTGCCATAAGATTTTCAGTTTCAGGTGTGATGCAAAACTATTGTGAATTCTTTTATTTTCCTCACAATTTCCCTGACCTCCCTTGGCACAAGCACTGATGTAAATTGCATGTGTAGAAAGTATCTACCACAGCTTCTTCTCATACATGACTGCAACCTGAGGCTTCTCCTTTATCAATATTAACTAGCCCACTTCACTGTTCAGCTGTATGTAATAAGCCTGCCTCCTCATTCAGCTTTATAATAAACACGAGTTTCTGGGCTGCTAGTGGTTTCCATTGGAGCATATGGTCCACATAATCCTAGCTTTTCTGTATGTTTATATATTTCTTCATTCCCTGTTGCCCCAGTAAGGACAATCCCAAAACCATTGCAAGTCTCGGCAAGTGGAACCTGAATAGGAACCCTGACTACAGGAAACTTTCATCGGTCAAGCAAAGGAATTTTCCCACAAGAAGCATGAAAATAAAGGTAAGAGGAAGTGCATTTCTATGTACTAAGTATAAAACATGGGACAAACAAAAATTAGAGATAGGTGTATGTACTTGAAGGAGATTTTGAGGAACCTTGAAATAAGGTAAAAACCCAACAGCTTCATCAATTTTTAGACTATGTTCAGTAGATATACCCATGGTTTCCAGAAGAAGGGAGAGTATATTTGAGAAAAAGTAGAACATGAAGGTATAATACCTGGCCAAAGGACCTGAATGTATTCTTTTTTTTTACATTTAGTTCATGGATATTATGCATAATTTCATAGATCCATAGCCATTTCCTCACAAAAGGGCAGACTATGTCAAGGTGGAGTCTGACCTCATAGGTCTTGCCCATAAGGTAATGAAAGACTACCCCCTTGTCCCCAAGGATTTTTGTTTGTTTATTGTTGGTAGGTAAAAGTTTTTATTACGGTTGAGAAAATATGCAAATTCATCAAGCACACAGAGATAAAGGCCCTGCACTAAATAGAGGGAACACTTGGAAATCCAAAGTCCACAATCCTCTTGAGGAGTGAGTTTTCTATAAGTCTTAGAACAGTCTTCCTTCCCTAATTTAGGATTGATCAGACTGAAGAAAGGTAGGATGGCAGATTGGCCCACAACTTATATAAGCATGTCCTGATCTGACCTTGATCTTGTGAAGCCATTTCATCAGTAGGTAGCTCTAAGGTTGGTAGATAAAGCCTTCAATGCCTTTGTTTTAAGCTACCATACCCTTGTGAAGAAGACAGTGAGGAAGTTCACTATATTTATTACCTAGTTATGGTTGCTCTCTTTACTTGCCTGCCTCTTGGGAAATCTGTCTAACCCCTAGTCCTTCATTCCCACCTCTCAAAGGTAACTGCTGTTAGGGTTTGGGGGGTACAGGCCACTCTCACTGTTTCTGGGCTAGCAGAAAGACCAATGTAGAAAAGACAGCAGAAAAAGGTTGTATAGACAGAAGTTTCTGTACCACAAGTTGCCCCAAGTAACCACACAGAGGCTTAATATTAATTATACATGCTCAACTGGGAGCTCAGGCTTATTAGTAACTAGCTTCTTTTTTTGTTTTTGTTTTTTCGAGACAGGGTTTCTCTGTAGCTTTGGAGCCTGTCCTGGAACTAGCTCTTGTAGACCAGGCTGGTCTCGAACTCACAGAGATTCGCCTGCTTCTGCCTCCCGAGTGCTGGGATTAAAGGCGTGCGCCACCACTGCCTGACTACTATAACTTAAATTAACCCATTTTTATTAATCTACATTCTGGTAAATGGTTCATGATTTTACCTGTCCTCCAACATGTCCTGCTCCCTTTGTGGCTCTTGGTGACTCTTGTGATTCCGCCCTGCTCCTTCCCAGAGTCATTACTCTGGTTTTTTCACCTAACCTTATCCTGTCTGGTTATTGACTGGTCAGCTTCTTTATTAAACCAATCATAATGTAATTTATACAGTGTACAGAAGGATTATTGTACAGCAGGGTTGATCTAGGAGTTATGATAAAGTTTAACATATGTCAAGGATCCAGAACATAAGATGATAGCCCTGTGATGATAGCATACATTCTCACAATATGCTATATGAGTGAAACAGCATCTGTAACACACAAAAAGTAGATCCAATTATAATATTATAAAGAAAATAGTTGAGGCAGTTTTGCCCTTATTAGATGAAGAGAACAGACAAAAAAAATCAAAAGAACCTTCAGCTGGTGTGGTGGTTTGAATAGACTGGCCATTGTAGGCTTTTAGATTTGAATGGTTGGCCACCATAGAGTGGGACTATTAGGAGGTGTGGTCTTGTTAGACTCTTTGTGGAGGAAGCGTGTCACTGGGGATGGTCTTTGAGGTTTCAGAAGTTCAAGCTAGGTAGGCCCAGTGTCTATCTCCTTGCCTGATGCCTGAAGATACAGATGTAGAACCCTCAGCTACCTCTCCAGTACCATGTCTGTCAGCATGTTGTCATGCTTCCCGCCAAGATGATAAAAAACTAAACCTCTGAAATTGTAAATCAGCCCCAATTAAAAGTTTTCCTTTATAAGACTTGATATAGTCATGGTGTCTCTTCACAGCAGTAGAACATCGACTAAGCAGAAGTTCTCATAGCCATTAGCAAGGTTGATGATTTCTTTGCCACCACTGTTCACTACAAGATGTACACCTTAAGAACTTAAGGTATTTCAGTGTAGCCAGTGTAATTTCACAAATTGACCATGAGACCTCCCTAATTATATTTTCATGAAGAGCATTAAGAGACAAACTTGATGAGGAAAATTCTTGATATTTTGATTAAATAAATTCTGTTCAGTAAGGTAAAGTATAATCTTACAGCTTAGACCACATACCAGAGCCCTGAAGAATAAGGTCAAGGAAGTAGTCTTTTTTTTTTTTTTTTTTTTTTTTTTGGTTTTTCGAGACAGGGTTTCTCTGTAGCTTTGGAGCCTGTCCTGGAACTAGCTCTTGTAGACCAGGCTGGTCTCGAACTCACAAAGATCCACTGTCTTTTTAATATTGATTGTAATAAATTTTTGGCAGGTCAATTTTAAAATCCAATCCGCTATTTGTTATATCAGATTCCTGCATAAGGAGCAAACATTTGGAAATTTTGTTGAGAAATTTGCTAAAGTAATTGTCCCATTTGGTAGTACCCTCCCCTCAATGTATGCCTCTGGCCATGTATCAGATGTAATGTCTAGTAGGAGCAGATAATACAGGCCAAACTTGAGTGAAATCCAGATTCCATTTGTTGAGGTAACAACCAAACATTGGTATCTACTTAATCTAAAAGAGAAATATAATGCCATTGGATATTTTCTTATAGGATTGTCACAATGTTCTAAGTACGTCACTCAGCTATTCTGAATAATTTTTCCAAACATTTGACTACAACATCAGGAAGCCCTCTTTAAACATGGAATATGGACAGTTAGGGTGCAGAAGGATAAAATACTGCTGTGATAAGTTCTCTTCTAGAGAGAGTGTTCTATAGTTGGTAATAAAATTTTGTTTTGTTTTGTGTTTTTAGATTTGGCCTCCATATAAAGAAGATAAACATGTTTTTCTAACCTACAGATAGACACTGCAAGGCTGAAGGAGCCAAGATCTTGTCCTATATTTGAATAATACATATTTTTAAAAGATTTTTTTAAACCCTTTCAGTGTCCTAAAACAGTACTTTTGGTATCTGATTTGACTCTTACTTTGGTAACATGTTTCTTTGTTCTTTCAGTCTGATGTTGGTACCTATAGGTCAATCTCAGAGTCATGCAGGTTATGGACAATCACTGGCATTAGAACCTACTTCTTTAAGATTCCACCATAGATCAAAGGCTGAAAGCTCTCTAGGAATTTAACACCAGATTGGGACTGTTGGGATTGTTCAAGTCACTTGCATGGAACAACTACTGGATTCTTTGCCTTTATATGGGAAACAGCCATTTTTGGACTACCTGAGCTACAGTCTATAAGCCATGCTAATAAGTCATATATATACATGTATATAAATATACAAACATATACATATCTATGTATATAAATATGCAATATATATATTTACATATACTAAGTTTTGTTCTTTTAGAGTACCCTGACTAATACAAAGGCTTACCTGAACACAAGCACTATGAGTACATGACAGTTGGACTGATAACTGAGGTAACTATTAAATGACGATTAACTCAGTTTGTAGCCCAGGCAGAACTTTAACTTGAAATTTTGTTGTTGTTTTGGGGGGTTTTTGCTTTGTCTTTTTGAGACAGTATTTTCTGTGTAGCCCTGGCTAGCCTGGAAGTCACTCTGTAGACCAGACTGGTCTCAAACTCACAGAAATCCACCTGCCTCTGCTTCCCAAATGTTGAGATTAAAGGTATGTGTGGCCACACCCAGCTTTGAAATCCTTTTGAAAATGAGTCTCTTGTGGATAATATGCAATTGAATCTATTCAGACCATGACTATTTTTTCCATGACTATTTTTAATTGAAGTTTAATACATTAATAAGTAAAGTAATTAATAACAGGAAAAGATTTATTATTGCCAATTTGTTGTTTTTAAATATGCATTATAATTTGTATCTACCTTCTTTCCTTTTTTTTTAAAAGAAGATTTATTTTATTTATATTTTTACTGATTCTTTGGGAATTTTACATTATACACCTGGATCACACTTATTTCCCAGTTCTTCCATGTCCATAACTCCACCCTTGTGACCTCACCCCCAAAAAATTTAAATTTAGAAAAAGAAAGAAAAAAGAACAGCAAAGTCTAATCTGTATACTCACTGGAGCATCTTCAAACTCTTGGCAGCCTGTCCGTTAAATAGAACTGACTGTTCTCCTATAGTACCCCCACCAGAAGCCATCAATTGTGGAGAACTAACTTCAGCATCCTTATCACACTTTTTAAGAGTTATCGCTTAATTATCTGTAGTTATCTTAATTATCTTAGTTATTTGTAAATGGAGGCGGAGCTTTTCTGTTCAGACCGCCTGGCCCCAAATAAAAACACAGAATCTTAAATTAATTACAAATGCTTTGCCTACAGCTCAGTCTTATTACTAACTAGTTCTTACAACTTAAATTAACCCATTTCTATTAATTTGCCAGTTGGCTCGTGTCCTCTAGCATTTGTTTCTCTGGCAGCTGGATCACATCTCCCCTGACTCGGCCCTTTTTCTTCTCAGTATTTTTAGTTTGGTTTAGTTTGGTTTTCCCACCTAGTCTTATTCTGCCTTGCTATAAGCCAAATCAGCTTTTTTATTAACCAATGAGGGCAAAACGTATTCGCAGTATACAGAAGGATTAGCCCACAGCAAGAACCATGGGCCAAGACAAGGCCCTTGGAGGCAACCTGGATGATAGATCCATAGCAACAGCTTGGTCTATGGATGTCAACACAGCTTCAGGCTGCAGCACAGACCGCAGACATCTGCAAGGCCTTTTGTGGTAACATGAACCATGGACATCAACACTGACCCCAGTGGCAGTAGACCTCAGATCCAGGCATGGCCCTCAGTGGCAGCTTGTACCTGAACATCACCATGGCCTCAGGTGGCAGTGCAGGTCATTCAAATCAAGATGCCCCACCACTGGCAGCAGCACAGCTCTTGGACATCAACATGGCTTCAAGCTGCAGCACACAACAAAGACATCTGCATGGCCTTCTGTGGTAGCATGGGCTACAGAAACAACACAGACCCCAGTTGCTGTGGTCACAGACACAGACCTGGGCAATAGTACAAATTTGGACATCCATGGCCTCAGGTGACAGTTTAGGCCACTCCTATCAGTATGGCCCCTGGCAGCAGTATTCATCAATATGGATTCCAGCTGCAGCATAGATCATGGACAACCGAATGGCTTTAAGTGTTATCACAGGCCATTGACATCAGCTGCAGCAGGACCTCAGTTCCAGACATACAGCCCTTGGAGGCAGCTCGGACCTGGACATAACCATGGGCTCAGGTGGCAGCACAGGCCATTCACACCAGCCTGGAACCACTCTGCTTCTCTGTCGCTCCCAGCTCTCCACCACATACTTGTTCATCATAGGCGGCCTGGCTGTCTTCCTTCTTTCTTCTTTCCTTGCTCTCCTTTGTGATACACTGAATTTTCTTTATAAGTTACAGACCTTGTTTCTTTTTATGTATTATAAATTCAACAGCATAAATTTACATCTTGACATTTAAATTCTATACACCAAAATTACAATAATAGATGTGTCAGAACATGGTCCAAAAATGTAGTTGTGTGAGGAGATTTCTGAGTGCTTGTGAGAAAATTCCAAGAAATCAAGACAGGAGTTTTTTTACCTCAGTTTCTTCAAAATGATGAATCTTTTCTCAGTCTATGTTTTTCTTGCCCCTCCCAGATGTAGCAGATAGAAGCAAGTTTACTACAGATTATTCCTTATAACAGGCTATTGCTATTTGTTTATATACCTCTATGGAAAAACATGGTTTTGCCCCATGTGGCTTACCTTTGTGATTGTACACTTTACTCATGTGATTCCTCTTAACCCTCAGAGTATAAATTGTCTGATGCTCTGAATAAAGTTGGTTGTTGCATGAGACTTTATTCCACCTCATTAATGAGGCTTCATTTACCAAGGTCCCATCACCTCTAAAACAGAAAACATAGGTGCTGATCTATTCTTCCATGTATTTGACTTTCCCAAGGAACTTTATGTTTTATACTGTAATGGCTGCTACCTAGTATGTGGAGATTTTTTTATTGTATTGAGGTTAAATTGTTTCAGTGCCTGTCTTTCTGTAGCATGTTGACAAGCCTCTTCTCCCTATATCTTTTGGTAGTCTTCCTTTATTATGTATCTGTGTCCTAAAATATCCTCTTCCTTTAAAAGTACTAGTCATTTTGGATTATGTTACTCCCTAATTACCTCATAAATACTGTTTTCAAATACAGTCACATATTGAGATGCTGGAAGATAGTATTTCTTCTATTTTTCTTTTTAAAAATTATTCTTTGAGAATTTCATACAGTATATTCTTTAGTTCTTTTTAAATTCTAGATACTAACCCTCTGTCAGGTATATAATTGATAAAGACTTTTCTCATTCTGGAGTTGCCTGTTTTCTCAAATGATGGTGTCCTTTGCTGTACAGAAGATTTTTAATTTCATGAGGTCCCATTGATTTTTATCTTAATCTCCATGCTACTGGGGTACTGTTCAGAAAGTCAACATCATTCTAAATTGAGAGAAACTCAAAGTACTTCCACTGAAATCAGAATGTCTACTCTCTGACAACTATTCAATATAGTACTTGAAATCTTAGAACAATATCAAGGATATGCAACTAAGAAAGAAAGAAATCAAAGTATTCTCATTTGCAATTGAAATTACTTTATACATAAAATACACTAAAGACTTCCCTCAGGAAACTTCTACAACTAATAAATACTTTCAGCAAAGTTACTGGATGCAAAAATGAACACACACACAATCAGTAGCCATCCTATATACAAATGACAAATAGACTGAGAAAGAAATTAGGAAAACAACAGGTTTCACAAAAGCCTCAAAAAATATCTTGGGATAACTCTAACCAAGCAAGTGAAAGACTTGTATAATAAAAAATTTTAAGATATTAAAGAAATAAATTGAAGAAGACACCCTGCACAAAACTCAACTCCAAATGGAACAAAGACCTCAGCATAAAACGGGTGCTTTCAGAATACTGCTGTGACTATTGATATAATTGGATTAGTATTTACCGTATTTGTTTCTCTTTTGTATTTCTTACTCTTGTTCTTTTTTTCTGTTTCTTCTTTCACTATATTTCTGACTTGATTTATTTCATCATTTCCCCCTCCTCCCTGCACATGCACATGCCACAGTACACACATGTAAGAGGAAAACTTTTGTTTAGGATTCAGTTATCTCCTTCTACCATGGATTGCCATGACCATACTTAAGTGGAAGGCTTGCTTGGCAAGTTCTTATACCTGATGAGCCATTCTGACAGCCCTCAATCAATATTTTATGATTCTGTTCATATTCCTTACTGAGCATAGCCTCCCTTCACCCTCCATTTTAATGGGTTCTCTAGGGGATGCTATCAGTGACATGTTAAGTTGTACTAAGGACTCCAATAGGAAAAGGTAGTCCTTCCAAAAAGAAGTCTAATTCAAGCAAAAGGATGAAAATTTTTAAAAGCTAGAAAAATGCTGTGATAAAAAGGAATAATGCACTTAATGAGCTCAATAGTTGATTGTACATGAATGAAAAGAGTCAGTAGCCTAAAGCTTCCCAAGAAGCTTCCCAAGTTTAAAACTGAAGAGAAATTTACTGGAAAAAAATCATAGAAAGGATTACCTGTGAACTGTGGGACACTTACATACTTATATATTCATAATGGGGACCCTAGAAGAAGAACAAAGGGAAAGTTACCAAGAGAAATAATAATGACTGAACAACTCCTCTAACCACAGACCCAGGTAGCTCAGAGAATACCAATTCAGGTAACATCTATACCTATACACCCACAGGTTAGTGCCATTCTCAACCTCGGCCAGAGACACATCTTCTGCAGTTCATAGCAGTTAATGCAGCCACTCATATCTGGCCAGAGTGCTGAGAATGCATGACTGTCGAGTACTTGGCCTTAAACAGAACATCTATATCAACGCCCCTCTGAAAAGCCCAGGAAACATTATGGAAGGTGGGGGAGGAAAGATGTAAGGGCCAGAGATGGAAGGAAGTGCTGTGAAATGCTGTCTTCTAGACATGACATGGCCATTGTCCTCATTAACTCACTGTAGCTGTGGGTGCCCACACAAGACCTGCACATGGACCAGTCAACAAGATCAGTCAACATTCCATCAAGCATCAGTAACTAGACTCCATGGGTTTCAAAAAATAAAGGAAGCTATGAAAGTGAGAGGGGGATGTGTTAGGGTCTGCTGGGAGTAGATGGGAGAGAGAAATTGTGTTAGTCAGCATTAAGATATATTATATATGTATGTATGAAATTGTCAAAGAAGAAATAAATATAGTATGTGCCAATAAAGAAAATATCTGAGAAAAAAGTATAAAAGAAAAACCTGAATCTTTATACCTACAGAAGAGCAAAGACAATAACTACATCAGATTTTTCTTCAGGAACTACACAAGCCATAAGAGTGGGGTTAAATATTTTGTGATACTGTAAGAAAAATATTCAGACCCTTGGATTCTATATGTAGTAAAATCATCCTTCAAATGTGAAAAATAATGAGAAATGAAAAATTTCTCTGACAAACAAAACTTGGGAAATTTTGTTTCAAACAGACCTTATTGAGTTAAAAGCCTGGATCTATTTTTTTTAAAAAAAGAATAACATTAGAGAGGGAATGAGCAAGACTAAAATAAAGGCTTTTCTTTTCCTTAATTAATGTAATATAAAAGGGTGTTTAAGATAATAACAAAGATATATTCAGTGTTCATATCCTTTGCATAAGTAAGATGAGTGACAATGATGTAGAAGAAACTCAAAGTGACAGAATTGGTGTTATAAAGGACTTAACCAATGGATTTGCTTAAATGACATTGAGTGGAACTTAGCTGAAGGAGCAGTGCCTTTGAAATACCAAAGGATAACTAGTGTGCTAAGGAGGCCTGTTAGAGACAAGGAAAATTGAGTCTAGGATGTTGTGGTGGTTTGAATGATAATGGCCCCACAAGGGAAGTTGCATTATTAGGAGGTATGACTTTGTTGGAGAAGGTGTGGCCTTTTTGGAGGAAGTGTGTCACTGTGGAGATGGGCTTTGAGTTCTATGCTCAAGATACTCCCAATGTCTTAGTCCACTCTCTGTTGCCTTCTGATAAAGCTGTAGCCAGCACCATGTCTGCCTTCTAGTCACCATACTCCCTGCCATGATGATAATAGACTGAACCTCTGAAACTGTAAATGAGCCACTCCAATTAAATGTTTTCCTTGTAAGAGTTGCCATGGTCATGGTGTTTCTTCACAACAATAGAAACACTAGCCACTCCAATTAAATGGGTGTCAGCATAGAGTCACAATCATCATTTAAGTCTGGTCTGGCTTTAAGTCTTCTGTGCTCTTACCAGAAAAACTTAATTCTGCCACGTGGGCAGGATGAACCTGGGTAGCAACTATATGAAAAAGAGCAATACTGATATCCTCAAAAATAATTCTTGTAATATCTATTTTTTCCATGAACACCTGTCTGCACAAGTAGTTAGATTTGTGGTCTCCTTTCTCTGTTTAAATTGTTTTTTTAAAAGATTTATTTATTATGTATACAACATTCTGCCTCCATGTGTTCACGCATGCTAGAGGAGGGTTCTAGATCTCTTTACAGATGGTTGTGAGCCATCATGTGGTTGCTGGGAATTGAACTCAGGACCTCTGGAAGAGCAAGCAGTGCTCTTAAGTGTAACCTGAAGCTGGGACCTAAAATAGATTTAAGGATGATAGCGTATATAAAATGCATTCACCTAACATATAAATAAGCTTAAGAAGTCTTGTGTCAGAAGTTGATTCTGATTAGGGCATTAGCTCTGGTTGGGCAAGAGCTTAAGTAAAGAGTTTTTCCTTTATCTCCAAGTATGTGGAGTGATTGCTCACAGAGAAGGCATGCTATTTCTATAACAATGGCATCATAACTCTGTCTTAGCTTTCACATCCTACATATGTGGAGCCTATAAGCTAGTCAGAGTTTTTGGTGGTCTTAGAGCCTTCCAAGAATGTGTTCTATGCTACAAGTGCATGTAATTGTATTGCTTCCCAGAATTCATAAGAGATTTCAAAATCATTTCTACACATATCTCCTATCCCAACCTTGTTTATGGGTATCCATGTCTGTCTAATTTTTTTTTATCTTCGTTGCTGCCTTTTCTATCATTGTGATCAAGGCTGCAGCAGCATTTAAACACTGTTAAGAACATCTTCCCTCAAGGCCACTCGAGGCATATAAATATCTGAGTCACACACAAAAAAGAAAACCTTTGTGCCAGTTCTTGAAGGAGCCTGCAGGCAGGTTGAGGCCCATACCATAATTTTTTGACAGTAAGGTCTGAATTACTCAGGCATGAGCAATTTGAACAATTTGTGGCAGTACAGATTTAGGGCACCATGGCATAGGTGATTGAAACAGCCAAACACTGGCTTAGCAGAAAGCAATGTTCATTTCCTTCATCATCTTTCCCTCGCTGCAAGCTTTTTTTAATGGTTAATTTTTTTCTTTTTTATTGATTTTTATTGACCTCTACATTTTTCTCTGCTCCCCTCCCTGCCTCTTCCTTCCCCTTCAACCCTCCCCCAAGGTCCCCATGCTCCCAATTTACTCAGGAGATCTTGTCTTTTATATTTTCATAAGATCTTTTCTTATGTATATTAGATTCATGTATGTCTCTCATAGGGTCCTCATTGTTGTCTAAGTTCTCTGGGATTGTAGGCTGGCTTTCTTTGCTTTATGTTTAAAAACCTCTTGGGATTGAGTATATGTGATAATTGTCTTTCTGTGTCTGGGTTACCTCACTCAAAATGATGTTTTCTAGCTCCATCCATTTTTCTGCAAAATTCAAGCTGTCGTTATTTTTTTCTGCTGTATAGTACTCCATTGTGTAAATGTACCACATTTTCCTTATCCATTCTTCAGTCGAGGGACATTTAGCTTGTTTCCAGGTTCTGTCTATGACAAACAATGCTGCTATGAACATAGTTGAGCACATGTCCTTGGTGGCATGATTGAGCATCCTTTGGATATATACCCAAAAGTGGTATTGCTGCATCTTTCGCTGCAAGCTTTTTAGCACAGTCCATAGTTCTTCAAATGCTGGTTCTAACAATTTTGCTAGTTCATCAGCTCATGGGGAAATGTAGATCTATCTCGTTATTTTCAGTGACTAATGTATCCTAATTTTAAAAACATTATATTCGCCTGGTGGTGGTAGCACACACCTTTAAACCCAGCACAAGGGAGGCAGAGGTAGGTGGATATCTGTGAGTTCAAGGCCAGCCGGGTCTACAAGAGCTAGTTCCAGGATAGGCTCCAAAGCTACAGAGAAACCCTGTTTCGAAAAACAAAACAAAACAAAACAACAAAACTATTGTATTCATCCAATTACATGAAAGTCTGAAGGCTAAGATGACTTCAGAATTTATAAGGAGACTGGTTGAAAAGGACTGGGGAATTCCTTTTCAAGCTTCATTTGCAAACACATTACATAAACTTGGGAAAATACCAACTGTTAATAACATGGATGTATAAGAATGGATGGAAGTTATGAGAGGAGGTGGTAAAACCTTCCTCGGATCCTCTCAGTTTGTTGTTTAGGACAGTGTGTCTAAGACTGTATGGGAAGATGAACTGTATGGACAATCTTTACTCCCCTTTCCTTTCTTTTCTTTTTGTCAGAGACAGTTGAGGGAGAGACTTGCACATGCTAGTCAAGAGCTCTATCTTTGAATTACATCCTTGGTCCCCAAAAGTCCCATCTAGAGAGGACTTGCAAGTCAAAATGAAAAGAAAATTCTGGTCTGAATTTTGGGTGAAGCCAAGGTTTACCGAACCCTTTTCTCTCATTCTGCTATTGGGATAAAGAAAGTTAAAGACCAGATTATAAAAGTGTTCTTAGGCAGGGCATAGTGGCAGTTGCCTTTTGTTCCAGTACTTGGGAGTTGGAGGCAGGTGGGTCTCTATGAGTTCGAGGTCAACATGGTCTACACAGTGAGTCCCAAGGCAGCCAGGGATGCATAGAGAGATCCATGTCCACATGGCCTCCCCTTCTCCCAGCCTCCAACACCAGCAAACATTCCCCCTTGAACACATCAACCAAATAGGCTAGTAAAAGAGGCAACACACAGCCAACACACTCTGAAAATCCAGAGTAGAAACAAAAACTAAGGAACAAAAAGCCAACCCAACAAAGACAAACCCAGAAATCAGCACCTATACTTCTTATCACTCCAAATCCAGGTGCCTAGATGCCAGCATGACATGAGAACACAATCAATAACAGCCAGGGCTATTTGAGTCCACCAGAGTCCAGTTATTATATCGCAGTAGGCCCTGAATATCCCAGCATAGCTGAAGCACAAAAAAAAGACCTTAAAACAACTATAAGAAGATGATAGACGTCCTTGAAGAGGAAATTAATAAATCACTCAAAGAAAGCAAGAGAAAACAAACAGTAAAACGATATGAATAAAACTGTTTGTGACTTGAAAGTGGAAACAAAAGCAATAAAGAAGCCAGAAACAGAGGAAATTCTGGAAATAAAAATTTTAGAAATTTGAACAGAAACTAGAGAGGCAAGCTTCACCAACAGAATGCAAAAGAAGAAAATGAGAATCTCGGGCATAAGAGATAACAATAGAAGCAATAGATACATTAGCCAAAGAAAACCTTAAATCTGAAAAATTCCTGGCACAGAACATCCAGGAAATCTGGGACACTATGAAAAGACCAAACCTAAGACTTACAAGACGAGAAGAAGGAGAAAAATTCCAACTTAAATCCCAGAAAATATTTTCAAGAAAATCATAGAAGGAAATTTTCCTAATCTAAAAAAAGAGATACCTATCAATATACAAGAAGCATACAGATGACCAAATAAATTGGACAATAAAAGAAAACCCCCTTTCCACATAATAATCAAAACCCTTAAACATACAGAGCAAAGAAAAAAATTTATAAGGGAGAAAAGACTAAGTAATATATTAAAGACAGACCTATTAAAATTGCACCTGACTTCTCAAAAAGCCAGAATGACCTGGAAAGATGTGCTCCATACTGTAAGAGACCAAAGCTGCCAGCTTATATTACTATGTCTAGCAAATTTTCAATAACTATAGGTAGAGAAAATAAGATATTCTGTGATAAAGTCAAATTTAAACAATGTCTATAAATCAAGTTCTACAGAATTTGTTAACCAAGCAGGTAAACTACTCCCATGAAAACACAGGAAACCATCTCACACCAGCAATACTAAAAGAAGAGAAACACACACACTCACCACCACCATCACAACAACAACAGCAACAAAATAACTTGAATTAACAATCTTGGTCATTGATATCTCTCAATATCAATGGGCTCAATTCTTCAATAAAAGAACAAGACTAACAGAATGGATATGAAAACAGAATCCATCCTTTTGCTGCAAGCAAGAAACACACCTCAACCTCAAGAATAGACATTTCTTCAGGGTAAAGGATTGGAAAAAGGGTATTCCAAGCAAATCAACTTAAGAAACAAACTGGTGTAGCTATCCTAATATCTAACAAAATAGACTTCAAACCAAAATTAATCCAAAGGGATGGGGACGGACACTTCATACTCATCAAAGGAAAAAATCCACCAAAATGACATTTCAGTTCTTGACATCTATGCCCCAAACACAAGGGCACCCACTTCACTTTTGTATTTAAAAAAGAAAGAAAAAAACATTACTATAGCTTTAATCACATATTGGCCCTCACAAACTGATAATGAAACACATGAGCACCCCATTCTCACCAAAGAACAGGTCATTCAGACAAAAACTAAACAGAGAAATGTTGTAGCTAACTGACATTATCAACCAAATGAGCCTAACAGATATTTGCATATTTCACCCAAACACAAAAAAATATACTTTCTTCTCAGAATTTCACAGAACATTCTCTGAAATTAACCACATACTCAGGCACAAAATAAGTCTCAACACACACACACACACACACACATACACACAAATTGAAATAACTTCCAGTACCCTATCAGACCACCGTAACTTAAAACTGGACATCAACAACAGAAACAACAAAAAATCTTACAAACCCATGGAAATTGAACAATTCTCTACTGAATGACTACTGGCACAAGGCAGAAATAAAGATATTAAAGACTTTCCAGAATTTAATGAAAATGAATACACAACATACCCAAACTTACGGAACACAAAAGAAGTGGTACTAAGAGGAAAATTTATAGTACTATGTGCCTATACGAAAGAAATTGGAGAGATCTCACACTAACAACTTAAGAGCCCACCTAAAAATCTAGAACAAAAAGAAGTAAACACATCCAAAAGGGGTAGATGGCATGAAATATCAAAACAGGGTTGGAATCAATAAAATAGAAACAAAGAGAACAATACAAAGAATTATTTAAACAAAGAGTTGGCTATTTGAGAAAATCAACAAGATACACAATCCCTTATCCAAGATAACTAAAAGGCAGAAAAAACATTCAAATTAATAAAATCAGAAATGAGAAGAGGGACATAACAACAAACACTGAGGAGATTCAGAGAATCATAAGAACATACTTTAAAAACCCGTACTCCACAAAATTGGAAAATCTAAAATATATGTACAATTTTCTCAATAACTTACCAAAGTTGAATCAATATTAGATAAACAATTTAAATAGATTTATAATCCCCAAGGAAATAGAAGCAGTCATTTAGGAAAAAAAAAAGCATAGGTACCTTAAAATTTCCACACAGAATTCTACCAGGCTTTCAAAGAGCTAATGCCAATACTCTTCAAATTATTACACAAAATAGAAGCAGAAAGAACATTGCCAAATCCTTTCTATGAGGCTGCAGTTGCCCTGATACCTATATTACACAAGGACACATCAAAGAAATAGGATTGCAGACCAGTTTCCATTATGAACATGTATGCAAAAATCCTCAATAAAATATTCACAAACTGAATTCAAGAACACATCAAAAATATCATCCACCATAATAAAGTAAGCTTCATCCCAGAGATGCAGGGATGGCTCACCATATGAAAATCAATAAATGCAATCCACCATAAAAATAAACTGAAAAAATGCATGATCATTTCATTAGATGTCTAAAAACCCTTTGAAAAAATCCAATACCAGAACCTTTACTGGAGCAGGCCAGAGGCAGCGACCACCACAGGAGCAGATACAGGGGAGTGAGCACCAATGGAAGAGGCCTGAGACAGAGACCTCTGTGGAACAGGCCCAACAGGAACCTCCGTGGGAGTAGGTCAGGGCAAGGGAGATCAGCAAGGACAGGCCTAAACCAGCAACCTCTGCCTGAGTAGGCCTGAGCCAGTAACCTCCACCAGAACAGGTCCAAGCCAGTGACCTCAGCAGGAGCAGGCCCAAGCCAGAAATCTCCATTAGAGCAAGCCCAAGCCAGGGACATCTGAGGGAACATGCAGAAGCCAATGACCTCTGCTAAAGCAAACCTGAACCAGCGACCTATGTGGGAGCAAGCCCAAGCAAGTGACCTCCACAGGAGCACACCTGAACCAGCCACCTTGTGAGACCAGACCAGAGCCAGTGGCCTCAACAAGAGCAGGCCCAAGAAATCGACTTTTGTGGGAGCAGGACTGAACCACCTCTGGGATTGCAGAGCGACCCTCAGGAGTGCCAAGTGACCTCCAGGAACACTGAGTGACGTCTAGGGTGACTGGAACTGTAGCCCCAACTGCATCATGAGAAGCAATTATCTGAGCCTGGGATCCACTGGCACCTGAAAGATCGATCACCAGAGACACAGCTCCAACTACATCAATCAGAGGAAAAGATGGGTAGACAAGATAAGAACACATGCAACACCTCAAAGAGCAACATGACACCAGTAAAAGCTAGTGACTTTACAACAGCAAGATTTGAACACCCTAATATAGATGAAGTAGAAGAAAATGACATAAAAATAACTTTAGGAAAATATTTGAGGCCATTAAAGAGGAAATTAAAAATTCCCTCAAAGAAATAGAGGAAAAGAAAAACAAAAAATGGAAGAAATCAACAAATCCCTTAAAGAAAACCAAGAAAAAGCAAACAGCTGAAAGAAACAATTCAAGACTTAAAAACCTAAATATAGACAATAAAGAAAACACAAACCGAGTTAATTCTGGACATGAAAAATATTGGAAAATAATCAGGAACCACAAATGCATGCATAAACAGCAGAAGACAAGAGATGGATGAGAAAATCTCAAGCGTTCAAGATACAATAGAGGAAATAGACTCATCAGTCAAAGAAAACAGTAAATCTAACAAAAGTTTAACACAAGATATCCAGGAAATAAGGGACACCATAGAAAGATCAAGCTTAGAAATAAAGGGATAGAAGAAGTCCAACTCAAAAGCACATAAAAATATATTCAACAAAATCTTAGAAGAAAACTTTCCCAACCTAAAAAAAATACGTATGAAGATACAAGAAGCTTACAGGATACCAAATAGACTGGATCAAAAAGAAGTTCCCTTGCCACATGCATAATAATCAAAACACTAGGCATACAGAATAAAGAAAGAATATTAAGAGCTGCAAAGGAAACAGGCCAAGTAACATATAAAAGCAGACTTTCAGAATTACATCTGACTTCTTAATGGAAACGATGAAAGACAGAAGGTTCTCGTCAAGTGTTATACAGATATTAAGAGACCATGGATGCTGGCTCAGACTACAAACACAGCAAAGCTTTCAATCACCATAGGCAGACAGAACAAGATATTCTATGACAGAACCATATTTAACCAATATCTAGCCATAAATACAGCCCTACACAAAGTACTAGAAGGAAAACTCCAACCCAAGGAAGTTAGCTATATCAACAAAAACACAGACGATTGATGGTCTCATAGCAGAAAATCCCAAAGAAGGGAAAAACACACAAATTAATATCATCAACAACAAAAACTAAATTAACAGGAGATAGCAATCACTGGTCATTAATATTCCTTAATATAAATGAATTCAACACACCTATAAAAAGACACAGGCTAACAGATTGGATACAAAAACAGAATCCATCCTTCTGCTGCATACAAGAAACACACCTCAACCTCAAAGAAGGACATCACCTCAAAAGTTAAGGGTTAGGAAAGGATTTTCCAATCAAGTGGACCTAAGAAACAAACTGGTGTAGCTATCCTAATATCTAACAAAATAGACTTCACACTAAAATCAATCAAAAGAGACATAGAAGGACATTTAATATTAGTCACAGAAAAAAACCCATCAAGAGAAAATCTTGGGCTTGGGAGATGACTCAGAGGTTAAGATCACTGGCTGCTCTTCCAGAGGTCCAGAGTTCAATTCCCAGCAACCACATGGTGCCTTACAACCATGTATAATGAGATTTGGTGTCCTGTTCTGGCATGTAGGCATACATCCCAGAATATTATATACATAATAAATAAATTTTTAAAAGAGAGAAAAATATCAGTACTGAACATCTATTTCCCAAATACAAGGGCACCCTCAAATGTAGAAGAAACACTTCTAAACCTTAAATCATACATTAAACCCCACACACTAATAGTGGAAGACTTCAACACTCCCCTCTCACCACCGGATAAGTCTGTCAGACAGAAAATTAACACAGAAACAAGGGAACTAATAGATGTTATGACTCAAATGGACTTAATAGATGTCTATAAAATATCCCATCCAAACATAAACGAATAGACCTTCTTCTCAGAACCTCATGAAACCTTCTCAAACACTGACCACATACTCAGTAACAAATCCAACCTCCGCAGATACAAAAAATGGAATATCCCATGTATCTTATTGGATCACCATGACTTAAAATTAGAATTCAACAGCAGCAGTAATTTCAGAAAGCCCACAAACACATGGAAATTAAACAGTGCTCACCTGTATCACAAATGGGTCAAGGAAGAAATAAAGGAAGAAATTAAAGACATCCTAAAATTCAATGACAGTGATCACACAATATATCGAAATTTGTGGAACACAATAAAAGCAGTGTTTTGGTTTTTTTCTCTTTTCTTTCTTTCTTTTTTTTTTTTGTTTGTTGAGACAGGGTTTTTCTGTAGCTTTGGAGCCTGTCCTGGA
>JAQHUG010000121.1:5208782-5251394 GCA_028555095.1 Dicrostonyx torquatus
ATAACTAAGGAAAACTATATCTATTCTTCAACTCTACTAAAGACCCTAAAAGGATATAATATTACCCAAGAAAACAGGAAATGCATTGTAAGCAACTTCCAAAACTCTAGAACTGACAGAGACATCTCTCTGCGTAGACAGTCACCCAAAGTTCTTCTGTATCATTGAAGCATCCATCTTCAGCCTACAGGCCCATAGTATTGAGCAGACTTTTCCACAAAGCAGGAAATTTGAAGATCTGTTCTGCCTTGTAATGGCAAGGTCCACCAGTTGCTTTCTTCTGTGTCCTGCAGAATATCTAGCAGATTCTTTCATGAAGCAGGAACTATGAAGGACTGTCTCACCTTCTTTAGGCAAGTTCAGCAGTCATTTCTCCATGGGTCCTGCATGTCAAGTTTATATAGCATAGCATCAAACAGTCCAGGAAAGAGCAGTTTCTTGCCCAAATGGCTACAGACTCCATAAGGAGCCTCTTCAATGCCTACCTTCCTCTTGAAGTAATTAGTGCTGCCAGGAGATGTGTCTTGTTGTCATGAAATGTCCTAAGTTCTTAAACATTTTAAATGCCATATTCTGAAGATCTCTGAAAGATGTAAAGAATACCATCTAACTGAAACATATCCCTATATAGCTAGAAAACTAACTAACATGACTATAAGCTTCACTATTATAGATGACTATTAACCTATATTTCTTAATTTACATTACATTTTTAAATGAGTTGGACAAACACAATACTTTAATCAAGATCAGAAATGCACATATACAGTATAACAAAATTGACCTTAAATTTGTATCAATAAACCAAGATCTATATCAATGCAAATCTTTATAGCATATCCCCCTATAAATGTAAACAAACATTTATAAACAATCATTTAGGGAATTTGGGTGTAGTTCTCTCCAAACTGCTTCCTGTTTTTTGTTGGGTGAAGTAATTTTTGGGAGTATTCATGGCAGCCTTTCGGGGGATCTTGATTCATCAAGCCACATTAGTCTGGAAGGATTCCACAGATTCTCATCTTTTGTGGAAACAGAAGAAATGTCTGCTGGATACTATGGGCCTGTAGGTTGAAGATGGATGCTCCAATGATTCAGAAGAACTTTGGGTGACTATCCAGGCAGTGAGCTGTTTCTGTCAATTTTAGAGTTTTGGAAGTTGCTTACAATGCATTTCCTATTTACTTAGGTAATATTATATCCTTCTGGGGACTTTGATGCAATTGAAGAATATATAGTTATAATAATAGTTTTCTTTAGTTATGATAAAAGATAAGGTAGACATAAATATTGTAACTGTAATTCTTGCTTGACACCTGTTTTGTTATAATTAATTTTGCTATGTTAAATTTAAAGCCTTTCTTTTTATTTAAATAGAAAAGGGGAGGTGATGTGGGATTCCCCTCTGTATGCTCTGAATGCTATTGGTTAATAAGTAAACTTCTTGAGCCTACGACAGGGTAGAATATTGCTAGGCTGGGAAAAATAAACTGAATGCTGGGAGAAAGAAGGTGGAGTCAGGAGAAGCCATGGAACCACCAGAGGAGAAAGACGTGAGCTGCCAGCCAGAACTTTGCCCAGTAGGCCATTAGCTTCATGGTAAAATATAAAATAATAGAAATGGGTTAACTTAATATGTAGGAGCTTGTTAGGAACATGCTATAGTGATTGGCCAAGCAGTGATTTAATTAATACAGTCTGTGTGGTTATTTCAGGTCTGAGCAGCCAGGAACAAAAAAGCAGCCTCCTACAACAGATGATGGTACATGTAAGCCAAGTCCTGAGGAACTCACGAGGCTGGGCTTATGCACAGGCTGCATGACCCCTGCTAGGCCTGGGAATGTGGAGATACCATAGGTATGTGAGGTTCTGTGTGACTTATCATGCTGAGAAAGTATACAGGCTGCATGGACCCAGGTAGGTCTGGGAATGTAGAAATGGCCTGGACTGGTACAGTTATTGGGAACTCACCAGGACTGACTATTGTGCAAGCCGCATGACCTGAATTAGGTTGAAGAATATTTTGACAGTGTGGCCAAGTGAGATTCTGGAGAACTCACCCAGGTTCAGTTCCCAGCACCCATGTTGTGGTTCACAACAGCCTGTTACACCAGCTCAAAGAGCTCCAATGCCCTTTTCTGACCTATTTGAACTCCTGTACACATGCATACACTGAGGCACACAAATATTCACATAAAATAAATAAAATAGAGGCTAGAGAGCTGGATAAGTGGCTAAGCGTTCTGACTGCTCCTCTAGAGAACTCAGATTCAGTGCCCAGCATCCACATGGCTATTCAAAACTGTTTGTATCTCCAGTTTAATGGGAATGAACACCCTCTTTGAGCTTCTGAATGTATGAGACATGCCTGTGGCACAGAGACATTGATGCAGGCAAAATACTCAGATACATAAAATTAAAAAGTAAAGAAATAAATACATTTAAAGACAAAAGTTAGTTGGATGTATTAAAAAGCATCTTTTTATTGTTTAGAAGAAACTCATCTAACCTTTAAGGATAAGCACCTCCTTAGAGTGAAAAGGCTGGAAAAATAGATTATAAGCAAATGGGATCAGGAAATAAGCAGGTGTTGCTATCCTAATATCTGAAAAAAATAGGTTTCAAACTAAAACCAATAGGAAGGACTAAAGAAGGAAACTTCATTCTGATCATGGGAATAATTAACAAAGAAGACATTACAATTCTAAATATTTGTGCACCAAACTCTGGTGTACCCCATTTCATATAAAGCATACTACTGAACTTAAAGGAACATATTAATCACAACTTAGAAGCAGTAGGTGATTTATTACACTTTCTCTAATAAATGTCATTTAGATTAAAATGTCAACAAAGAAACAATGAGCATTAAGTGATATCATAAATCAAATGAACCTAATAGATATCTACAGAATATTCCACCCAAGCATAAAGAAACATGCATTCTACTCAACAGCCCATGGATGCTTCTATAAAATAGACCACATACTGGGATACAAAACAAATTTCAACAAAAACTGAAATAACCCCACATATCCTATATGATCACAATCTTAGTTATTGTTCTATTGCTGTGAGGAGACACCATAACCAAGGCAACTCTATAAAATAAAGCATTTAATTGATGGTCAGATTTAGGGGGTCAGTCCATAACCCTCATGGCAGGAAGAAGATGAACATGGAGCTGAAGCTGGAGTAGTCACTGATAGCTTTACATCTTGATCGACAGGCAGCAGATAGAGAGACATTGAACTTAATGTGGACTTTTGAAACCTCAAAGGCCGTCCCCAATGACACACCTCCTCCAACAAGGACATACCTACTCCAAAAAGGCCACACCTCCTAATCTTTCTAATTTTTCCCAAACAGTTCTACTTCCTGGAGACTAAGTGTTCAAATATATAACCCTATAGAGACGATTCTCTTCTAACACCACTGCAATAAAGCTTAAAATAAACAGTAAATAGATCTCTAATAAGTACACAAACTCATCGAGGCTAAACAACATATTATTAAATGATGAATGAATCAAAGAAGAAATCAAGAAAGAAAATTTAAAGTTCCAGTAACAAATGAAAAAGAAAACACAATATGACAAAAACTGTAGGGCACATTAAAGACAGCCTTATGAGGGAAATTTATAGCTCTAGGTGCCTACATTAAAAAAAGAACAGAAAGCACCCAAATAAATGACTTGGTGATACAACTCAAGAATTTGGAAACACAAGAAAAATTAAACAAACCCATTTATTTCTAAATGACAAGAAATAAAATTCAGAGCAGGCATTACTAAAATTGAAATGAAGAAAATAGTATAAAGACTCAACAAATCTAAGAGCTGGTTCTTTGAGAAGATAAACAAGGTAAGACCCTTGGCCCAACTAAGTAACTAATGAACTAAAGAGATAATTCAAATTAACAGAATGAGAAATGAACAGCAAAACCAAGCTTGGTGGTTAGAGAGGCAGGGGCAGGAATATCTCTTAGTCTGGTCTGTAGAGTGAGTCCCAGAACACTCAGAACTACACAAAAAGACCCTGCCTCAAAATAAAATGAAATGAAATAAAATAAACAAGAACAACAAATGAACAGAGAGTCATTACAATGGACAGAAACGAAATCCAGACTACTGTAAGAGAATGTGTTAAAAACTTGTACTGAATTAAGTTAAAAAGCCTAAAAGAAATGGATGAATTTCAGATTCATCCGAATCACTAAAAGTAAACCCAAATAGATCAATAACTTATACAGACCCATGACAAATAAGGAGATTAAAAGAATAATACAAGGCCGGGTGGTGGTGGTGCATGCCTTTAATCCCACCACTCAGGAGGCAGAGGCAGGTGGATCTTTGTGAGTTCGAGACCAGCCTGGACTACAAGAGCTAGTTCCAGGATAGGCTCCAAAGCTCCAGAGAAACCCTGTCTCGAAAAACCAAAAAAAAAAAAAAAAAAGAAGAATACAAAGCCTCTGACCACCTCTCCTCCCCCTCATCAAAGAAAATTGCAGGTCCAGGTGGATTCACTGTGGAATTCTGAAATTATTTTAATTAATTAAATTTTTATCTATTTTGCATTTCAACAACAGTCACCTCTCCCTTCTTTCCGTCTCTCCCCTCCCCTTGTCTTCCCTCTGCTCTCCCATCCACTTCTCTGTTTCTGTTCAGAATGGGGCAAGCTTCTCATGGGTATCAACAGAGTATGTCATATGAAGTTTCAGTAAACTAAGCACCTCCCTTGTGTTAAGGCTGGGCAAGGCGACCCAGTACAAGGAGCAGGGTCCCAAAAGCTGGCAAAAGAGTTGGAGACAACCCTTGTTCCACTGTTAGGAGTCCCACAAGAAGACCAAACTACACAACTGTCACACATTTGTAGAGGGCCTAGATCGGTCCCATGCAGGTCCCTAGGTGTGTTCTAGAGTCTGTCAGCTCCAAGAAGCCCACGTTAGTTGTATCTGTGGGGTCCCTTGTGATAACCTTGAACCCTGCCCTCCCCACTCCTACCATCCTTCCTCCCTCTCTGCAACAGGTCTCTGGAGCTCAGCCCAGTGCTTGACTAAGGATGGATTCTGCATTTTTTTTCTGTCAGTTACTGCATGAAGACTCTCTGTTGACAACTAGTGTGGTCATTATTCTGATTATTGGGAAAGGCACCCTCTTCACTACTGCTAGAAGTCTAGCTGGAGTCATCCTTGTATATTCCTGGGAGTTTCCCTTACACCAAGTTTCTGCCTAGCTCTGAAATGCCACTCCTCAAGATATCTCTTTCATTACTCTCCACCTCCACCCCACTCCCCCAACCCACCCAATCCGACCCCTCATGTTCCCATCCTCTACCCCTTTACCCAACCCCCAGTTTACCCAGGAGATCTCTTCTATTTCCCCTTTCAAGGGCATCCCTCTTTGTGCCCTCCTTGTACCCTAACCTCTCTGGGGTTATCCTTTACTATACAGCTAATATCCACTTATGTGAATATATACCATGTGTGTCTTTCTGGGTGGGTTACCTCACTCAGAATGTTTTTTTCTAGTTTTATCCATTTGCCTACAAATTTCATGATGTCATTATTTTTTATAGTTGAGCAATACTCCATTATGTAAATGTACCACATTTTCTTTATTCATTCTTCGGTTGATATGTTGTTTCCAGGGTCTGGCTATTACAAATAATGCTTCTTCTGTAAACATGATTGAGCAAGTGTCCTTGTGGTATGATTGAGCATCTTTTAGGTATATACCCAAGATTGGTATAGTTGGATCTTGAGGTATATTAATTCCCAATTTTCTAAAAAGCTGCCATATTTGTTTTCAAAGTGGCTGTCCAAGTTTGCACTCCACCAGCAGTAGACGAGTATTGCCCTTGCTCCACATCTTCTCTAACATAGGCTGTCATTAATGGTTTTTATCTTAGACAGTCTGACAGGTATAGATGGTATCTCAGAGTTGTTTTGATTTGCATTTCCCTCACGGCCAAGGATGCTGAACAATTTTTAAGTGCATCTCAACCATTTGAGATTCTTCTGTTGATAATTCTGTTCAGATCAGTACCCCATTTTAAAATTGGATTATTTGATTTTTTGATGTCTAGTTTCTTGAGTTCTTAATATATTTTGGAAATTAGTTCTCTGTCAGATGTGGGGTTTATGAAGATCTTTTCCCATTCTGTAGGCTGCCACTTTGTTTTATCAACAGTGTCCTTTGCTTTAAAGAAGCTTTTCAGTTTCATGAGGTTCCATTTATTAAGTGTTGATTGCAGTGTCTATGTTTCTGGTTTTCTATTCAAGAAGCTGTCTCCTGTGCCAATGTGTTCAAAGCTACATCCCACTTTTTCTTTTATCAGGTTCAGTGTAATTGGATTTATGTTGAGATCTCTGATCGACTTGCACTTGAGTTTTGTGCAGGATGATAGACATGGATCTATTTGCATTCTTCTATGTGCCAACATCCAGTTATGCCAGTAGCATCATTTGTTGAATATGCTTTCTTTTAACCACTGTGTAAATTTGATTTCTTTGTCAAAAATTGGGTGTTCATAGGTTAGATTTATGTCAGGGTCTTTGATTTGATTCCATTGATCCACCTGTCTTTATGGCAATATGATGCTGTCTTTATTACTATAGCTCTATAGTAGAGATTGAAAATCAGGGATGATGATACCTCCAGAAGTTCTTTTATCATACAGGATAATTTTAGTTATCCCAGACTTTTTGTTTTTCCATATGAAGTTGAGTATTGTTCTTTCAAGGTCAATGAAGAATTGTGTTGAAATTTTGAAGGGGATTGCATTGAATCTATAAATAACTTTTGATAAGATTGCCGTTTTTACTATACTAATCCTGCCAATTCATTAGCATTGGAGATCTTTCCATTTTCTGATATCTTATCTAGTTTCTTTCTTCAAAGACTTAAAGTTCTTGTCATGCAGGTCTTTCACTTGTTTGATTAGCAATTCCCCCAAGATATTTAGCACTATTTGTGGCTATTATAAAGGGTATTGTTCATTGGGGGCCTTTGTGTGCCAGCCTTAGTGTTCCCTCACGGTTCAGACTGGATGTTTAGAGCAAGCTCAAAGGAGTCTGAGGGTGAATGAATCAGCTCAGACACATCTCCTTCTCATGTCTTTTTAGTCTTCAAAAAAAAAGTCCTCTCTCAATGTTATCTATCAATGTTCCTCTTCCAATGTTCTCCCTCCATTCCACAATTTTCATTTTATATTACACACACACACTTAGCAATTCTCTGGCAATAACAAGAATACAAACATGAGCCAGGCGGTGGTGGCGCACGCCTTTAATCCCAGCACTCGGGAGGCAGAGGCAGGCGAAACTTTATGAGTTCCAGGCCAGCCTGGTCTGCAAGAGCTAGTTCCAGGACAGGCTCCAAAGCCACAGAGAAACCCTGTCTTGAAAAACCAAAAAAAAAAAAAAAAAAAAAAGAATACAAACATGATTTTTTTCAGGGCCAAGAAGACAAATAAGGATGACAAAGCAGGCATCTGTTATCTTACTTATGTGTCAGAGGGGAAATGGGGAAATGGCTGTGAAGCACCCAGGCATATCTGAAAAGGGTAAATAGAGAAATGTGCTATGATTTCTAAGAGGGGAAGAGGGAGTTTGTGTGTTAACTACATCTGTGTGGTTAGTTAAGATTGAAGGTTGTAATTGATAAATGTAGGAAAAAAGGGAAGAAATGCAGTAGTGCTGTGCACTCTCTGAACACAGCATTCCTGTGGTACCTGGGAATACAGCATTATGGTAGCCATGGAAACCAAAATAAGCTGTGGGAGGAAAACGGATGGCACTTGGTCCACATTAGTATTTTTGTCGAATAGCTGATTCAAGGGAATCTCTTAGTAATAGGTTAACGTGAAAAGCTGTAACTATGTAAAATCTAGAGACTGCTGCCCCCAGTCCTGAGCTAAGTGGTGGAGCACTTGTACCTGCTGATGCTCAGATGAGAAGGAATTCCTTTCTCTGGGGCTGGTTTTATATAGATTTGACTATGAGAACAAAGTTTTCTTTGACTGAGCGAATACTTGCAACCAGGGCCGCACAGTGTAGGAGAAAGGCTATCACGTTACCAGTACAGAAGGAAGTTTTGCCCAATAATTGATTAATAACAGTGCTGGGATTTTTGGTACGAATTCCACTTTAGAAATGGGGAGTACTTAGTGCTATGAACTTTCCTTTTAACTCTGTTTTCATAGTGTCCCATAAATTTAAGTATGTTGTGCATTCATTTTCTTTGAATTCTAGGAAGTCTTTAATTTCTTTCTTTATTTCTTTTTTCCCCAGTGGCAATTTAGTTGAGAGTTGTTCAGTTTCCATGAATTTATAGCCTTTCTATAGCTTGTGTTGTTGTTGAACTCAAATTTTAACCCATGGTGAGCTGATAAGATACAAGGGGTTATGCCAATTTTTGTATCTGTTGAGATTTGCTTTGTGACCAAGTATGTGGTCAGTTTTAGAGAAGGTTCCATGAGGTGCAGAGAAGAAGGTGTATTCTTTTGTGTTTGGGTGGAATGTTCTATAGATATCTGTTAAGTTCACTTGAGTCATAACTTCTCTTAGTCCTATCATTTCTCTGCTTAACCTCTGACCACCCCTTCCTCCCCAAAACATTGCAAGTCCAGTTGGATTCACAGCAGAATTCTTAATTTTTTAAAAAGCCACTTAGTGTTGGTGCATGTCTTTAATCCTAGAACTTCGGAGGCAGAGGCAGGTGGATTTTTGTGAGTTCAAGTCCTGCAGAGCAAGTTCCAGGACAGGTTCCAACTCTACACTGAGAAACCCTGTCTCAAAAAACAAACAAACAAACAAAGACTTCCCACCTTTTGACCAGCATTCTAGCCTTCCTGGGCCCTAAGAACAATGCTTTAATTTCAGATAAGAAGCAGTTAGAGGAGAGATTAAGTTGGTTCTGCAACATTAACAACAACAAGAAAAAAATGTCAGGTCCAAAAGAAACTGAACAAATGGTTATCTGTGGTGACAATTAGCGTACCAAGGTGTATGCTGGCGTCAAGGCTCACTCAGTACTTGTGGGTCTTCTCAGCTGTTCTCACCTTGCCCCCTACTCTAAACTTCTTTAGCTCATAGGCTTCCCTTCCTCCCAGCTTCTCATTTTCCTATATAACCATGTCATTTCAACCGTGTTCTCTCTTGGTTCTCTCTTGGCCCCCTTTCTCTTGCCCCCTCTCTTAGTCATTGCATAACTTCCTCTTTCACTCTCCCTTTATCGCTCCTTTTATGACCTACTGTACATGTTCAGTGCACTACTTTCTCTTTGTGTTCTAGATACTTCCAGATGCCTTTGTCTATCCTCGTTGTCATATCTTAAATAAAGTCTTCCTCTCAACCATAAAACAAAAAGAAAGAAAAAGAAGTGATACTTTCAAACCACTGAAAAGCCAGTATATTCTAATGCCCAAACCAGGTAAGGACATAATATCAAAAAAAGAAAGAAAACTGCATATCAATATCCCTGATGAGCATATATGTAAAATTCTTGATAAAATACTAGCAAACACAATGCAGTTGTATATGAAAAAGATAATTCACCAAGACCACGTTGACCTTATTCTGGACATAGAAAAAATGGTCAATATATAAAAGTCAATAAATGTAGTAATTCATATAAATGGACTTTTAAAATCACATATTCATTTCAATAGTTGCAGAAAATTCTGATAAAACCAACATACTTTTATGATAGAAGTCTTGGGGAAAATAAAACTGGATGAAACACACCTCAACATAATAAAGGCTGTATGTGACAAACCCACAGCCAACATTATCTCAAATGGAGTAAACTTGATGAAATTGCAATCAGGATTATTATTAAAATTAAATTGATCCATTATTCTAATCAATTGTTTATTAATTAATATTACTCTTTAGGTAAGTAAATAAAGTTTTAGTTATTAAAATTAAAGATGGAGTGAGAAAGTACTTTCCACCAATCCTCATTATTTTCCAACATGGTTCTTGAAGCACTAGCTAGGGCAAAAATTCTAGAGAAGAAAATTAAAGGTACACAAGTAGGAAAAGAAATAGATTTATCTCTATTGCAGATGGTATGATCTTATGCATAAGAGATCATAAAACTTCTACCAGAAACCTTCTGGAAATGATTAACACTTTCAACAAAATGGTAGGATAAAGACAAGATTTGGAGGAATTTGAAGCTTGGACTGACCTGGCAACACTCTTCCTGAATACTTACCCTCATAGTATCAGAAGATGTTCTGAAAGCTGCCAGGAATAAAAATCAATCAATAGTCCTACTCAGATGTAAAGCCTGTGAACCACAACAATGACTGGCCTGGCAAGCTATCACTAATGGTGAAATAGTGGCACTTTTATCTGCCTAGTTTACATTATGGTTCACTCAATAAGAGAAAATTTAGGTCTAATACTATAAACTTGTCCAACTACCCATGGCCAAAGAGATCATAAATACTTGAGGAAACCCTAATACTGCTATTTTCCTAAAACAATCTAATTTCTGTTTGCTAAATACTTACCTTTTTACCTGTAAATATAGTTTTCACACCTCATCAAAGAAGCTTCTTTTTGCAGCAGATGGAAATTATTACTGAGATCCACAAGTGGTCAAAATGCAGAAAAGTGATCATGGGACACACAACCCCAACTGGCGCATCTAACAATGAAATTCCTACAGTTAAGGCTCAAGGGAAATTGTGAAAGAAGGGGTAGAAATATTTGAAGAGCCAGAGGACCAGGCTACTTGCTGCTACATAGTGTCTTCTGGACATGGCAAGGAAGCTGTACCCCATGAAATATTAATAATATAGATGCCTAAATAAGACCTGTAAAATGATAACACCAATTTACATACCAAGGAGTATGGGGGAAATTTTACAAGGCTCCACTCCTGATGAAGAACCGTAGGCAATTAATGGCTGCTAAAAGAAGGTGACTCAGTTTTCTCCAGGGATGTGTCCACTGATAGTTTATCCAGTTCCAAGTGGTCAGCCTTAAATGCACATGTACATGCATGAGGAACACTAACTGAACTCACTATAAATATATACTTATAAATACATAATATGGGTAAATAACAATAATTAATGAAAATGAGGCCATAAATTTAAGAGGAAGTTGTTGGAGATATGGGAGGGGTTGGAGGGTGTAGAAGGAAGGATGATAATGATTTAAATGCAGTACTTGTGAATGAAGTTCTCTAAAACATAAAAAACTGCAACTTTTGGTTAAAGGGTGAAAGTAGTCATTTCAGTGGGAAGTTCTGGTCTCAGCTCTGTTCTTAATGGTGCCTTAGAGTTCTGGGGGCAGTGTTCAACCTTCGGTATGACTCATAGCTACCATATACTTTTTATCATATCAGGAAACCACTGTGATAATATTATTTAATACACATACCTAAATTGTCTTACTTTCTTCTTAAGAATTCATTCATATTCTTTATAGTAGGTGGAGTTTTCCATCTAGCCTGACGATTAGCTCTGTCCCACCAACTATTCCCCAAATAACGACACAAAGACTTATTATTAATTATAAATGCCCAGTTGATAGCTTAGGTTTGTCTCCAGCCAGCTCTTACAACTTAAATTAACCTATTTCTATTAATCTATGTGTTGCCCCACGGCTTGTTTACCTCATCTATGAATTTCCTATATTACTTCTTCAGAAGTCTGGCTTGTGACTCCTCCAACTCCACCCCACTTCTTCCCAGCATTCCCTCTGCCCCCAAAATCCTGCCTAGCTCTCTGCCATTCAGCTTTTTATTAACAATGGGAGTAACACATCTTCATAGTACACAGAAGGATTATTCCACAGCTTTTATCCCATTTGTCTAATCAAAAGGAAGGTTTTAACTTTAATGTAATTAAACTATATATAACAGAAACAGTTATCAAGTAAGAATTAGTTACAATATCCAGTCCATTTGTATTTGACAAAATTAGAGAAAATACTCAATTATTTATCTTATCTTTGTGAGTCTAAAGTTTTATACATATTTTATCTTTTATTAAAACAAAAGAAAACTATAAGTTTAACTATTTAATCTTCAACTCTATCAAAGACCTTAGAAGGATATAATATTACCTAAAGACAGTGACATCAGGCTGCCTGGACAGTCACCCAAAGTTCTTATGTAATGTTAGATCATCCATCATTGGCCTACAGACCTAATATATCTGACAGACATTTTGGAGACACAGAAAACTTTGAAGGACTGTCCTACTTTGTCTTCACAATGTTTGGCAGTTGGTTTTTTTCTAGCTTGCTGGTCCAGTTTGGACAGTATTCTGTCAGCAGTTTTTTGCTCAAATGGCTAGCTTCTACCTTAAAGAAAATAAACTCCATACAGAGGTTCTTTGATATCCATCATCCTTTTTTGAAGTAGATAGGTGCTATCAGGAGCAGACATGTCTCACTGTCACAAAAAGCGTTAGGTTAGTAAAAATATTAAATGTCATATTCTGTAGGTCTTTAAAATGTTTGAGGACCATCTAACTATCTAAATAATGTGCTTAAACTCGAAAATATACCTAATATGACAAGTTTGATTATTATAGATGACTAATTACTAATCTGTATTTTTAAATTTTATATATATATATATATGTATATATATATTTAAATGATCTGCATAAGCACAATACCCCAAACAAGAGTACAAACATATATATAACACAATAAAATTAACCTTAAATTTGTATCAATTAACCAAAATCTATACCGCTGTAAAATATTTTGAGATTAGTAGTTGGTTTTTTTTGGATTAAAGTAGATTCAATAATCTACCCTTTCATCTCATCATTTTTATTTAATATCACCCTTTTTTCCCTTAGAAAGAAATCTTTGAATTTAATTATTTTGTTTAGTTTTTTTTCAGGCTATGATCAATAACAACAACAACAAACCCCCCTTAAATGATGACAAACATCAATAACCCATCTTTTGGGAATATGGGCATTGTTTTTTCTAAACTACTTCCTGTTGTCTGGGGGGCACTGGCATCTTTGGAGAAGACTTGAGAAAGTCAAGATTATTAAGTCTTGGCTGGAGTGTTCTGTGAGACTGGACTATCTCAATCAGTATCCCTGAAGCTGTTTTGGATTCTGGATCACCTAAACCATCTGTTTTTATTGGTGTCTTGTCCCCTTGCTCTGAAAATACATAAACTTTAAAGGTAACATACATAAGTGTATAGACTGTGTATTGTACACAAGTTAGTCAAAGATGATTTTTTTGTTTTATGTTTGAGTATGTAAAATACACATCATGTGTTTTGTAGGTTTTCTAGGTTTATTTCTTTATGTCTATAGCCAGGATATTCAGGGCATCTTCCTTATTCAAACCTGATCCATATCAACCTGGAATGAATCCATAGCCTCTCATTTCCTGTGGAAATAAAAGCATAATCTCTTCCCCAAAGCAATACACCTTTTTACTTCTATTTTGAAGTATATATGTTTTTGCTTTGTTGATCTCTTTACTAAGAAATCTCAGACAGACATTTACATTTAATGTCACGCACATAGGTGTTTTGCCTGCACATAAGTCTGTGTTCCACAGGTGTTCCTGGTACTGTTGGAAGCCAGAGGATCCCCTGGAAATTGGATTGCAAACTGTTGTGAGTCACCATATGAGTGCTGGGAGTCAAACTTGGGTCCCCTGGAATAAGAGAATAGCAGTCAGTGTTCTTAGCCACACAGCCATTTCTCCAGCATCTCAAATAGACCTTTCAAAACATCTCTATCAGGCCAAAGCCCGTGACTCTCCATCAGACTTTACCCACAGAGATTCTTCATGTGTCCTCCCATGTGCTTCAGTTTTGTGTTACCTCCTTGAAGTCTGAAAATAATTTACATCTAGTATATTTTTAAATATATAAATTGGCTTAATCTAGCAAATTTCATAATCCCCTGTCTCTTAGCAGCTATCACTCATTCATCAGCAGTCAAAAAGTTCAAAGACAACACAACATACAGAATCCAGACTCCCTGTGTATTTCCCATCTTTATGTGGCTCATTATAATTTTTATTCTTTTATTCATTTTAATGACTTTATTTTATTCTTTTTAAACTATTTTGCTATGACTGTCCATATCCTATTTCTTTTCTCTCCCAAGCCTATGTACATTTTTAAATACACTGTAATCTGTTTAGAGGCTTTTCTTTTTTCTTTTTTCCTTTTTGCTTTTTGAGACAAGGTTTTTATGTGTAACTCTGGAGCCTGTCCTAGCTCAAAACTCACTTTGTAGACCAGGCTGGCCTCAAATTCACAGAGATCTGCCTGCCTCTGCCTTCTGAGTGCTGAGATTAAAGGTGTGTGCCACCACTGCCCAGCTTGGATCTGTCTTTACTGTGTATCTGTAACCTTTTATGTCTGCATGAACAAAACTTAAACATGCCATAGAGCTTAGTTCATGGTGTTCTGGCAAGGCTCACTCTGGTGGCTTAAGCCTGTAGGCAGCAGCCAGGAGATGCATCTCTGCACCATAGCCCATATGAGAGATTGTGGGACTAGGAAACTGTGTTTGGCTCTGTTTTTTTTGTGTTTGGAATCTTTTCTTAAGCTTTTTTAGGTTTTATGTAGATATATACATGGTCTCGTCCCATGTTGGAACACCATTTGTAGGTGAACTTTTTAAAAAATATTTATTTATTTATTATGTATATAATATTCTGTCTGTGTGTATGTCTGCAGGTCAGAAGAGGGCACCAGACCTCATTACAGATGGTTGTGAGCCACCATGTGGTTGCTGGGAATTGAACTCAGGACCTCTGGAAGAGCAGGCAATGCTCTTAACCACTGAGCCATCTCTCTGGCCCCTAGGTGAACTTTTCTATACCGCCAAGCCGTTCCAAAATAGCCACATGGAGACTTATTATAAATGCTTAACCAATAGTCTTTTTATCTAGCTCTTACAACTTATATTAACCCATATTTCTTATCTATGATCTACTATCTGGTAGTACCTTTTTATCAGCAGGACATGTTCATCTCCTTCTTTCTTTACATCTCCTGGTGACTCCACCTTTCTTTCCAGAGTCCTTCTAGTCTGGCTCTCCCATCCAATCTCTTCCTACCCAGCTATAGGCCAGTCAGCTCCTTATTAACCAATGAGAGTAATAAATATTTACAGTGTACAAAGATTGTTCCATAACATCACAGATTTGGTGCCTTATATTTATTTTTCTAATTAATATTAACATATATCTGCAGCTATTAAAATTGAAGATTTGCTTATGACAACGCCTAAAATTGCCTCATACCTTTGTATTAAAGAAATTATACTCCATAGAACTAAATAACTTATTCATTCTACTGTAAAGTGAAGATATTAAGAAAACCAAAAGAGATAAAAGAGGCCATTCAACAGTTACAGCACCAGGACATAAACCCTTGTTAACGGATTCTGAGTCCTTTAGTTCTTTCCAGAATCTCCTACTGAAAGGAAAGAAAAAGGGAGTGGAAGGTGGGGAAAAGGAACTGTACTGAGCTGGAATTGGCACTGAAGCTGTAGCTCAGGAGGACAAGGGCTTATTGGGTGAAATTATTTTCCTTGTCTCTTTGGGCCAAAATCCATGTGATGCTTGTCTTTCAAAGCCCAAACCCATTTGCTCATACATTAAACATGAACTTAGAGAGTGCTTGTCATATCCTGAGAGACACAGAAAGGAACTCCTGTCCAGTGGAACAATTAGGTCAATGTATAGTTGATTATAGTGCTTCTAGAACACAGAAGAAAGCTTTTTTTTGGTTGAAGATGGAGAGGAGAATAGGCACAAACCCTGTCCTATAAAAGTTCATAAAAACTTATTACAGGTTCACTGCTCTCTTCTCCCAGTCATGGGATATGATGTTAAATACTCTTCAAAGTCTAGAGCTAGCACTCACTGCCATTCAGAGGCCATGGTGATGCTCAAGGACTCCATAAAAAAAAAAACAAAACAAAACAAAAAAAACACTGGCAAGATGGGTGGTAGTGGTACATACCTTTAGTTCCAACACTCAAGGGGTAGAGGTACATCTCTGAGTTTGAGGCCAGGCAGGTCTATAGAGTGAGTTCTACCACAGCCAGGGCTACACAAAGAAGCCCTGTCTTGGAAAAACAAAAACAAAAACAAATCATTGCCAATTGTAAGTAATTGTATCTGTATCTTTTTTTTCTCAATCCTTCCTCTCACAAGCAAACACTGAACCTTCTATAAAAAGGAAAAAGGCTGAAATTAGCTCAGTTGGTAGAGGACTTTCCTGGTGAGTATGAAGCCCTGGTCTCAATCACCAGCACATTATAAATCAGGAACAGTGGCATGTACCAATAGACTGTAATTCCAGCACTTGGGGGGTAAGGGCAATCTGGGCTACATGAGATCCAGACTCAAAAGAAAAAAAAGGAAGGAAAGAAGGAAGAAAGGAGGGAGGGAGGGAGGGAAAGAAGGAAGGAAGGAAAGAAGGAAGGAAGGAAGGAAGATTTGATCAGAAGAGACTTAATTCCAACAACATTGGGTTGTGAGCTACATTCCTTCCAACATCCTCCCTAGTGAACTTATTCATTCTTGAAATACTTTTTAAAAGAAGTGATGGATATGAGTCTTAGAACCACTAATTGTCATTCCATTTGACTTTTCTTAGTTAGGAGAGAAGTTGGTGACCTGTTTCCATTTCCTTCTCACTTGTGATGCTTTCTCAGAAATTTTGGCAACAGGGATCGTGTTGCTGGTTTGCTGATGTTTGTAAGGCCCTCGAAGCCCCACTTTTGTTCCCATCCCTGACTGAAAACACAAAACAAACAAAAATCTACAAGTCTTTGAAAGTAAACCTTAGAATAGAAAGATGCCCTAAAATATTGTTTCTTTCCCAACTACTCCTTGGGTTGGACTTCTCCAGTCAGGAAAGTGTTTACCCTAAGGCAACTTTACTGACTTAGGTACAAGGTTTGAAACTGAAACTCCTGAGTCAATGACCATGGGAAGAGATCAACAAGCCATAAAACCAGACCCATCCTCAACTCTCCACATAGTTCTACTTGCTTTTAATCTTCTTTGTTTATTAATGCCCCATCTCCATTCTCAGGTTCTCAAGTACACCTTGCCCTCACCAATGCAATAATTTTATTTGTAAGGGTAAAGGTTCTGGAAGGAGAAAAGAAAATCAAGGTTTACAACTTGACTTCTCCCATGGTCAGGGCTGCAACTGAGGGCCATGCTGATGTCCATGGTCTGTGCTTTCACCAAGGGCCTTGATGGTGTCTATGATCCATGCTACAGCCAAGGACTATGTTAATGTCCATGGTCTGTACCATATTGCTGCCAGAAGGCATGTGCAAGTCCATGATCCATGCTGCAACTGACTATAAAAAGCAAGGAATCTTCTTTTGCAGTGGTAGCAATGACTATAGATTCATAAGTGAGATTGAAAGATACAGAAGACTTCTGTGACAACCTCCCCCATCCCCCCAAATCAAACAATCTTGGCAGGAAGTCATTGAAGAGAACTCTTCAAAAAAATTGTGGTTGGGAGTCAGCCAATGGTGGAACATGCCTTTAATCCCAGCACTCAGGTGGCAGAAGCAGATGTATCTCTGTGAGTTCAAAGCTATCCTGGTCTACAGAGACAGTACCAGGACAGCTGGGTCTATACAGAGAAACCTTGTCTCAAAAAAGCAAGACAAAAATAAAATATGTAATGCTGTAGCTCATCATTTTTCTTTAAGAAGATGGCCACGGGGAGTTTGATCATGCTCCAGTGAGTATAAGGGCAACACAAATTAAACGATATATATTTTCATCTTTTTTTTTTGAGGGGAGGTTACAAGGGAGGAAGGTGGACCTAGGAGGGCTGGGAAGTGAGTGTGATCGGGGAGCTTGATGTGAAATCCCAAAATCAACACAAAAATGTGTGAAAAAAAAGATAAAACAAGTTGAAAATATGTGTATGTAGTACCTTTGTTTCTCTGAAGGAAGGAGGCAGATTTAAATTACTTTTAAAATAATTAATTTTTCTAGTGTAAAGGATAGGGGCCATGTGATGGGACTGACCTAGGCACTCTGCATTCATGTTACAGTTGTGTAGCTTGGTCCTATTGTGGGACTCCTAACAGTGGAGCAGGGACTGGGTCTGGCTCTTTTTACAGACCTTTGGGACCCTATACCTCTTACTGGGTTGCCTTGCCCAGCCTTGATGCATGGGGAAGTGCTTAGTCTTACTGTAACTTGATATGCCATGTTTGTTGATATCCATGGGATACCTGCCCTTTCCTGAACAGAAACAGAGGAAGAGTGGATTGGGGGTGGGAACAGAGTGTGTTGGGGGGAACTGGAAGGAGAGGAGGGAGGGGATACTTCAGCCAGGATGTGAAAAAAAGAAAAGAAAGAATGAGTGAATGAATGAATGAATGAATGGAGGTTGTGAACTATTTTCCCCCATGCTTAGTAATTTGCACATAGAACTAATATGAATAAAAGTGCACAATGTTTTTAAAAAACTTGGTTTCTCCACTCACTTGTTGAGCAATTTGGAGAAAATAATTTTACTTTTTTGATATTCAATTGAAGAATGGGAATGATAATTCCTGGCCAAAAATCCTTAGAAAACTGATGTAGAGATAAAATAAGCTACCTACTATGAAGCTATTTTGTGAAGAGTCACTCATAATGCACACGTGAAAAGTGAGTTTTACCCCTCATTGCATACTGGTATTCTGAAAGCACATCTCTTAAAAGAAGGCCACACATTCAAGAATGTTTGGACATCACAAGCTGGCTTTGGCAGGAAAATAATGGGGGAGGGCGCAAAGCTGAATAGGAAGGGAAGAGTTCGAGTACAGGAAGAGTTGTGGAAGGGAGGGTGAATATGATCAAATAATAGTAACAATAATAATAATAATAATAAGTAATAGTAGTAAAAGCTGATGTGCAGTACACAAAAGTGTAACTGAGTGCAAAGTGTGATGAGAGTTCTGGGGAAGCATTTATGTGGCTTAGGATGCGAAGAAAGCTTCACTACTGGGGCAACATTCGAGCTAGACCTTGACGAGATGTGATATTTTTATGACGTAAAAAGGGAGATGAATCATCTATCAGAATGGCTACAAGTAAAAGATAACAGTTCTGAAAGGTTAATGAGATGTTTGGTAAACCTGAGAAAAAGTGATCAATCTTTTCATCAGGAAATGAACTAGAAACACAGTGTCCTTGGCTCCATGTATCAGTTTCTTTTCTTGTTGCTGGGATTACACTTGACAAAAGCAACTCAATAAGCATCTCTTTTCTGGTCCTAGTTTGGAGGTGTAGTCCGTGATGCCAGGGAAGTCATGTGGCAGGGGTATAAGGAATTAGTCATACTGTATCTTCAGGAAGGAAGCAGAAAGAATCGAATAGTGCTGCTTGATTCCTTTTCTCCTCTTATTCAGTTTGGGGTTCCAGCCTGTAGGGTGATGCCTCTGAAATTAGAGTGGGTTACCCCTCTTCAAGTGAACCTTTCTAGAAACACCTGTATAGACAGACCTGGAGGTGTTTCCATAGTGATCTATCCAGTCAAGAAGGCAATGGAAATTAACTATCACAACTCCATCCTTGTCGCAAGTGCATGACTTTAAATGATAGAATTTCACCTTTAACCCCTGAAATCTCATTTTCACTTTATAATGCAAAATGCATTTAGTCTCTCTTCCATAGTCTTTAACAGTCTTACATAGTTCAAAAGTCCAATGTCTCTTTTAAGACTTGGAGCAATCTTTTGACTGTGAGCCTCAGTAAAATAAAAATGCTACATGTTTCCAATAAACGATGGTACTGAATAAATATTGCCAGTGCAAAACAGGAAACGGAAGGGTGGCATGGAAAGACCATGCTACTATATGACCATTATAGTCATTATAACTCCATTACAACTATTTTTATATATGCATGTATATATAATTTCAAGCAGATTCTATAAGTAGTTTTCCATGTGGCATATTTCAAAGGCCTTTAATATTAGTTAATCCTCCCTATATTTCCACTTCTAACTACCCTTCCATTCTCCTACCCCAATTAATTATTCCTATTTAATTAATATTCCCATTTATACCATTGCATTCTGTGTTCCATCCCTGAAAAGATCCTGTTGTCCCCCATAACCCCTTATTAGTTTCCTAATCTCTATGAATATTCCAAATGAAATACACATATCTGAATATTGAAAGCTAATACCCACATAGGAAAAGAAATATGTGTTGTTTTTCTGTGAATACATGGCTTCACTTATGATGATAAGTTTCCAGTTTCATTTATTTTCCTGTGAATTTCATAATTTTATTCTTCTCAGTTGCTGAATAGAATTTTGTCATATAAATGTACAGCATTTACATTGTCCTTTAGTCATTTGATGTACATCTAGGCTGCTCCTATTTCATGACTAATATGAGAAAATTAGCAGTAAACATGGTAAAATAGATGGAATCCATACCTGGAACTGTTCATGGGGCCAACAACTTACAGCTAGACATGTCATAGGCCCTAGGGAAGAACCTAATATTGTTATCCTGCAAAATGTATATAGCATTAAAATGACTTCCTGTTGACTTATTCCTATACCCATAAATTGAGACACAGGCTGGCTTAATGGATCAAGAAACAAAACCATCTATTTACCATCTACCAGAAATTCAGCCTTAAACACAGCCTTTGAGTGAAAGGATGGACAAAATGTTCCAATCAAATGGGACCAGGAAATAAGCAGATGTTGCCATCATAATATATGACAAAGTAGACTTCAAATGAAAACCAAGCAGATGAGAAAAACAAGGAAATCCCACTATAATCAGGAGAACAGTTAAACAAGAGTAAATTAAAATTTTAGACATATGTCCACTAAACTTTGATGGATCTATTTTCACAAAAAGTGAACTTAGTAGAATTAAAGATAAAGAGTAGCATCAACCTATTAATGTTAGGTGATTTCAGTATCCTACTTTCTCCAATAAACAGATCATGTGGACATAAAAACAATCAGAGAGACATCAGAATGATGTCATATATCTGATGATATCTTACATCAAGTGGACTTAACATATACATACAGAATACCCAAACCCCAAGGAATTCACATTCTACTCAAAATCCATGGAAGTTTCTGTAAAATAGAACACATCCTGTAACACAAAACAAATGTTTACAAAGTCAGAAAGATTGAAATAACTCCATGAATCCTATCTGACAATAATGCAATAAAACTTAAAATCAGCAACAAATAAATATCTAGTAAATATAAAACCACATGAATATTGAACAACTCATTACTGAATGGATCAAAAAAAACTTCAAGAAATAAATTAAAAATTCCTGAAACTAAATGTAGTTTTAATTTTAACTAAATGTAGTTTTAAATGTGTAGTTTTTTTTTTTGCACAACACTGGCAAAAAACACCTAGGACACATTAAAAGCAGTCCTATGGGGGAAAAATATAAAGTTTTAAGTGACTACAATTTTTATTAAGATTTTTTTATTTATTTTTTTATTGTTAAAAGCAAAATTTACATTTACTCCCTTTGTTCCCTGCCCTCCCACTCCCCCACTACCCCACCGCCCTCCCCCTGCTTCCTTAAGATGGTGCAGGATACCCTGCCCTATGGGAAGCCCAAGGCCCTCCCCCCTCCATCTCAGTCTAAGATATGTGCATTCATATAGAATAGGTTCCCAAATAGTCAATACATGCAGAAGAGATAGGTCCCAGTGCCATTATCGTTGGCTTCTCAGTCAGTCCCCACTGGCAGTCACATTTTATAGAGTCCAGTTAGGTCATTTGCTCATTCAGTCTTGGTCCAACTGGATTTGATGAGCTCCCAATAGATCGAGCACACTGTCTCTGTTGGTGGGCCAGTCCCTCATGGTCCTGACTTCCTTTCTCATTTTCTCCCTCCTTCTGCTCTTCCACTGGACCTTGGTAGCTCAGTCCCTTGTTCTGATGTGAATGTGGGTCTCTGGCTCTATCTCCATTCATCATGAAAATTTCTATGGTGACGTTAGGATATTCAACAAAGTAACTATGGGACAAGTTCAGTTCAGGCACCCACTCCTCTGCTGCCCAAGTACCTAGCTGGGACCTCCCTATGATTGCCTGGGATCCCCTCAAGAGACAAGTCCCTTGCAAATCTTAAAAAGACTCCCGTTAATGTAGATATCTTATTCCCTTCCCCAATAACCATCCTTCCTGCATCTCCACCCTCCCTTTATTAAGATTTTTTAATCCAATCTTTTTTTATTTTATATAGCTGTCCCCGATCCCACTCCCTCCCCTTCTTCTGCCCCACTCTTCCCCATAGCCCCCATCCACTCCTCGGAAAGGTAAATCTGGCATTTGGGGAAACAAAGTCTGGCATTAAGTGCCTACATTTAAAAATCAGAAAGAACCCAAATGAAAGACTTAATGATGAAAGAAAACTTTTGGAACAACAAAAACAAGTAAAACCCAAACACAGTGGATTGCAAGAATTAAATAAAAATTAAAGTAGAAATGAATGAAATAGAAGCAATACGAAGAATCAATGAATCAAAGAGCTGGTTGTTTGAAAACATAAAATTGATAGATCCTTGATTCAACTAACCAACAGAAAAAGAGAGAGGACCCAAATTAACAGATTCAAAAATAATGAAGCATTTCTACCAGTGAATTTTTAAACTCATCCAATCTACAAAAATTAAACCGAGAAGAGATCAGCAACCTAAGCAGACCCATAGCAAATAAAGAGATTGAAACAATAAAAAGGCTTCCAACTAAAGAGTCCAAGCTCTTAGATTCGTAGTCGAATTCTATCAGACTTTCGAAGATGTCCAGCCAATTCTTTTTGAATTATAATGTAAGCAAAACAGAAGGAATCAGTCTAGTAGCAAAACCAGGTAAGGATATAACAAAAAAGAAAACTTCAGGCCAGTATCCCTTATTGAAGGGAGTCAAAACAATAGAAGGTAAGGTGGTATAGAGGTATGTCCTTGGATAGGAACTAAGAGACAAGAGCTAAACTGAGTCCCATTCACACTATGACCTTGGGCAAGCAGATTAACATCTCAGGAAGTTTCAACAAAATACTCCCTTTGACTCCTCCTCCATCCAGAAAGAGGCCCCAGGAAAAGTGCATTTAATCAGGCACAGAGGGAACTCTGTAAATATGTACTGAAGGAAAAAAATAAACCGCCTCTTCTATGTCCTTCCACTCTAGCCAACTCCCTCACCTCTGCCCCTTGTACCCTTGCCCCTGCTCCATTAGAGTGATTTTTTTCACAGTCCTTTTAACTAGCTTCCCTTATCTGCAGGGTCAGCAAGTTGCACTTGAAACTTGGCCCCTGGGCCAGAGCATACTGGTCACTGTCTTCCAACTTGGCTGCTGACACCTTATTCTGGTCCAAAGCCCAACACTCTCGCCTCTCTATCTTATGCTATGTAGGATCTTCATTGGGCAGAGGACTTTGAGGCTCTTATGATCCTGGGACTGTGGCTATCTTGGAGTCTGGAAACTCCTCAATGTGATACAGGCACTATTGGAGAATACAAGCAACAAAAACTCTACCCCAGCCCTCTCTCTGGTACCCTGAGCCTCACCCAGCACTAACTAACTACTCCTAGGTCTCCCTCATTGCCCTCCTGAGCCTTTGTAGCAGTGTGTTCACTAGCTAGTGCTAGAAGAATTCACCTTCTAGATGTGTGAGTCATCTTTTTATCTAGACTGAGAATGCTTAATCTCTAAAGGGTCAAATTTAAGAGAAACAGGTAAGAGGATATTATAAGAGGAAACATTTCCTAAATTGACCAAAACAAAATAAAAACCTATCAAGTACAATGTTCCCAAAGCTTCAGCTGAAAGAAGCTCAAGCAGGTGGTGAGGAGCATTTCTCTCCTCCTGTCTCTGACACTTCACTTGCTTCACAAGGTTTGCCATTTTTCATTATCATTGTATAGCCCAACCACTGTAAAACAATGGTCCTACCTCAGATGTTTGTGTGTTACATTATGTTACTTTCTATAGCTATTTGCGGTAATTAGAATGGAAACTGGGTAATTTAGATGTCGCTTAAGTAAATCTTTTATTCTCTTCAGGCTTCAGCTTTCTTATTTATAAAATAATGCACTTGGAGCTAGGTGTGCTGTTAGGTAGCTATAATCCAAACACTTGGGAGGCTAAGACAGAAGCATCATGAGTTTAAAGCTAGCCTGGGCTACACAGCAATTTCCAGACCAACCTGAGCTACAGAGTGAAACTCCAGCAGATGTTCCCACATCTCTGAAGAAAACTGATTTTCCCTTCACCAGGAACCAACAGAGGTGCAACTTCATGATTCCCTCCCCCATCCACGCTGATACTTTGACTGACTGGATCTTATGCCAGTCTTGTGCATCCAATCCCACCAGTAGGAGTTCATGTGTGCAACTATACTGTCATGTCTGGCACACACTGGCTTGCTACTGATATCTGCTTTCTTGGAGTCTTATAATCTGTCTACTCCCTCTTTCATGGTGAGCCCTGAGTCAGCAGGGAGGGGGGTGATATAGATATCTCATTTAGAGGCAAGATTCTCAGTCAGTACCAGCTTGATTTTTTTATGTCTTATGGCTCAAGTATGTGTTGTCTTCAGCAACAGGGCCTTACCATCAAGTTATAGAGGGTAACCAAGAGTAATAATGGCAATATCCCATAATGTTTGGGGGCCCCAATAGGACTCCATTGATTAACAACTCAAAAAGAGGTAACCCGTATGTGGTACCAGGATTTTTATTTGTGATGGGAATGCCAACAGGTAAAACCCACTGTGAAAGCCAGTGTAACAATTTCTCAAAAAGCTATAAATAAAACTACATATGATGCAGCTATATCACTCTTCAAAGAACTCTATTTTTGCTACAGAGATACTTATTCATGCTCATTGCTGCTCTGTTTACAATAGCCAGGAAATGTAAACAATCTAGGTGTCCATCAATAGATGAATGGTTAATGAAAATGTGCTTTATATACACAATGTAATGTTCTTCCACTGTGAATAAAAATGGAATTATGAAATTCACAAGTAAATGGATGGAACTAGAAATAATTCTAAGTGAGTTAACCCAGACCCAGAAAGAAAAACACCACATGTTCTCTCTCATATGTGGATATTAGTTTTGAATCTTTAGATATGTATTTAAATTAAAGTATCTATAGAGAGCAGGAAACCAGAAAGAAGCCATGGTGATGTTCAATGAAACAGGATAGAATGAAGGTACTATGAAGGGGGAAAGGGAAGTAACAGAACAGGAAGGGCTAGATGGGGTGGAAGGGGAAGGTAGAGGAAGAAATATGGTAAAGGGTAACTAGCACTAAAGACTTGAAAACCTACTACTGTAGGAACTTCCTGAAATATACACTTATATAAGGTCTAAACAGAGTAAATAATTATTTCTTGAATGAGCGAAAGGCATAAATTAGCAAAAGGTTAAAGAACCCCATCTTTCCATTTCTTCCTCGAATATAATCAATAAACTAATCCATTTCGCTCTTTCACTTCAGGTTTTGCTCATGCTAGCCCTGATGGGGTTAAGTATTTCCTACTTCTTTCTTTTCATAATGCCCCTGCTGCTTCTATTATCTTTTCCCCTCCATAGCTACTCTAATAATAGCCTCACTATTGAGCAGACTGCTTCTCCTTGGCATTCAGGAAGCAGGCTCCATGCATATGGTCAATTGATTCGTTTTTAATGCACCTATTATTATGAATTGTCTTCTGGCTCGAACTGAAACCAAACTATGCCCAGTATCTTTTCTCTTCCATACTTCCACTTTGGCCATCAGAAGGTGTCAACATTCAAATTCATTTCCCAGTAATATGGGTTCCCATCAATACCCTTCTTGATTATGGACAATGAAACCAAAGTCTTCTCTGCCTTTGGATGTTTTATTGTTGTTGTTACTGACACAGCTAAAAGACCCAAGCTCCTTTTCACAATCGATCTTATTTGGCTATTAGAGCCAAGGTAGTGCGGCATCATCAGAACTCTTATAACTCTTAAGTTATCTTTACAAAGATGAATAAGGAAGAGTGAAGGATGGAAAGACAATGCACTTTCCTTCTTGAGAATAATCTCAATGTACCATCCGTTCTCAAGTACTTAGTACGATGACTTGGACACGGGGCACAGGGATGATATGAAAGGCCCACTGAGTTTCATTTTAGCCAGAAAACTCAGTTGGAGAATAAGAAAAACTTAAGGCAAAGGGGTGTCTTTGACCTAAAAATAGAAAGCTTGAGCAACAGAAAGGTTTCTCAGGAGCTGTTTAGTCCAGGAAATCCAAAACATCCATCTCCATGCCCATGACAGTCTGACATTCTGTGCCTTCTGGTACACAAGGAAAAAAAATGCTACCAACTGACTTCTTCTAAGACTTTTCTCATTAAAGACTATGTTTTTTGTACATTGCTATATTCTGATGCTAAAATATCATTTCATTAATGTCATACTAGTGATGATATGTGTTTCCATGTGACATTAAAAGTTGGCATTATGTTGAGGACATAGACATTGGAGAGAATCTTTACTAGTCTTTAAGATCTAAATGTTGGGGAACCATTGTTTTGGTTCTGTGGTCTCTGTACTTGACAGGGCATCAGTATTACTAGAAGCCTCAGTAAAACCATGTGTTTGTAAGCTCCACTTCTAGGTATTATGTTCAGAAGCTATTGACTGCAGGGGACCTAGGAGTCAATATTTTACAAAACCCTCTAAGTGATTCTAATGTAACTCTGACTTAGGAAAACACCACTCTGTTTTTTCCTCTCTTAAAGGAATGAAAGGCGTAACTGTTTGGAATGATTCCATTGTGGGCTTGAATCTGTTAAGAACAGAAGGGAAACGTGTTGTCTCACTTGGAATAACACTGAAAACCTTCCCTTAGGTTTGTCCATGGTCCATAGCTAGAAAAGTCAAATAAAGAGCTCCAAGGGCTATTGGCTACTTACTCATGAGTCTGGGCAAAAGAGATGATTCTACAAATAGTAAATATTCATTGAAGATCTGTTACCCTGATGTTTGTTAGCCAGTCTGATTTAGAGATTTGCAGGAAAAATCACAGGCATTTGATGCTTGTTTTCTACACCTCTAACCAATCCAAGCCACTTTCTATACATACTGTCACCACAGTTTCATCTCAGAATTGCACCTGTGATGTTACTCCCTGACTCAAAAATCTTCACTGGCATTCTTGGGTTAACTTTCTGTTATGCATGATGAATATTCAAGGGTCATCAACTCTTAAGGAAGGAAGGAAGGGTTGCTGCAGCCCAGAGTTTCAGAGATTTTAATTTATAGTCATGTGATCCCACTGCCTTTGGCCTGTGTCATATAGTAGATCCTAGAATAAGTACACGACAGAAAAGATGTTTACTTTATAGTAGCCAGAAAACACAAAGGAGAAGTCACAGTCCCAATATCCACCTCAAAGGGCATGCTCCCAATGACTTAAATAGTGTCACAAGCTGGCAACCAGATCTTTAGTACACTTGCTTTTAGAAAATACTTACTGAAATCATAGCACTTACATATCCCAAGTAAAATCTATAATTCCCAGCATGACATTTACTAATTCTGTTGAGTGGATAGAACTTTATATTGAAGATAAAGAAACAAATTGTTTAAGATCACACATGCTGGAATAGTATAACCATCATTAGAATTCAGGTCTCCACATACCAGTGCTCTAGCCATTAAAAAAATACCTGTGCCTTCTAAAGAGGGGAGGACTACTTTGTGCCTCGTGTATTGCTAGAATGATAGGTTACATAACCCTGTCTCCTGGGTGGGGCACATACTTTGAAATCACACAAATGGGCAAAGATACCTGTTGTACCTCTTACTGGCTTTGTTAACTTAACTGACTTAACCTCTTGGGCCCTGTTTCCTCATTGCTGTGAATATTATATGAGATCATGTATGTAAAGGGCCTAACATGATGCTAGGCTTAAAGGAGATTCTCGGTGAGTGTCACCACCTCCTCCACCCATCACATTCTATTGTAGTAACCTGAAGAACCCATTAAAACTAAAAGGGAAATAGAATTTAGACACCGGGAATGGAGATGAGGAACAGAACTCTAGGTTTGACTCCGTCCTGGGATTGGAAAGAACTCCTTTCAGGGTCTCAGTCAGGTTCTTTCCAAGTGGATCCCAAGTCTAGATCTCTCCTGGAGGAGCAGCTGGCAATGCGAGTGGTAAGCCCTCCCTGACTGTAAAGCAGATCTTAAGACTCAGTACTCAGGATGTCTATGATTTCTCATTCTTCATGGCTGAAGCCTTGTGGGGTTTTATTAAAATGCAAGTGTTCCCTGGGAGAAGCACCATACATATTAACTTTTTGGCCTGATTAACTTTCACTTTCCTCTTTCTATGAGTAGATTCTGTGTCCCTGTACCTTGGGGTCAGGGCATGCTCTAAGGAAATCACCTCCATGACACTTGCTAAAAACCCCACTGAATGTTCAAGGCCCATGTCATGCATAGCCTTCCCCACAACCCTTCCATAGCTTGATTAGCTCATATCTCTCCCCCATCCCAGCAACAAGTTCTAGATCCCTGTGTCGAACCAGGGGATCCCTGACTTTTCTATGTGAAGTCTTGCTTTAAATTTTACCTTGTATTTGCCTTGCCCCAATAAATGACTGACCTTAGTTTTGCTTCAGTTTAGGGGCCACAAGAAGCAGGTAATAATATTTGCTAACCATCAATAGGGGTCCTGCTTTGTTCATTTGCAACATGATATTCTTCAGGCTGGCATGACCCTGTGATCTGTGAATTTGGTTGATTCCTTCATGGAACCATAAGCCACAGGACATCTCTATCCTGACACCCAATTGCGCCCTTAAGGACTGCGTTCATTAGCATCAGACGAAGCCCAGAAGCCCTGAACAGTGTTTCCACCTGTCAGACAGTTTTTCACCTAGCAGAAAGGTTAATCAGATGCAAGGTAAAAAGGGATCGGCGTTCACCTCTTGCTAGTGCATGTGAAGACCCTTAGGAAAAGCAGAATTGCTTGGAATTACCGCGTGGATGAGAGTTGAGCTGGGCATCACTGCTCACCAGCAAGACAGAGTCCCCTTTCCCCTTTGTAGGACTCGGGCACTCCCGTAAGAACCTTACCCTTTCTTCCGAGGTAAGGCTAAGGTCTAGGTCTTGGACATTAAGTGGGACTCAGAGATTTGTGCCTGAAGCGTGGGTAGGAGAGGGAAGTGGGTGGTTAGCAGACATCTCTTTGCCCTGGGGGGCACTCGAAAAGAGGAAGTCCAGGCCCCCTGACCAGGATGTCAGGGGCCGAAAAGCCCTTGACCATACTAGCAGCTCCATCTGGACCCCATTTTTTGCTCCTGAGTATGGAACAGAGAGCCAAGAGGAACCTGAACCGAGTTCTGTGTCCTGCAGGGGGCCTGAGCCGGGCCCCCTCTGGTGGCACTGTACTTCCCTCCTTTCCTGGCCCGGCCCCTGGCCCAGAGTCTGCCCTGGCCAAGCCTAGACCCGGCCCTCTGTGGCTCCTCTGGACTCCAGGTTGGCGCAAACAAAGCCCTGATTGACTGCCCGGAGGGGCGGGCCTCGCTGCGGGCCGCCTCCTCCCCTCAGTCCCGCCAGGGATTTGCCGGGAAGCGCGGGGGTAGGGGGCCCGACTCTGAGGGGTGCGCAGGTCAGTGGGGGGTCTGAGTTCCAGGCTTGAGAAGATTATGTGCACCCTCTGTCCTAAATCCAGGCTGTACCCTCTAGGTCACCCGTCTCGAGTCCAAGCGGGAACACAAGGACTCCCGAGGACAGGGTGGGGTCTGTCACGGACTAGCTCTTGTCTTGGGGTTCCCAGGACCAGTCTAGTTGAAGGTTACTTGTAAGCAAGGAGGATGTGAACTCGAAGAACAGACAGGGTCTTCCTCTGAGGCTGGGGCTTGATCAATGTGGGTTCTGGGACCTGCGAGGAGAAGAGGGCTCTTTTTGCTAATTTAACTCTTCTTCTAAGCATCTAAACAAGAATAGGATTCAGTAATTTGAAAGAAGAGTTTAGGGGTGGCAGCAGCGACTAGAGTAGGTAGGCGAGTAAGAAGAGGAGGAAGGGCCGGGAGAAGAGCGAGGTTGTAGCGGCTGCCTGTTGAGGAAGAGGTGGGAGGGAGGAGGAGGGGGAGGAGAGAGAGATGACGTGGGGAGAGGAGGAGGGGGGTTGGACGAGGGAGGAGAAGGAGAGGGCTCGAGGGACCGTCTGTCGCGGGACGGGCTGGCCAGCTTAGGCGCTGGGAGGAGGAGGAGGCAGGGGCTGAGGCAGCGGCGGCGGCAGTGCTCGGAGCGGCAGCAGCAGCAGTAGCGGCAGAAACAAGTACCAGCCAGACAACAGCTCCTCCGGCTCCAGCAAGCCACAGTCAGTCCCCTGGCCGCGATGGCGCTGCCAAGCCCGGCGAGCGAGGAAGCTGAGGGGCCCTGTCAGGAGGAAAACCAGGAATATCAGGAGCCGGTGTGTAGTCCAGTGCCCGAGCCGGAGCCCGAGCCTGAGCCCGAGCCAGTGCCTGTGCCCCCGCCCGAGCCTCAGCCTGAGCCTGAGCCTCAGCCCCTACCCGATCCTACACCCCTGCCGGAGCTGGGGTTTGAGGCTGAGCCCATGCAAGAACCCGAGCCCACGCCCACAGTGGAGACCCGAGGCACTGCGCGTGGCTTCCAGCCTCCCGAAGGTGGCTTCGGCTGGATAGTGGTGTTTGCAGCCACCTGGTGCAACGGCTCCATCTTCGGCATCCATAACTCTGTTGGGATCCTCTACTCCATGCTACTAGAAGAGGAAAAAGAGAAAAATCGCCAAGTGGAGTTCCAAGCAGGTGAGTAGTTCCACGTGCCCCACCTGGAATTGTGGGCAAGGATATCTACCCCCATCGTCACCCCCACACCTCTTGATCTAAGGCGTCCTCTCAAAGCGCCTTTCTTACTCCTTACCCATGTCCTGCTAGGGCATGGATTGAAGGACTCTGGGCAGTCTGGGCAGTGGAGACCTAGGCTCAAGCAATACCAAGGGTGAGAGCTGGGGCATTCATTGGTTACAGGCAAAGCAATGAACTTTTTGCCCTGGGACAAATCCAGACTCACCTTTTAGATTGTTTAAAGTACTTTGCCCATGTGTGCTGGGGGAAAATATTTGCAGGATTTGGGGGCGGAGGAGGGGAGCGAAGTCGTGTAGACACGAGAGACTGAAGGGTTCCAAGAGAAGCACGAAAACAGCGGGTCTCTGCAGCAGCCCCTGTTCCTTCCGGGGACCAGAGCGGGTTTTCTGTCAAAACCACTTCAGGAATCCTGATGACTCTTCGCTCAGAGTCAAACACATGGTAGGCGTGTGTGTCTGCAGAAGAGAAAGGGAGGAGTGCTGGGAGGGGGGGCGTGTGCGCGCGGCTCTGCCTGCTGTGAGTACAGCCCAGCCAGGCCCTGCGGTCGCCTGCTGTTCCCGGGCAGCAAGCGGCTCGTTGTTCACTGGAAGTTGAGCCCCAAAAGAGGCAGGGAGGCGGCAGGAAAAATGGGTCTGGCGGATCTCTCCACACCTCAGCTGCGCGGTCTCTAGTGCCCTGTACCTCTGTTATCCGATGGTGGCCTCTTTCCTTCTGAAGTTAGAATGTTTTTTTGGCCCCGCCACTCCAGTTTTGGCTTAGGAATGACTTGGTCATCATCCCTAAGATTGGACAGGGTTGGAGGCAGAGCCCTCTCCTTCCAGGCACTTGGGTATGGGACCCTGTGTGTGCAGACTCCTTAGCATGGAGACCCTTCAGCAATCTTGGGAAACAGACTCATTCGCTCTGCAGAAGTCCCTCAGCCGTTATGATGAGAGAGTTTCTGGAGCTGGCTGGGGGCTTGCCATACCCTTTCATGAAAATCCGTCCCTCTCTTTGGGCTGTTAGGACAGCTGGAAGTGCCCTCACCACCTCCTCAAGTTTCCTACTTGGAAAAAGTCGAAAACACAGTGTTCTCCTGAAGCTGCGAGGGTCCTCTCTTGCCAACCTGAAAAAGAGGGGACTTGGGGATTATCAAGTGAAATAGAAACCTTGATGCCCACTTGAGGGTTGCTTTTAGACACGCCTCTCCCACCGCCTTCAGTTGAGGACGTGTGTTGTTTGCAGCTTTGCTAGACTATCTGGCAGAAGGGGCTTTGGGACTCTTATGCCTCAGACCTTGTGACCCACTGGCACAGCTGCAGTGTACAGGCCCCACTTGAGGAAATCTCGCGTGTGCTCAGCGACTGTAAACTGCAGTCTCACAACAGCCTAGGCCATTCCACAACGGAGTGGAGGGGGTCCCCGGCCTCCATGGGACAACTCCTACTTGGAAAGTTGTGTCTATACTCCCTGGGACCACCTTTTTCCTGCGTTGATGCAGATCAGGGGCTCTTGGGAAAGCAGCCAAGTTAGGCCCACAGGCTGTTGCCTAGGTTACTGGGGGGTGGGCACCTGCTGAGAGTTGCCTTGTGGTTGAAGGCAGGCTAGTGGCCTTCAGGGTCAGAGGCAAAGTTTAGGCGAAACTTAAAGGGAAGCAGTGGAGGCTGAGCTGAAGTTAGGCCCCTGCATTTGTGTGATGTGATCTAGAGCTGGGGCCTTAAGAACACGCAATTAAACTTGGAAAACCCACTATTTTATCAGGAAGAGGTTCTCTGCTGCGGAACAGACTTCAAAGTAGGTGATCATAGGAGACTCAGGGGGAGGGCTGGTAGGGACTTTCCGGTCAATACCTCACAGTGCAGCTGGAGGGGGTGGTGGTTCTATGGTCTTCCCAGAGGTGTGGCTAGCGTGTATGCTAACACAGACTAGGTCCTCTGAAGAGCTGGGATTATTGGTTTAAACTATAGAGAGTATAGGTCAGGAAGAGACAGAAAGGAATTTGGTATGTCCCAAGGGTCTGAGAATACTTTGGCATGGGTCCTTGCTGTAGTATATCATGATTTCACTGAGGTTATTTTTGATACTGGGCCTCTCAGGAAAGCCTCGGTTTTTATTTTGGAAGTCGGTAACACCCTACTACATTCTGTATTTTACAGAAACATTGCATCCTCAGCATTACTTTGAGACCCTCAGCTTTCTGAAGCTGCTTATTGTATTGATTTGTCTTTTGGGACAGGGCCTTGCCATGCAGCCCTGGGTGGCCTAGAATTTGCTGGGTAGCCTGTAGTAGCCTTACACTAGTGACAGTCCTCTTGCCTCCAATTCCCAAGTACTAGGATTATAGGCAAGTGCCACCATGCCTGTCCCAATCCACTGTTTAAATCTTGAGATTCCAATTGTCTTTGCCTTTATACACTTTCTTCAGTCTTTCAAAATTCCCTGGCCACCTATGTCACAGCCCTGGCATATCAAATAGATAGGTAAAGCTTACTATTTTGCTACTGTCTTTATCAGCAATTATTTGCCCAATAACCAGTCTGGGGGGGGCACTTAAGGAAATTGGAGCATTGTCTGGTTCTATTAATGTGGGGATTTACAATTGGAGGTATTCTGCAACCCAAACTGTTTTTGCTTAGGCCTGACACTGACTTAGCCATGAAGCTGTGTTGAACGGCTTAATGGGTCCAAGGTTCTGCAGTGCTGAAAGTCCCAGAAAAAGGTAATTTTGATATCTGATAGAAAATTCCAAACACGGGTTCTCTGGCACAGGCCAAGGAATAGGTAGAAGGAAAGTGGAATTTAGGCAGTCCTAGAGCAGGTAATATACAATCTTTGGAGATTCTGTGGTTTTGAGGTTTTGGTGTTCCTTCAGCGACATATTTTGTGTCCTTTCTTCAGCTCATCTAAGGGAAGCCAACTCTCCCTAGGACCTAGGCCTGGGAGACTGGCAGATAAAGGGTTCTTGGGATCCACTAATGAGTGAGTACATGCCACATTCATATTTTGGGGTCTGGGTTATCTCACTCAGGATATTGTTTTCTACTTCCATCCATTTGCATGCAAAATTTAAGATGTCATTGTTTTTTACCGTTGAGTAATAGTCTAATGTGTAGATGTTCCATACTTTCTTTATCCATTCTTTTGTTGAGGGGCATCTAGGTTGTCTCCAGGTTCTGACTATTACAAATAATGCTGCTATGAACATAGTTGAACAAATGCTTTTGTAGTACGATTGGACATCTCTTGGATATATTCCCAAGAGTGGTATTGCTGGATCCTGAGGTAGGTTGACTCCCAATTTCCCGAGAAACCGCCACACTGATTTCCAAAGTGGGTGCACAAGTTTGCATTCCTACCAGCAATGGATGAGTGTTCCCCTTACTCCACATCCTCTCCAGCACAAGCTATCATTGGTGTTTTTATGGCACTGGGATCTGTCTCTACTTCGTGTACTGGCTTTTTGGGATCCTATTCTCTTGGGATGCGTACCTTTCTAAGCCTGGATGTAGGTGGAAGGGCAGGGTGCCTGGCCCTCTCTTAGGACTGGAGGGGGTGGGAGGAGGGTGTGTGGAAGAGCTGGAGGGGAGTAGGAAGAGGAGAGGAAGTGGGAATTTTGATTGGCATTATTTATAAAGTAATTTTAAAAAAAGGGAAAAAAGGATTCCTGGGAGGAAAACAAATAACTAAGATTGGTTTAGGGGGTAAAAAGGGAAAAGGATCAAGAGAGGAAGGAGCATGGGCTTTTGTAGAAGTAATGGAAACTAGGGATTTCTCCTGCCCAGAAAACACATCGATAGGACTGTGGTTCCAAATCCCCTAAATGAGTGGGGACAGAGGCAGAGCACTCTGTCATTCTCCTCATTGTAGGGTTTCTAACTCCTTCCTTCAGTGTCTCACTGGGTTTCCTGGGAAATCGTTAACTTTGAGATTAAGATATCTTTTAAGTAAATCTGTCAATCTTCTGACTTTGACTGAAGACTTGTGCTTCAGGCCACAGGGCCATTGGCTAGATGTCTTTCAAATCCTTCCTCTGCCTCCTCACCAACCAAAGTGGTTCCCAATTTGTGACTTTGATTTATGCTGTGAAGAATGAAGATGAGAAGCTAGGGCACTGGAAAAACCGAACAAGAAAATGCTCGTTGGAGCTGGTAGCTGAGCAAATCCAGAACCTTGGTTCACTGTCCAGTGGCCTCAAGTGATCATTGTAAACAACTTCTTCTCCTCTCAACTCCTCCTCCTAGTGGTGTTGTGGGAGTTAAACTCATTCTAAGTCTAAAAAGAACACCTCAGGTCAAATATGAACGCCATCAAAGCTGGGGGGCTCAATGATAGCAGTGGCAGTAACTAGAGTTACACAACTTGTGTTCCCAGCCTGCTCTGTAATTTAGTTATCTATTTATAAAACTGAAAAAGTCAGCTATGTGAACTTTCTAACCCTAACATTATATCCTTCTAGAATTGTGGGATGGCTTATATTTTACTATTCGCCTAGAATAAGTTTTGATACATTCAGGCAGACCAAACTTTGTTAAACTTCCTGAAAGGTCAGTTAGATAGGGTTGGGAGTATATTACAAAAGTCAAGAAAACCACACAGACATCATTCTCCTATCTTATTTGTTTTTAAGGACTATTGGACTACCTGTGTACCATTAAAAAGACCCACTCTTGCCGGGCGGTTGTGGCGCACGCCTTTAATCCCAGCACTCAGGAGGCAGAGGCAGGCAGATCTCTGTGACTTCGAGACCAGCCTGGTCTACGAGAGCTAGTTCCAGGACAGGCTCCAAAGCCACAAAGAAACCCTGTCTCGAAAAAAAAACCCACTATTTTTTGTCCAGTGTGCAAGAGCTACTCGGAGCCTACATATATTTTTCCCAAAATGTCCTGCTCAGCAGAGAACTGAGTTTCCAAAAGCACTCTGTCAATTTAGCCTGCTGTTAGCAGGGTAGATCTGTATGATGCTCTTTTCAAGTAATTGACTCTGTTCCCCAAAGGCATGGAACTGAAAGCACTCCCTCAAGCCTCAGCTTGGACCCCTCTCTTTAAAAAAATAGATTTATTTTTATTATTTTATGTGTATGAGTGTTTTGCCTGCATGCATGTCTGTGCATCACATGTGTGCCTGATGCCCTGGTGCCCAAAGGGGTATTTGGTCTTATGCGGGTGCTGGTAACAGAACCTGGGTCTTTGCAACAAGCAGAAGTGCTCTTAACCACTGGGCTCACTCTCCAGCCTCAGATCCCTCTCTTAAAATTTAATTTCCTACAGCTCATTTCTCAGAAATGCTTGGTCAGTGTGACCTTGGTTTGCTGTTACTTCAGGCTAGAAGTGGAAAACAAGATTTCTGAATGTGATACAGAGCTTTCCATTAGGGGGCTTCAGACAGGGCATCTTTGTAGCTGTCTTGGGGCTCTCCTAGCAGAGAGTGGCTGCTGCTTATGATCATAGAGAAGGTTGTGATTGCATTCATGTCATTCCTGGTTAACTTTAGCTTTGCCCTGGGTTTGGCTGAGAGTGTGCCTAATGAGGCAGCAGGTATGGAGTGCTCTTCCTTTTTCACAGGATTTTTATTTTCTTGGCATTTTGGCTATATTTCTGTGAAAAATAAGCAAGTACCAAGATTACCAACATTTGCAGAAGTATGTAAGGGATGCTTCCTCAACCTTTTGAGAAGACCAGTTTCTCAGGAGGGTGCCCTGCTCCTCCCATCAACATCTTTGTTTTGCTGTTGTCTGTTGAAAGGAAAGAATTGCTTGATGAATTTGTTTGTTTGTTTGTTGTTTGTTTTCGATTGTGTACTTGGTGGAATGGAATCTTTTGTCTTGAAAGGAGCTCTCACTTGGGATTGGATGTGTAAACCCTAGAGAAAATGACTTTTGTTTGTTTGCGTGTTTGTTTGATTGATTGATTGATTGTCTTTTGAGACAAGATCTCACTACATATAACAGGCTGCCCGCAAACTTGCAGTAATCCTCCTGTCTCTACCTCCTGAGTACTCAGATTACAAGCATGCATAACCATATGTGGCAGCCAGGCCTTGTTCTTAAAACATGAATGTGTGTATGCACGTGTATTTTCTCAGCCAGACATTGTGAGTGTTTCATCTGAAAAAAGTCTTTCCCCATCTTTCTACAGAGTTGAACTAATTGTGACAGAGATGCGAAGTATCCAGCCTAGAAAACGTGCTAGGTAAAGAAGGTGGGGAATATGGTCAGCCTGGCTCATACTTCTTGGCTAAGACCCATTTGCTACTCCCCAGTTGTGAAACTATGGAACATTTATTTCAGGTTCCACTCTGAATTCACATTTCCCCTTTTTCTGAATGCTACCCAATATTCAGATATTTTGGAGAAGAGAGTTTTGGCCATTCCAGACATCTCTGGCTTTAGGGATGACAAAAGACCTAAAGGACATGTAACCACCTGCTGTGAAAGTGGGTGCATTAGCGCTTATTTGAAATCACTTAGCATCCACTTGTGGGTGGAGAATTTGTACCATTTGGGTTGCCTTGAAAGCATGCAGCCTCTTCATCCTAGCAGTTGTGTCCTCTGTTCTCCACCTTGCATGGGAGAGAAGTGTGAGATTGGCTGCCCCAACCACAGTGGCTCAGCTCCCCTCACTTTTCACCGTGTACTTTTATCACATTTCCTAGATATTCCATCTTCCTCCCTCCTCTCTCTTCTCTTGTTCTCCATGGCTTAGAAAAGCAGCTGGAGTTCAGGGTGTTACACAAGCTCAACTCCAATTGGGAGTCTCAAGATCACCAATACAGATCCTACAGAGAGCCCTCTTTTCTTCTTTTCTTCCCTCTCTTGTTTTCCACTCTGAGTGAAGGGTGACATTCTACAGAGTGCTCAGGAATTTTGTGGTAGAATAGCCACTGTGAAATACTTTTGGTCATTTCCATGCCTTCTCTTTTCACAACCCTAAATGCCTAGCCCAGGAGGTAATATTGTAATTGAGTCTTAATAAAATTCATGTAATCTCCCCACTTTTGCTTTAAATCCTCAACACCATTGTTCTCCATCTCCGAGGACTCCAGAACTCCAGATTGGGTTTAGCTTCAGGGTTCTGGTTCATATTATGTTAAGCTCCCACCATCTCTCTTTTTTGCCCCCAAAAGAGACGGTTTTAGAGAGATTAGAGAATGGGAAAAACAGATACTCAAACCCTCAAGAATAAAAAGAACAAAGACACTTTAGGAGGGGCAGAAAGAGGAGAGGGTAGTACCTGAGTTAGTAGCTTACCTGTTTCTACGAGGCTGAACAGAAACAGGAAAAGGAGAGGTTGCTAAATAAGCAGTCCCCAGACAGACTATTGCCTGCCATATCCTGCAGATCTACCCACCTACCATTTTGCCTCAGCTGTAATGGTATGTACATGCACCCATGTGCTCAGATCTGTGTGTATGTGTGTAAAGCTAGGTGGCTGATGTTTATCTGGGCCAATTAGCCGGGTTCCTTTGAACAAGGTGTCTATGCGATGGAGGTCATGGGTTCAGACACTTCTTCTAGTTACTGAACTCACAAGCAAAAGAATTATTCTGTTGATGGCTCATGTTCTTCCTTCAAGTATGAAAGAACTGGATAGAAGGTGGGAGATGACTTCTTACCAGCCCTCCTCTACTACTAGGGGAAAATATGAAGCATAGATCCTACGTAGTTGCATGCCTCTGCTGCATTTCACGGTGGGATTTTTTTGTCTTTTAGCTCCATACTTAGGCTGAGCACCCTAATAATAGTAGTAACATAGCAGTGATAATAAGCAATGTTTATTTAGCAGCAATTATTTCTATGTAAAGTGCCATCTTGAATACTCGAATAGACCAATTCATTTAATTCTCAACAGTTTGATCATGTAGATACTACCACTCCCTCCAATTTGTAGATAAATCAAGGCACAGAGATATCATTTTCAAGTTCATGTGACAAAAGCCAAGATTTTTATATGTAATGTCTAAGTCCAGAAATCCTGCTTTTGAACCCTGACTTAACACATAGTACAGCTGTGGGAGCAGCTACCACAGGACGCTACTGTGGTGTTTTCTCATTCTTGCATCTTCTGGGCATCCTTATGACTAAGGAAGATAGGGCTTAGTAAGCAAAGGATGGACAGGACAGTCTTGTGATGCAGGGCATCATCTTCTCACTACGCATGTCACTCCACCTAGAGTCTATGTGCAAAGAATCATAATTCTTGAGCCAAAAAAAGTACCAGAGAAACTGTCATGTCTTTATCCTTTAGTCCTGAGCAAAGCAGATAGCCTTTCTAGGATTCAGCAGTCCCCAAGTACAAAGGCCTCAGAGCTATCCTCAGAAAGTAGTATTTAATTTGATAGGTCTGTCAGGGTGGGATGTGACTGTATGTTTGTCAAAAGGTCTTTGTAAATCGTGGTCATTGTTGTTGTTATGATCTCTGTCTAGGTCCCGGAAACGGAGTCATTGTGCTTTTGTCTAAATGTTTCTCTAAATATCTCCTCCTTCCCTCTCACTCTCCATTCCAGTTCTGCCCCATCTTCCCTCCATATTCTTCTGCAGTTTGATCTCACAGCCTGAAGCTAAGGACTGGACTGGTTGTGTTTTCTTTGTGCCTCAGCTCTAGGAGACCCCAAGGAGAGGAGGGGCCAGATCCCAAGTCATATACATTCAAGGAAAACAAGGCATGTGGAAATATTTACAGCACTTGCCAGAAGCTCACAAACCTCACTCTGTCAAGGACTGAGTTTTTCAGTAGGAATTGCTAGGGGTGGGGTGTTGGATGGTGGGTGGAGTTAGAGCATCACTTCCTCCCGAGGATCCCTCATGGAGCTTCCTTATTCTCTTGCAGGTAGTAAGGAAAAAAGAAGGAAAGGGATATTTAGGGTCAGAAGGTCCGGGCAAGGGGACATTAAGTTTAGAAGGAGCCTTGCTCCTTTTTAATCAGCTTTTGAGTGGGCCAGTTTCCTTATGTTTTAAACAGGATAGCCCCAGGAGAACAGAGGCCACAGGATTGTGGCCTTCACGAGAAAGGACTACAGTAGTAGTTTTGAGCTTGCATTTCAGTGGCCACTGAGGAAGCCTTCTTTAAGGCCACTTAGTTGTCTAAGGAAATGACTTTTCTTTTATTGTTGTTTTGTTTTAAGATAGGCCCTTACTCTGTAGCCCAGGCCATCATCAAACTCATGATGATTCTCCTGCCTCAGACTTCAAATGCTGGAATTATGTGCCTGTGCCACCATTTTCTTTCAGAGCTGGAACAAAATGCAATCCACAAGCCCTTCTTTAAAATAAGAATTTTAAATACACCACAAGTAAACATTTTGATTTTCTGTTATTCAAATGTCTGAACTGAATGAAGGCCTAAAGTTATAGGTCAATGGCCTAGCGTAACAATGGTCCTGAGGTCTGTCCCCAATCTGCCCCCAACCAAGCGATGGGGGAAGTATGGAAAGACACACACACACACACACACACACACACAGAGAGAGAGAGAGAGAGAGAGAGAGAGAGAGAGAGAGAGAGAGAGAGAGAGAGAAGAGAGAGTAACCAACCCATTTGTAGTGGAGGTTAGTGTGCAAAGAGGTTGAGCAGTGAGTGAAATGAATGAGTTGCTACATACATCTCAATCATTGGCATTATGCTTCCTTACTTGTCCTGAACTTTTCCAAAGTAGATCCTCAAATGTTACTTTGTGGAAACAGATGGAGATAAAATTCAAAAGGTACAGAAGTGGAAAGTCTCTCCCTCCTATCTCTCTGCTACCCTGTTTCTCTTCCCAAGGCTGCCAGTACTTCCTAGGGTGTCCTTGCAGAATTCTGTGTCTCTACTAGCATTTGAGCATATAGCCTACTTTCAAGGTGCAAATGATGGACCATAATCTACATTATCTTCTAACTTGCCTTCAAACTTGAAAGTGTACCATTAAGTCCATAAAGCAAGCCCTCATTCTTTGCTGCAGCAATATCATATTCTATTAAATGGGTATATCATAATTTATTTAATCAATGTCTTACTGATGGACATTCAGCTGTCTTCAGTTTCTTTATTATGGGCTTTATAATCAAGCAGCATTAGATCCATATGGTTCCTGGACAAAGTTTCCAATTTCTTAGATAATTTATTAGTTTTCTAATACCTAAAATAACATCATCACTGATGTGAAGGCTGAACAAGACAACACATGTTCAGCATCTAACATACAGTTTGGCACCTACTAAGTATACGATAAGTGTGGATTCTTTCCTGGCTCACAAGACCTCCCCATCCATTCCCTTTTAATTGCATGAATTGTACGTTTAATTCAAGTGAATAATAGGTCTTTACTGTGTGCCGGGCTGACCTCCAGATAAGCCAGAGAAGTGTCCCTTAAGAAGTTTACAATTTCCTTGAGAAGATACAACATTCAAAATAACTATGGTTGTTGCCAAGTAGAAAAAAATGTGTGTGCACTGAACTGAATGTTGTTGTCATTTTCTTGTGGTGATATGGGCAAAGAGAGAAGAATGCAGAATAAGGGGAAACTTGCTGGTAGGATTGAAACTTGACATAGGATTTAGCTATGTGGGGAGTAGGCAAAGGGAACTGCATAGGAGTTGAGAATCAGACAATTGTTCAAAGCCAGGCTGGGCTGCATAGCACTACTCTGTCTCAAACAAAGCAAAACGAAAACTAGAACAAAAATTAGACAATTTGGTTGTGTCTCAAATTCTGGGTTTGTTTGTTTCTATTTGTGTGTGGTAGGTTGCTCTCTGAAGTCCAGGGAGTCATTGTTCCCCATTATTCCCTACCCAGCAGGTAGAATGGGGTGGGGGCGAATGATAGGGGAAGAAAAACTACTGAAGATATTTGGAAAGTAGGGCACAGGGTGGGGGGATGTCTGGGCATCGGGTCATAAAAAGAGATGCTTGAAAACAGCTTGTGGCACAGCAGTCTGGCCACACCACCTGCTTTTCTGTGTCAGCGGCCCAGACATTTTTTCCTAAACATTCTGTGGCCAAGAAGAACATAGTGGCAGAAGCTCTCAGACGCTCAGCCCAGGTCCCAAATGGTCTCCAGGTCCTGTGAGTGCCAGGAGAAAAGAAGCTTATTGTTGCAATAGTCATCTCTTACTGGGCACATTGTAGGTTGACATCTCAGTTTTTCTAAATCCTTGGAACAGACAGTTATATGAAATCATTTAAGCACATCATGTAACAGCATCTTTGGTCACATCGAGCACTACATTGATGGGATCTAGTAAATGACAGCTTAGAAGGATTCATATCTATTAGGGGAAATTCATTGTATAGAAGGGCTGTGGAGAATTTGTTCCCCTTTTCTAGGGGCAAAAAACAGACCGCAGACTGAGGGCAAATATTTAACAGAGCTGAGAGTAGACAGTGATTCTAACCCAAGTCTCCCAATTGTATGTTCCACAGGAGTAAAAATGCAGGATTTTTCAGAAAGCTGCAACAGAAATTTTGCTAAACTTGGTAACAGTATGAAATTTAAGTGTATGGTTAAGGGGCTGGAGAGTTGGCTCAATGGTTAAGAGCACATGTTCTTTTAAAGGACCCCAGTTTGATTCCCAGCACCCACATGGAGTCTCACCTCTTCCTCAGGCACCAGGCATGCATATAGTACACAAAACAAATTACAAAAATTGTAAATAAACAAATAAATCATTTTGAAAAGTGTATGAGTAAGAAGCAATATACGTAGTATGACAAAAGAAGCAAACAGGAGTCCTACCATTAAAGGCACAGAAAAAAGAGTTATGGAAGGAAA
>JAQHUG010000121.1:5251686-5275233 GCA_028555095.1 Dicrostonyx torquatus
GGAGAGGAGAGGAGAGGAGAGGAGAGGAGAGGAGAGGAGAGGAGAGAAGAGGAGAGGAGATCTGTTAGTGAGTGCTCTGTGACCTTGCTAAGCCACTTTTCCCTTCCGGACTTCAAATTTCTCTTCTTATGAAATGAGAAATGTGGACCAATGCACATTTTCTCAAGGAGACCTTGGGCATGATGATAATGGGCATGGTGAACAAGAGAACTACTTTGATGAAAATGGAAAGATGGTCTCACAGATTTGAGTAAAGACAACTTTCAGAGATAGTAACTATCACATAGTCTCAATCCTATATCCTTGAAGAATTCCATCAAGTGAGGTAAATAGGGATTGCAAGATGGTTTAGTATGTAAGAACACTTGCCACCAAGCCCAGCAATCTTTTAGTGAGAAAGAACAACTTTTATTAAAAGAAAAATATATATTTATGGGGTTGAAGAACTCTCTTAAATGTAAGAGTATTGGTTGCCTGTGTTCGTGTGTTAGCACCCACATGGTGGCTCACAACCTCTTGCCAGTCCATCCTTAGTGGATCTGAATCCCTTTTCTGACATCCACAGGCACTGCTTGCAACAGGTGTTAAACACAAATAAAATAAAATAAAGTATGTTTATTATTTCTTTGAGAATTTTTTGCAATGTGTACTGATCATGTTAAACCTTTCCCAAAGGCTTTTGAGACTCAATTTCTTTCAATCGACCCCAATTTATGGCTTCTTTTCTTCCTTCCTTCCTTTTTTTAAAATTTATTTTTGTTAGTATTATTAAATTTATTTTCTAAAAGCAATCTTTTCTCATTTTACATACCTAACCCAGTTCCCACTCCCTTTTCTTCTTCCGCTCCTCCCACCTTCCCCCCACCGGAGCCCCCCAAGCCCAGCAATCTTTTTTTTTTTTTTTTTTTTTTCGAGGCAGGGTTTCTCTGTGGCTTTGGAGCCTGCGCTGGAACTAGCTCTTGTAGACCAGACTGGTCTCGAACTCACAAAGATCCGCCTGCCTCTGCCTCCCAAGTGCTGGGATTAAAGGCGTGCGCCACCACCGCCCGGCAAGCCCAGCAATCTTAAGTTCCACCCTCAAGACCTACATGGTGGAAGGAGAGAACTTATTTACTGTGTTATCCTTTGATTTCCACCCGTATCATGGCATGACAGCAAATACATGTGTACACACACACACACACAAATAAATAAATGTAATAATTTTTAAAGAGAAACCAGAGAAGCCTGTACATGTGTATGCATGTCTGGATACTCGTGCAAGTGAGGAAATATCTCAGTGCACAGTTGGCATATGTTAGAATCAATTATGACATACTGAGTTAGCATTGTAGGAAATATTTTCTGAATAACCTCTGCTCTAAGACCACTTTCCAGGGGCTAGAGAAATGACTCAGTGGTTGAGAGCACTTGTTACTCTTACAGAGGATTCAGGTTCAGTTTCCAGCTTTCACATGGTAGTTCACAACCATCTGTAACTCCAGTTACGAGACAGTGTCCTCTTCTGCCCCTTAAGATATACTCATGGTGAACAGACGTATGTGCAAACAAAAGACTCATACAGATAAAACAAAATCAATAAATCTAAACAAACAAACAAGAATATTGCTTTCCAGATATCTCGACGGTTTTATTATTTAAAAGAAGATTGTGTTATGTGCATGGGGGGACCCTTTTATAGAGCCAGCTTGATTCAGCATTGACATGTAGCCAAACTGTTTCGATAAACTCTGAATTCACTACTCACTAGCTGTTTGTCCTTGCCCATGGTATTTAACTTCTCTGAACTGCTATTTCCATGTTTGTAAAAGGACGATAACAAAATCACTCGCTGCATATGGTTGTGACAAGCATTTCTAAACTGGTTTAGAACAGCATCTGACATACTGCAAGAAGTATATACATGCTTGCTGTTCTTGTCATCTATGATTCGTGTGGCTTGAAAGAGTAAATGTGGAGCCGGGCATTGGTAGCACGCATCTTTAATCTCAGCACTCGGGAGGCAGAGGCAGGAGGATCTCTGTGAGTTCGAGGCCAGCCTGGTCTACTTCCAGGACAGGCTCCAAAGATACAGAGAAACCCTATTTCAAAAAACCAAAAAAGAAAAAAAAAAGAGTAAATGTGAAATGTGTCCCAGGTTGCCACAATTATGATCAAGAATTGGCGACTGGGAGATTGGGTGCATTGTTAAAGGACTACCTGGATTGTTCTCATGTTGCTCAAACCCAGGACTAGATTAGGACCTTCGGAGTCCCTAAGGCCTATTTTTAGACTGTTAATTGCTGGGGGTGGGCAGAGTAGATCTATACTTTTCTTATTTAGACTGCTAAATGCTGGAAGTACAATTGGTCTACTTTTCTTATTTGGATATGGACAATTCATTGACACCTCAGATTATGCTTGGTTCTCATGTGGCATCATTCCACACCAGTTCTGCTAGCGTATACACTCCTAAGATCTGGAAAGAATCAATGATCATGAGTGGCCTACACAGCTACACACAACAGTTCTCCACCCAAGCAGTTTCATCCACAGCAGGGTGCTCTGTATCCTGTTCCCATGGGCTTATCCTGCCAAGCCTCATGAATTCTTTGCTGGTTGGGACCTCCTATATGGTACTTGGAAGGATGATTATCTCCTGGGAGCAGTGGAGAACATATATATATGGAAGTCTCAATAAAAAACCTGGCAGGAAATTCTAAATATTACCAAGTTAAAATCCCGGTGTAGAGTTTGGATGAGAGAGAAGAATGATGAGGATCCTCTGCCTCCAGATAACTGGTAGACCAACCTCTCACAGTTCTGACTATTCCAGTGGCTTCAAGTCAGTGATCTTAGAAATACTGACATTGTTATCAGCCTCTGTGTTACTCTGTGCATCATCAGGATGTAACAACCCAAGTTACATAAGATAAGATAGCTGCAGGCTTCAAGAGTCAAAATGGTTTGGCTTTTGGGGAGTTTTGTTGTTGTGTTTTTGTTTTGTTTTCTTTTTGCTTTGACCTACATTCTGCTTATGGGAAGAATAGCTCAAACAAAAATTAGAATTTTGTTAGGCCTGCTAACTAAACAGATGGAGAGATGTGATATCACAGGTAAGGGAGATATAGAGACCTTATTTTCTTCCTTGCCTGGTGATGGCACCACTCACATTTAGGCCTTGCTATCTGCCCTTTTCATAAAATGTCTCAAACATGGAAGACTCAGGTGAAACCGGTCAGACCGGATGTTGTGAGCCTACGCCTTGTAGAAAGGGAAAGATAGATACACATGCAGCCACAGGAGAGAATAAGGAGGAAACAAATCTATTGTTCCAGCCTCTAACCTGAAGAAACCACCCATAGCTTCCAAAATATCACCAGTGAACACTGCTGAAGAAAGTTGTGGCTCACCTATGTCCCATGCATGGACTTAGCTGGTACCCCAGGCAGGAATAAAAACCTCAAAGCTACATTCCAAGCCATGGCTCAACAGAGATTAGCACTGGCCTTGAGGCCCCCTTCTTTTTCATGGTCTTAGTCTGACATTGAAATAAAAGATGCCTTGGGATGTGAGCTTACAATAAAGTTCCCAAAGTTGAACTCTTCTTTGTCTGACTTCTCTACATTCTATGTGGCACAAGATTTGACATCAAGTAGTCTTTGTTGGAGCCCTGACTTTACTGTTTACCAGATCCACAATCTTGGCCAAGTCTGAGTCTCACTTTCCTTCTCTGTAGAAAAAGAGAGCAATAGAAGTTGTAATCCCTGCCTCTCAGCTGTGTGATAAAGTTCAAATGATAGAATTGTGATAACCCTTTGGAAAGTTCTGCCTACTTTCTACATGAATTACCATCATGGTCATATTAGTAAGTTAATCTGCAGATTTACATATGTACTCATGTGGATATAAGTGGACTGAGACTTTACCCACAACGTGAGCAAGTATAAGCAGCCCCATCTATGTATATACATATATATGTAAATGTATGTATAAAATTATATATGTGTGTATGTATATGTATGTATAAAATTATAAATACATATCTGATCTCAATCTTGAATTTATAACATTGACCATTAAAAGTGCATAGTCCCTCTCCCCTCACCCTGAAAAAACCTGTGCACATATGCCCAGCCTCATAGCTGTGAAATGAGCAGCTCAAAGCATTCCACTTCTCTCTAGACTTATGTTCTAAGAGTCCAAAAAAGACGCTCCTTCTAAATTCCCCCACTTCATCGTGATAGTTCCCCCTTTGCCCTTGCTGGGACTTCTTCCTGGCCTCCATATTGTTTGCACATTAGCACAGCTGCTGCTAAAACTCAGACTGCACTGTGTGGTATCCACATGGCTGGAGACCATGGGTCCTGCCCAGTTGCTCTGGGAATAGCTCTGCAACTCCTTCCCGCACAATGTATTTATAGCCATGTTTGCAAATAGCTGACAGCATTTTCATATTTTTTTCAAAACACAGTTAATCCAGCCACAGGAATAGTCACTGGCCCAAACACCCTGAAGCTAAAAGAAATTTTAGGCGGTAATCCAAATGAAAATTAGTCCAGAACCTAAAGGTTATTGAATCTCACTCAGTCCCTGCTTTCCTTTCTCTCCTGCCCATCTTCCCTCCTGTGACCCCCTTTGGTCACTTCTGATTCCAAAGATCTCTGAGAATAAGGTATCGGGATGTGGTACCATAGAGTAGGTTTGCTTCAGAGAGAGCCTGAAGCATATCATCAGAGCATAAAGCTTTAAGAGGAAGGAGGGAAAGGAAAAGGAAGGGGAAGGGAGAACATTGGGGAAGTGAGAGTGTTGGGGATGAGGGGCAGAAAGCACATAACTGGAGAATTAGTAATGAGCAGATCAAAAGGAGGAAGCCTAGTACCCAGTTTGAACTAAAATTCAGTGGCTGGATACCTTTCAAGTCAAATGGTAGAGCATCCCACCCTTCCCTCAGTCTGTGGGATGTGAACCCACAAATTGCTTTGCTTATTTGCTTGGTTGAAACACTAAAGTGAATCTGTCGTGGTGGAGTTGAAGAGGTAAACATGATTAGAGAATAAGGTAGTCTTTCATGAAGGGAACAGGCCTGAGGCTATAGTGATAGGGTTATAAGTAGAGTTATCATATCCTTATGATAAAAACTGGGGGTGCTATTTTTATGGAATAATAGGAATAAAAAAGGATTGTCACAGGCAGCCCAAAATGTGCATTCATTCTAGAATTAGGATGTGTTTGTTACAGTTTTCTGAGAAAGAGAACACCATAAGGGCTCCTCAAAGGTGCCTTAAGAATGTGAGTGTATGTTTGGGTGAATATCTATGTGCATCTGTGTGTCTGTGTGTCTGTCTGTTTATCTGTCTGTGACTGTGTGGTTTTGCACATTATATGTCCAGGCTAAATTTGCATGAATGTGCATGAGAATGTAAGCATATCTAACTATGGGTGTGTGTGTGTGTTTGTCTGTATATGTGTGCAAACACGGATATGGCAAGAGTGGGTATTTGTGCATGTGTGCACATGAAAGATAGCTAATCCTTCACTGAATTGCAGACTCAGTTTCAAGACAACAGCCACATAGTCCACTGCCTCATCTTATGTGTGAGGAAACCAAAGCATGGGAAATCAGATTTATACACTTCTACCATTTGCTTAGCAATGGTAAAGGGTTGACTAGCAACAGTCACAGTAATCCTGATTAGGTGTCAGATGCCAATCCCTATGCATTGAAGTGAAAGCCCAGTTATTTCTTAAAGGTTTTGCAGACAATGGGTACTTGGCAAGTGCAAAAAGAAGCTTCTTAAGTCACTTCGAAGTGCATGAAAGATGAGGCTTGGGTGCCAGGGGAATATTTAACTGGTGGCTGGTTCCCTTGGACCTGTTTCTCTGAAGGATACTGTTAAGCAATGAAAGTTTTGAATATCATTTGATGTCATCCTTCTCATCTCTCAACAGTTGTCATTTGACTTAGAGACAACCCTTGGTCTCCAGGAGAGAGCCACTGAAAGTCTTCACAGGATTCAGGCTAGGCATTTGCTAGGCATTTTCCCAGACCAGTATTGGAGACAGGCCAGCCTTTCTCCCCTAGACCCTGATCTTATTCCTGTACTTTCACCCTGGACTCTATAGAGAAATGCTATAGATTTTCCAACAGGGTTAGGGATGGAAGCTAATAATGTATGCTCCAGGAAATGGGTGGGTAACCACCTCATTAGTCCTGGGTTGTTTGATCTGTAGCTGAGAAATTAATTGGCCATGCAAGTGAGGATAGCCCCATAATAAAGAAGCCAAACCACCAAACCATGGATCAGTTCTCATCTGAGCAAACTAAGCCTGCTTGAGTTTTCAGTCTCCTGCATAAAGGATGGGGCAAGACTATGGGATACTGCAGCAAATGTCTGGGAAAACTTCAAGTTTTATATCCTAGAGATACTCCAGTTCAGAGTCAGCCAGTAGTCACATTTACTGCGTCCCTAATATCAAGCTAGATGTTTATATACATATATGAATTAATCATTGAGGCCTTACCATAACCTTGTAAAGACACTCTAAGAAATAATTACCACGGAGGTGGTTAAAGTAAAATCACTAATGAAGGCAGAGTGAGAATTCAACTGCAACTTCCTTGACTAAAAAAAAAAAAATATTGAGAGCCTACTGCATTTCTCACTCCAATATTTTCCACAAAAGGGTATTGAGGAGCAGAAATGTTAGGTCATTTATCCAAGGTCTGGTGCTAGCACTTACAGTAAAGCCAAGATTCAGACACAGTCCTGTTGCCTCTCACGAGTTGCCTCGTCCTGCTCCTCTGTGGATATAAGTATATGCTTTAGATAGTGTTCTCTCTCCTTCCCTCTCTTCCTTCCTTCCTTACTCCCTCCCTCTCTCCCCTCTCTCTCTCCCCTCCCTCTCTTTCCATTTCTCTCTAGTACTGGGTATTAAAACCTGAGGTTTTGAGCATGCTGGGCACATACTCTACCACTGAGCCACAGCCCCCAGCTTTCAAATAACTCTTAAAGCAGTTCTGACAGAGTAGAGGTCTGCCAGCTCTGTAGTAATCCTTGCCTTTTAACCCCCGCAGCTTGAGTCACTTGACTGTGTTCTCCTGTCACTCTTCTCTGCCCCGTTGGGTCTCCCCATGTGTAATGCCTCTACACCAGTAGACTGGGGAAACGCCTCCTAATCAGCTTATTCGGAATTGCTCTGGGGCTCTAACTCAGCTCCCTGACTTCTTCATATCCCAGGAGATTCCCTGGAACAAGCTGGCAATCTAGACTAGGCAGAATTGGGGAGGTCCAGGTTCAGCTAGAGTCCCTGACTCAATAAATAAGTGCAATAGAAAAAAACCTGTATCTACCTCAGGCCTCCATATACATGGGTACACATGTGCATGCATTTCCACATATGCATGCAAAAATCTGAGCCCTGCCACCCTTCTGCATGCTACTCCCTGTGTGCTTTACTACCCTGCACATCAACTCCCACATTGGTACAAATTAGTCTTTTTCACATTTTTTTGTGGGAAGTACGCATATGTCTGAAGGTTAGAGGACAACTTTCAGGAATTTTTTGTTGTTGTTGCTCCACTATGTGGGCCCTGGAGATCTCACTTGGGTCATCAGGCTTAGCAGAAAGTGCCTTTATTCACTGAGCCATCTCACAGGCCCAAACACCAGCCTACACTTAAAGGCATGAAAGAGTTAAGATGAAAACAAAATGTATGCTGGAACATTTAGATCTGTGTTACATGGTTTGAGGATCAGGTGAGAGAATGTCTCAGGAATATTTGGTGAGCCCTGCCATATTCCTCTCCTGGGAGGAGCTGCGCCTGCGAATATGATCTGCTACCAGCCTGCCCTTCTGTACACACAAAAATTCAAATTTGCTCAGCCTAGCTAATATCCTGTCTCCCTGCCCTGCCCTGTTCTGTGAACTAGGTGTCCGTCTGCTTCTGAAATCTCTGTAACCAAGTCACAAGATCCTTTTACCTTTCCCAGAAGCAAATTTTGACAGGTTTTTATGTACAGAAAAGCTTTCTTGTTCCACCTATAAGAATAGTGCCAACCCTTTGTCCATGCAAATCAGTAGGACAGACATATTTGGATAATGGGGCTTGTCTTCTGATGTTATTATTAACCCATGATTGTGGATAAGGAAACTGACCTCAGAGAAGTGACATAGACAATAAATAGTGAGCTCTAAGTTGTGTGTACACATTGAAGTGGGTAGGAAGTTCATCTGAATTCCTATGAGAGGTGAACAATCTAGATTTGCTTTTCAGATAACCATCAGTCTCCAGAAATGAAATAAAACTAGGCAGTAAGTCTAATGAAAGTTAAGCATTAGACCAAAAAGATACTAACTATACAGTGCATTTCTTCATGTGAGTATGTGTGTGCGCGCACTCACTGACTTGTGTGCTGATACCTGTGTATATACATACATGTGAGGGCCAGAGGTCAACCTAAGGTGTCATTACTCAGAAGCTGTCCTCTTTGCTTTTTGGCATGGGGTCTGTCACTGAAACCTGGGACTCACTGCTTTGGCTAGGCCAGCTGGTGTGAGAACCACAGAGATCTATCTGTCTTCACCTCCTCACTGCCAGAATTACAAGTGTGCACCACTGCACTTGGCTTTTCATGTAGGATCTGGGGATTCAAACTTACGAGGTCCTCACTTTATCAACTGAGCTTTTACCCCAGTGTGTGTTAACCTTTCTGTCTCCTTTGATGGCTTTGATTTTCTTCAAGAAGACTCATGTCAGTTTGCTAAATACAGCATATTTTGTTGGGTGTTGTGATGAAAGAGGATCAAGGGGAGATACAGAATTAAGTTATACACTTGTTTGAACAGAGAACTGTAAGAACATCCATGATAGCAAGAAAAACTAACAGTTGACATAAGAAGTTTTCATAAAGACGAATCGGGGCAATTTTAGCACCTGTCTATGAATTCTTATTGGAATTGTGGAGGCCAAGCATTCTTTCTTCCTTTCTTTCCCCTGGGGTCCATCAGGTTTCTGAGCTCCAGGGAAGAGCTGCATGCTCGCTTGTACTCTGACCAAGTCTGGAATTCCCAAAACACTATCTGCTAGGTGCACTATATTTGAGATATATATAGTAATATATATACATATATATCACTATAAATCATAAGTACTTGCTAAGTGTGTTTTGAAATGAAGTGAGGGGCAAAGATGGGGCAATGTGAAATGTTGTTTGAAGAAAGGGTATCCTAGTGGTTTCTGCCTTTCATTTCAGGCATGTTAATCGAACCCAGATCCACACTATCCTTTCAGGCCTTATTTGCAAGGCTACTTTAAAGGTATGATATATTTACACTTGTTTTACAAATTATTGTTCTTAGCAACCAAGGTCAGAATTTTTGGCTTTTGCTTTGACTACTGGCCATACCCCTAAAAAGTCCCACAGGAAGCCCCAAGCTTTACTTTGCTCCTGGACACCTGGCAAATGACAGTCCTATTTCCTTGCCCTGACTATGAATTCTTATGGGAGTTGTGGAGGCCAAGCATTCTTTCTTCCTTTCTTTCCCTTGAGACCGATCAGGTTTCTGAGCTCCAGGGAAGAGTTGCACGCTCGCTCATCAAGTCTAGAATTCCCAAAGCACTATCTGCCTCCTCTGTTTTCCAGGTGCAGCTGGACAGGACAGAGTTCCCACACATCTGTCCTGTCCTTCCGTTGGCAGCCTGGCCTCCCCACCTCCAGTTTCCAGCAAGCAAGAGAGACAAGTTCCTCTCTCGTCAGCCAATAATACTCTGAGTAGGGCTGGCAGATAACATCCTGAGTTCTACTGGATTCTGCCACATAACTATCCAGGAAATGGTGACTGAAACTTGCTTACCTCATACACAGAAGCCCTACCTAGGTGGTGAAGTAAACTCGTGTGTGTGTGTGTGTGTGTGTGTGTGTGTGAGAGAGAGTGAGTGTGTGTACATGTATGTGTGTGTATGTAATATGTATAAAATGTTTGAGGATAAAACTTTTCAACTTGGAATTCTAAGACACTAAGACTGATCCAGCTCTCCCTCAGCCTCTGGGCTCAGCCTCCTGTTCCAGCCATGCCCCAAAGAAGAACTCAGTCTATTTTCTTGCTGTCGGAAGTGCAGATTTTGGCCCAAGGCCCAGGTGAGGATGAGGATGACAGGATGGCAGAGTTACCTAACTGTTTGCAACAAAGAATACATTCCTCCCCACCCGGTCCTGCCCTAACATGCCATTGAATGTCTCTCCCTGTGCCACCCCTCAATAAGCTTTTGCCCTTCTCTTCCTACATGAGGCTGTTATTGCTTTATTCCAATAAAAGGTTATCCAATATGCAAGAGACCTTAGTTGTCCTTTAGGCCTGACCACATGCTCCTTTTCAGTCTTTGTGAGTTTTCAGAGAGGCCTGATAGCTTCTTTTAGGAAATATTTAGACCTGAGTCATATGCAAGTAGTTACATTTAAAAAAATTAGAACCATGAGTAGTGGTGCACCCCTTTAATCCCTGCACTCGGGAGGCAGAGGCAGGCAGATCCCTGTGAATTTGAGGCCAGCTTGGTCTGCAGAGCAAGTTCCAGGACAGACTCTCTCTTGAAAGAAAAAAGAAAAGAATGAAAAAAGGGATGATAATGTTCATTACCATGGCTAAGTACATATTCCAAACTTCTCTCAGATTCATAGAAGGGAGGGGCTAGATAGTCCCTAGTAGCAACCTCAGCTGACCAGTAGAGTCACTCAGGAATTGTAATTAAAATAGTATTTTATGGTTAAAGATGAACTCACTGAATCAAAACTGCTGAAGTATAAAGGCTTCAACTCATTATTTTAAGTAATTTCATTTGGCACTAGACCTTCTGCCACAGGTCTGTAATCCCAGCTATCTGGGAGGCTGAAGCAGAAAGGTCACAAATTCAAAGACTTGCCTGGACAACTTAGACCCTGTATCAAATTTTTAAAATTGCAAAACTTGCTGAGGATGTGACTCAAAGCATGACACTTGCTTAGCATGTGCAATATTTTGGGTTCAATCCCAAATATATATCATATACACATACACACACATACATACTTCACTGGGTAATTCTGATATTAGGGGTTCATTTGTCACATTGAGTGTTTTGATTGCTTCCTAGTTGAAGAAACTGAGGCTCAGGGAGGCAGTGACCTATGACAAAGTGGTTAGACAGGAAAATAAGAGCAAAGCACACATGCTTGCATTCTCATCAGCCCCTTCTTTACATAGAATACTCGTATTACATTTCCCCAACTTTCCTTCCCATGCTTTCATAACTGGATATTGTAACGGTGAAACCACATCAGACAATATCTTTGGACTTCAAGTCCTTGAGTTTGATCCCTGGAGCTGGGCTCTTCCTGGGCAGGTGAACATCTCTAGACCATTTGCCTCAGTTTTTCCAGAAACAAAGGGTTTGAGCAGGAAAGATATGGTGGCCCCTTTTCACAAAGCAGAGCAGGTTGCAAGGTTCCAAGTGTGTGTACTGTAGAGATCTGTTCAAAACTCTGTGACTGCTAGGGCTTGGCTCTTGTGCTGAGAAAGCTAGAATGTCTAGAGGCAACAGGTTACCCAAAGCTCAGGCTGACACTGAGTGTCTATTTGTTTATCTCAGGGAATTTTGGCCTCATTCCTACTATTTTATTGCCAGCAGCCTCCTTAAGTACAAGGATAATGACATGTTTGAAAAATGCCTCAAACGTCAATTAGCAGGTATTGAGACAACCCCCGGGAGTTGTTTCTTCATGTCCTTATGTTGGCTGTGCTTATCACTCTCCAAATATTGTGCTTTATCCTGCTTAAGTCTGTAGAACTTCCCAGATCCCTGGCCTGCTTTCTTTAGGGGCAAGGGAGTAGAATGGAAAGAAGGCTAGTGAGAAGCAAGGCACGATTGACCTGTTGGCAATTTTCATTTGTGTGCATCAAGTGGAGTTTGCTGTCAAACAAAAGACAGGACTGTGGACAAAGCACTGATAGTCATTAGACCTAGGCTCTAACCTCACCGGTGTCATGTACACTTGCCATGTGGTTATAGACCAAGCCCTTACTCGACTATGCTTCAGTTTCCTCGCCTACACAAGAAGCAGGTTAGACTGGGAGCCTTTCACTTCTCATTGAGTGATGGTAATTCAGTTACTCAAATCGTAGAATTGGGGGTGGGAATCTAATGAGTGATGCTCATTCCCTACATTCATGGTTCCCCATTCATCTCATGAATCTATTCTTAGAGAAAGTCCTTACTTTCCTCCAAAGGCTCAAAAGATAACCTCTAGAGCAATTAGAAATGTTCTTGCCCCATTGTGTTGGCTTTAGTGGGCCACATCTCAACTCTAGCTGGCTCCACTACACTCTGAATACTTCAGACACAACTAACAGTTGCTTTTCTTACCATATGTGTGTTTCCAGGGACATTGATAGCTCTACTTTTCATGACCTCCTCCGCGGTTCTCTCTTTTTCTGTTCTGCAACATCTATTGGGTTTTTCAGAGCATTGACTTCTTCAGCCACACACCCCTCTAGTTAGGTCACCTGCTGGCACCGGCTCAGTGCCAGAAGCTTGTGGTTTCTCTGACTGGAAAGGTCTTGATTCATCCTGTTGTGGGGAACTCTTTAGCTTGGCAGCTGTTTTGATCTGAGGATTTCTTCTTTGCCTAACCCTTCTGTTGCCCACAATCATCCCCGTTCCTCCCAACCCACTCCTCCAAGCCTCTTCCCTCAGCCCTCGGGGATAAAGAGATGATCTTTGTCTTACAACAGGTTACTATAGACTACCAGGAAGGTCTAACCTTCTTCCATCAATGGTGTCATCAAAATCTAGCATAGGGAACTTTAGCATCTTCCAAAACCACAACTAATGAGTACATGATCTAAGTAAAACTCATGTGCTTGCTGTGCCAGCGAGCATTAAAACAGGACCTCTAATCACCTCCATCCAACCAACTTCCTTTCCTAAGCCATTACTATTGAAAAACTGTGTACTTCCCCATTACAAGCCCCAAAGCCTAGCACTGAGCCTAGCTAGGACATAAGCAATACTCAGTAAATATTTGTTAAATGAATAAGAACAGAATAAATGAAGGCTTAACAGACCCAAAAGCCAATGGAAATAGTACTGGCTGATCTAGGAGGCCCAAGTCTGCCACTAACACATACCACAACTTTGGATATTTTCCTTTTTGTCGCTTCTCTGGGTCTGAGTCTCTATATGCTGAACTGAATGGTCCCATATAGAGCTCCCATATTTGTAGTTCACGAGTTAGATCTGTACTCCTGTGCCAAATACCACTCTAGCCCTTTCCCCGGGAACAAAAAGAAAAAAAGAAAAGAAAAAAACAGAAACCTTTGTCTTGTTCTCAGATAATATTGGGCTCATGCTGATGGAATAAATGGACATGATTCTTAATCTGGGACCAAACTAATTTTAGAGACACCAGTTCCTCCAACCATGCCAGTGGGGTGACTGATAGGGTGTCATGCTCATAACTTAAAGGCAAAAACACCCAGGTATCCAACTTGTACCTTCCTTTTTGATGCTCCATAAAAATTATGTTGATCGAATGCACCTATAATGCCAGCACTGCAGAGGTTGAGGCAAGAGAATTGTGAATTTGAAGCCAACCTGGGCTACACAGTGAAACCCTTTCTCAAGAAGTGTTCACTGGGCTCTGGTAGTGGTTGGAGTGGGTAGGCTTCTGCAGATTCTGGGAATTCCCTGGTCATGACAGAATAAAATCCTTGTCCCCTAAAGTAAGCACATAAATCTCGATTTTAAAGTCTCACCCATAAGAATATTAGTTCACACAGGCCAGCCTGCCTTGGATGAAAAAGAGAATTTATATAGAAAACCAAAGATGATAGATTCTCTCTTACTTGGCCATTCCTCTTTTGTTCCTCTGGATTGAGTTGCTGTGGGCTCTGTGGTTAAAGCACATGAACTTTGAAGGCTTAAAAAAATCTTGCTAAGAGAACTTCCAGTCCTGAAAATTTATGATCCTCTAATTCCAAATATGTAACAAAAAGAAAGATTTGTTCTGTGTGTGTTCTTGCAGTGTTCTGAGCCAGGCTGCAGCTGGGCTTTGGGTAATGGCTACATGGATATGTGCTGAGTTTCTAGAGGAGACAGAATCTGCTTTGTAAGGAAAGGAAGAACATATTTATCTATTTGGCAAAAAAAAAAAAAGAACGCAGCCTAAAATGTAATCAATCATTTGGAAGTGAATCGCCCACACCTCTTTCCCTCACACAGCCAGGCTCCATGTTCAAACTTCAGATTTAGACTAGTCTGTGAAGTTTCTTCAGCTTCTGATGCTCCTTCTCTGCATCTGACATTACTCAGACTTACAATTGCTTTTCCAGTGACTCCTCTGTGGTGGCTTTCAGCATTTGATTTGAAGCAAAGAACAAATGACTGAAAAGTGACTAGACCTTGCTATGCCTGGCTATACAGTGGCATGGTAGGGTGACGGTTAGTTGGTCATAGTTAGACAGAAACCTTTGAATCCTTAGGGCCAAGTAGCTCAAGAATGGACCATAAAAGAAGCATGTGGAAATGTATGGAGCAGAATTGCTTCTATAGACGTACCTATTTGCATTGAAATGTCATCTCCTCAAGGGTCCTTCTCACCTGTTATGGGACAGTTGTCTCATAGAAGGATGTTGGCAGTAAATGTGCCACACTGATCAAATCCCTTTGGCATACTTAAGCTTTCCTGCTGTTATAAATAGGAGGGAATGACCCTGGATTCAAATTTGTTATGTCGTTACACAGTAAAGAAATATGATACTGTTAGTGAAGGACTTGGAGGATCCTGTAGTTGGGAAAAGGGCCAAAGGAAGCCCTTTATTTCAAGGAAAAGACTCAGTATCCCTGTCTACTGTCTATTTTAGCTTGACCTCCTTAGATCATGGTGTAATGACCAGAATACATCTGGCAAACCCCCGGGGCATCCTCCAGATTAGACTTGCATTGAGGTGGGGTCAACCAGTTCTCAACCCTCCTACAACTATCATTGTACATTTTCCCTAAAGCATCATTTCTCCATTGGCCGGGAGAATGGTAGACCTTCTTTCTTTTCCTATGGGAAGTAGTCTTATGAACTCCCAGTCTAGCAAAGTAAGATGGGATTGACCTCAATTTTGAATTATGGAATGACAGGAATCAGTACAGATTGGGACTTCAAAGGTTCTATAGGACAATGGCTTTCCAAAATGTTCATTATAAGAGCCCAACATGGTGGAAAACACCTTGTAATGCAATCTCTTGAGAGGCTAAAGGCAGTTAAACCTCAACTTTGAGGCCAGCTTGAGCTATGCAATATGACTGTCTCAAAAAAATCTTCAATACATTATAACCCATTAGTAGGCGAGAAAATTAATTTAAAAGATCACAATTTTTGTTTTGTTTTGCTTTGCTTTCCAAGACATGGTTTCTCTGTGTGACAGCCCTGGCTGTCCTGGAATTAACTCTGTAGACCAGACTGATCTTGATCACAGAGATCTGCCTGCCTCTGTCTTCCGAGTGCTGGGATTAAAGGCGTGCACAGTCACCGCCTGACTAGAAGGTCATAATTTCAATGTAACAAAAATAAAATGCATTCATAGAAAATGACAATTTGTCACACAGAGAAGGGATAATAATTGTTATGAAATTTAAAGTATCTATAAGTACCACATATAATTTTAAATTTATGTAGCAGTTATAGACATGTAAATGTTTTATCATGACACATACATATAATATACATAAAGCATATAGGTGATAAATACTGTATGTATAAATATACATAAATATACAAATAAACACAGATCTTCCTTCACAAATGGTCACATGACGTAGTTTCAAGTGTCTTCAGTCTATGATCCTTTCTCCTCTGGACATACTCAAATTCAGATTGGTTAAAAAGTGTGGGATCCTAGTCCTAGAAGCCTTGTGCATTGACAGCAGAGAGCAAAGGAGAACACAGCTATCTTCTTTGCTCTGAGAAGTATATTTTGAACATTTCAATTCTAGATTTCCAAAAGGTAACATTGTAGGCAGAATTTTCTGTCCCGCCAGCCAGCTCCCAAATAACCACAGAGAGACTTATTATTAATTGTAAATGCTCACTGGTAGTTTAGGTTTAGTTACTAAATAGCTCTTACAATTTAAATTAACCCATATTTCTTATCTACATTCTACCATGTGGTGCGGTACCTTTTTTCAACACAGCATGTCCATCTTGTTTCTTCCCTCATCTCCTTGCAACTCCACCTTCCTCCATCCTAGTGCTCTTTCCCTGTCCTTGAGTCCTGCCTAACCTCCTCCTTCTTAGCTATTGACCATTTATCCCTTTATTAAACTAATGAGTGCAACACATCTTCACAATGTACAGAAAGATTATTCCATAATATAGCATAAAACAAATTGATATCCATTGAACTTAAAATTACCCCAGATTTTTAGATGTCTCTCATGCTATGCTAGTTTCTAGCTACCTTATCCTACCACTATGTGGGTTGCTGCCTTCTTCCTCCTTCTCCTTCTCCCCTTCCTCTCCTGTTTCTCCTCCTTCATCTTTCCTAAGAGTACAACTCAGGAGTTTGTGCACACTAAGCAAGTGCTCTACCATTGAGCATCATTACCAGATCTTTGCAGATTGTTTGAAATTTCACTACAGAAACTATCTTTTATCTCTATTATGCTTTACCTTGCACTGACCTCACTTTTTAAAATCCACTTGCATGTCACATCCATTCCATCCTCATCCATACTTAAATCTAGTTTCCTTAGCTCACAAAGAGCTGCATCTAAATTTCAAACAGCTCTTCTCAGTAGGACATTTGAATTTCTCCAGACCCCTCTTCTATCCTTCCTCTAACTTACTACCATGATGCCGCCACTCCAGCCAAGCCCATGTCAGTACAGTTTTCCTCCCTAGAATCCCAGACATAATTCTATCTCTAGGCTTTTGACTATGTTAAGACCTCACCTATGATCTTTTTTTTTTTTTTGGTTTTTTCAAGACAGGGTTTCTCTGTGGCTTTGGAGCCTGTCCTGGAATTAGCTCTTGTAGACCAGGCTGGTCTCGAACTCACAGAGATCCGCCTGCCTCTGCCTCCCGAGTGCTGGGATTAAAAGCGTGTGCCACCACTGCCCGGCGATCTTTCACATTTTAATACATCACTTAATATCATTTTTAGCGATATTTTATCTGACAACTCTAGCTCATCTTGGTCTATCTTGTTGAATGTCTATTAAATTTCTTTCATGTTGTATCAGACTTTATTTTATATAAGAATATACATATGCCTCCAGTCAGACTGACAATTACTCAGAAAACAATTCAAATAATGATAAATTCTGATATTATTGTGGCCAAAAGTGTTTCCTTATGCATTGTTGATGAGAATGTGAATTAGTCTAGCCACCATGAAAATCATTATGCAATCTCTTAAAAAACTAAGGACGGATCTACCATATGAACCAGCTATAACACTCCTGGGTATTTACCCAGAGAACTCAAGTCAACATATCACAGAGACCCTTACACAACATTGTAGCAGTATTATTTGCAGTAAAAAATTATGGAACCAATCTAGTTGTCCAACATCAGAAAACTTAATAATGAAAATATAGTGTGTGTGTGTGTGTGTATATACACAATAGAATTTTTATCCATAAAGAGTGGAGTTACATCATTCCTAGGAAAATTGAAGTAATTGGAGATAATCATATTTAATGATTATTAATCAAATGATTAAAAGTCTTGGAAAAACAAATAGCGAGTTTTCTTTCATTTATGGATCCTGTATTTTATACAGATAAATAAGATCATGTGTATATGACATAAAAATAAAAGTGAGACTGTGTAGGGGAGCAAAGAAGACTAATAGGAGAGGGCAGGGTAAGAAAAGAAGGTGAGAGGATGTGTGTGTGGTGGAAAAAGTTTATGAAACCCAGTACCATGTGTAATGAACACACACAGCACACATATAAATGTCTTACTACATATATTGCAGATATGTATAAACATACACATATCATACAAATAAACACTCCAGAGTCTGAGTTCAAATCACACTCTACAGTTCTCTAACTTAGTAAGCTGTATATCCTTGGAGGAAATTACTCAGTCTAATCAAGATCAAGATAATAATAATATTACTACATAGGGTTGCTGGTGGTTTCCATGAATCAATATGTAGGAAGTATTTAAATTGCCTTCACATATAAATATTTGGTAAGTATTAACTATCATCATGATTATATACTTTATATGCTATATACTTTAACATGTTTTGTCTCATTTTATCTGGGAGAAAATTAAAGAGAGAATTTTCTTTTCTTTTTTTTTTAAGACAGTATCTTGGCTAGACTCTGAAACTCACTATGTAGCCGAAACTGTCGTTGAATTTATGATCCTCCTGCTCCAGCCTCCCACACAGCTGAAATTCCAGGCCTAACTCCAGAGAAAGAATTGTCATCCTTATTTTAAAGATGAGTAATAAGCTTGAGGTTAGGTACCTTGTATAAGGTCATACAAGTGAGATTTTTTTAATTATTGTAGAATTGACTGTAATATGGACTAGAAAATTCTAATACTCCTGGCACTCTTCTGGCTGAGGAGAAGAGGAAGGTTTGCTGACGTTGGTGAGGAAGCAATGAGAATGGGAAAGAATCTGACTGTCTGTGGTAAGGGTCAGTCCAGCCATGTTCCAGGCCAAGGGTGCCTAGTGAGTTAATGAACAAGATAGTGTACCTCCTCCTACATGTTCCTTCTAGGTTCATGAGCAGGAGAAAAAGGAAGCTGAAGAGGAAAATACCAGGACATGGGATCCATCTAAGATGCAACCAAGAGTAGTTCTGTGACATTTGCAGGAGTGTGCTATATGGAAAAAGGAGGCAAGCCTACTCACAAAACCACATGATTAGGGACCAGGGGTGGTGGTGCACGCCTTTAATCCCAGCACGTGGGAGACAGAGGCAGGTGGATCTCTGTTGAGTTCAAGACCAGCCTAGTCTAGATAGTAAGTTCCAAGACAGTCATATATACATAGTAAGACCTGCCTCAAAATTAATTAATTAGCTAATTAATTAATAGATTCACAACTAAGGCAGGAGAGATGACTCTTCATTTAAGAGCACTTGCAAAGAACCCAAGTTCCCTCCCATCACTGATATCTGTAGCTTCCATTCTAGGTGATCCAATAAACTGTTCTGACATCCAAGAGCACCAGGCATAAAGGTGGTACACAGATACAACTGCAAACAAACATTCATTCATACATGCATCTTTTTCTTAATTTCACAACTATTTAGACACTACATTGAACTTTTTATTTATTAGCCCTAGAAGCTTCATCAAATGAGCCAGATGGCCTCCTTGACACCAACTGGGTGCTCAGTCCAGTGGTAGGCTGTAGGGCACCAAATCTTTTCCAGTAAGTTTCCCAATTTAAGTAAGTGACTATGTGTATGTTGGCCATGTGTGAATTGTGGTAACTGCATGATGAAGTTGTTTTTTAAGTGAATTGCATTCTGTAATTCATAAGTAGGATGGGGCAGGGAACAGTAAAAGAGGGGCAAAGCAGGTAACAAAACTGTCATGTTGCACAAGGACACTGATTGGGGAAGACAGTGCAGAGAAGGGAGGTGAAGAGTTGGATTAGAGGTGGAGAAGATACTCTACTCCCTTCCCCACTGGGCAGCAAGCCGGCTTTTGAGTGGAACGTGGCGGGCAAGAATCTTGGCCAGGCCTAAGCTTGGAAAAACGGTGAATAGAAATACAAGCCTTCATCTCCCCCAGAGAGAGAAAAGGAAGAAAAGAGAGAAGAACTGAGGATTTTTCAGCTCAGATACTCTAGATATTCTTGAGATGTCCTTATATGGGATAGGAGAGCTGTATTTCAAATTAAGACCATTATTGCTCCTGCTGCTGCTGCTGCTGCACAGATGCGGCACTATCAATGCTACCACCATTATAAAGAGCCTGCACTTGAGCCCTGACCTTTCCTGCTGGAGTCACAACTGAGGAGGACCTGAAGATTCCTTCAGAACCTTCCATTCTGATATCTGGATAGACAATTTCTTGGACCAGGCCTTCCCAATGGAGGTGGGAATTCATTTGCACCTCCCTGTAGGTCAAGCCTTGCCACTTGTGCAGCAGGAACAACAGCTTTCATTGGTCCTTCTCCTACCTGGCAAATTCCAGAATGCTGAGAAACTGAAAAGGATCTTCACTGAGCTGGAAAAACTGGCTCAGCAGTTAAGAGCTGCTCTTCCAGAGGACCCGGGTTCAATTCCTAGCAACCACATGGCAGTTCACAACTGTCTGTAAACTCCAGTTCTAGGGATCCACCCACACACAGACACACATGCAGGCCAAACATGAATGCACATAAAAATTAAATCAATCAATAAACAAACAAACAAATAAATTCATAAAACAGAACATTTAAAAAAAAAAAAAGAACCTTCACAGGGCATTGAGTCTGATACTTCATCATACTGGTAGTGGCATGGTGACTCAGAGAGAGACATGTGACCTGACAAGGATCACACAGTAGAGCAGTGGCAGAAATGTCCCAAATCCATTTCACCTAGTTTAGAGGCCAGTGTGCATTCCCCACCCCTTTACTTCCAAAAACATCCAGTCACTTGCTTGACCTGTCGCCCAAATGGCATCACAATGAGCCTGCAGGACTGCTCCAGAGCAGCAGTCCTCAACCTTAGCAGCCCATCAGAATTCCCTGAGGAGCATTAAAAGTACTGGCATCCTGGCCCTATCTCACCAAGTGAGTCATCATCTTCAAAGGAGGGGTGCTATTTTTTTAAAAGCTCCCTAGGTGATCCTAATATATAGTCAAGATTGAGAATCATTGCTCTGGGAAAACAAGCCTGATTCTGAGACAACTTGAAGGACAGACTCCCAGGCTTTACAGACATGGCTCCTTTTGATCCAGAACATCCTACACCTCAGCGTGTTCCTAAACTCTGGTATGTGGAAGGTCTAAATGCTAAGGTCACATCTTGTTATTTTTGATATTCTTGTCGATCTTGTTATTGCTCTCCCATCTAAGAAATAGTTTACTTCCAGCCTTTTTCTTCTTTGTTAACATCATAAAGGCTTCTTAAGAGACCGCCTGCCTTGAGTGGCAAACCCATAAATAATTTGACCTAATTTCTGGCTTTTCTCAGAGGTTCACTCACAAGGCATATCTCCCTAGTTCCCTTTAAGGGGCTAGTGTTGGATACTTAAAACTGTCAGTCGACCCCCCACTCCCAATTACTTGCCGTTCCCATACACAGAAACTGCTTACTAAGCACCAGAGTGTTGAGGGGAACCAGTGAAAAGCAGAGAAAAGAAAGACCTTGAGCGTTTGGACCTCTCCTCGGCCAAGCCTACTCAGCTCTCTCTACTTGATTATCATATTGGCTTTGAGATATAGTAAAGTGTAATGACTTTCCTAGGAAAGAGAAAGCAGAGATGTGTACTTTTTCCTACATCCACACAAAAGAAAGGAGCTTTTCTTTTTTTAGAATCATTAGGCGAGGAATATACTATTATGTGCCTAGTAAGTGTGAACACCTAGATGCAATCTCCCAACAGGTCAAAAAAATAATGTTAGAAGAAAGAAAAGGAAAAAAGATTTATGCCACTAGTAAACCAAATCATTAGTGACATTAAGTAAGCAAACCCAAACAAAAAACTCACAGTGCACACGCCTAGATAAAGAACTACAAGCAATTAATGACTGCTGAAGGAGAATCAGTTTTATCCAGGGAGGAGCCCCCAATTGACTATTCAATAAGTGGCCAACCCTAAAAACATATACATGCAAACAACACTAAACTGACTCTAAATATATAGTAACACATTTATTATATGTCATATATATGTAACAATAATCAAAGAAAACGAGTTCATGAATTTGAGAGTAAGCAGAGAAGGGAGGGGAGATATGGAAAGTGCTAGAGACAGACGATGAAGAGGAGAATTTAAAAAATTTAAAAATCTTTTATCAATATACAGCATAAACCTGTCCTTGAATAATAAGGCAGGTAGGCAACACAAAATGAGCTCCATGGGTCGGTTGTTTGGTCTCTTTTCTGTAAATTTTTTCTTCCATTTTGTTTTGTTTGAGCATCTTTTGACTTACTAGTCTTTTGCATGTTTGTTTGATTTTCAATTTGGTTTTCTGTCTTTTGATTTGGTATGTGTTTTGGTATATGGATTTTTGAGAGGGCAAAGGTACATAAAGGTAGGTGGGTAGGGAGGGGAGGCTCTAGGAGGAATTGTGGGAAGGGGAAATATGATCAAAATGTATTATATAATTTAATTAAATAAAGTTAAAAGCAAAAAAAACTGGAAGGTATTATTAATCATGTCTGGCAACTTACAGTCACTTTGGTTTTTAAGTCTTTTATTCTCCACAGTTTTATTGAGGATTAATTGACAAATTAAAAACTGTAAATATGTGGGTTTTACAATGTGATGATGCAAAGTATTTTTACATTGTGAAATAATTACCACAATCAGCATAATTAGCACATCCATTACTTCACAGAGTTACTCTTGTTTGTGGTAAGATCAGTTAAGATTTATGTCCTTAGCAAATTTTAAGTACATATTACACTATTATTAACTATATTAACCATGTATAAATTAGGTCTCTAAAACTTACTCACCTTATAACAAGTTTTTACTGTTTGACCAACACCTCCCTATTTCCCCTACGTCTCAGTCCTTGGAAACCACTATTCTACTCTTTGCATCAATGTTTCTAGATTTTTGCAGACATATGAGAGCATATGGTAATTTGTCTTTTTGAGTCAGGCATATTTCAGTGAGTAGAATGTCCTCTAGGGTTATTTGATTTTTACCAATAGCAATATTTTCTTCATTTGTAAGGTTAAATAACATTCCATTGTGTATGCATACCATACATAAGCCCTCTGTTTGTTGTCTATTATCTATCTGTTGACAGACACTTAGGTTGATTCCATGTCTTGGCTATTATGAATAATGCTGCCGTGAGCATTGGAGTGTAGATAGCTCTTTGCATATATACTCAAAAATAAGATTGCTGGATTATGTGACAATTCTGTAATTTTTTTTTAGTTATAAACTGATTGGCCTAGTAGCTCAGGCTTCTTATTAACTCTCATAACTTATATTAGCCCATTACTTTTGTCTATGTTTGCCACGTGGCTTGATATCTTTCTCGGCAAGGCAGTCACATCTTGCTTGCTCTGTGTCTGGATCATGACTGCAGACTGCAGAATCCTCTTCCCAAAATTCTCCTGTTCTCATTGCCCCACCTCTACTTCCTGCATGATCACCCTGCCTATTCTTCCTGCCTGTCTACTGGCCAATCAGCATTTTATTAAATAAGTACAAGAAACAAATGTTTACAGGGTAAAGCCATTGTCCCACAGAAATTCCCCCCTCCTTTTTTTATTATTACAAGAAAAATTTACATTTACTCCCCTTGTTCCCAGCCCTCCCGCTCCCACCCTACCCCACCACCCTCCCCCTGCTTCCTTAAGATGGGGCAGGATACCCTGCCCTATGGGAA
>JAQHUG010000121.1:5284040-5314199 GCA_028555095.1 Dicrostonyx torquatus
CAAAAAAAAAAAAAAAAAAAAAAAACTCTTTCTGGAGTTGTGGTCTCCTTTACCTTGCTGCTCTGCCCATGACAGCTCTGGGATTGAATAGCAGATAGATACAGGTATAGGGAACAGATGACCTGTGGCTCTAGCATAATGAGCCAAACCAAAGAGCTCATAAGGTTGAAAGGCATTCTGATCTATGGCTTTGTATTTCCAGAAACCACTCCTAGAAATTTGAAAGTTAATCTGTTGCAAGTCCTCCAAGGAGGGATTCTGGCTTAATTCCATCTTGAGGGAAATCAGGATGCTTTATTCCAAACCTCAACTGTTCTAAATCTAACTCTGTCCCCTAGTGTGGCATTCACTCTTTCCTATTTGCTCTTATAAAGGAGTGGCCCCCTCCTAAGCCTGTGAGCCTCACCCCCACACACACACTTCCTTTCTGCCGCTTATAAGGAGGTCTCTAAAGATGGTTCTTAGATAACTTCCAGGTTTGAGCAAAAAACTTTCAGGCATCCAACAGTGAATAGGCATCATTGTTGGTTGAGCTTTCTAGTTCCCAGGCTCCTTTGGGGCTTTGGGTTTCTCTTCACAGAGGTGGGTCTGAGGTTTCTGTTTCTTGTTTTCACCTCCCAAGTGCTAACATTTCATCCAGAATTTTTCATTCTGGTTTGGTATACTGATTCCAACATATTACAATTCTTACTGAAACTTCTGCAGTCTCTGCACAACGAGGGAGTCTCACAGGCCTCGAAGACAACAACCAAAGAGAAACAGGATTGAGCAGGGGACAGAGAAGTAGTCGTGCTTAGAATTGCTGTGTGGTAGGGATCCCTTAGAGATTCAAAACACCCATGAAGAAACTAAAGCAAAGCTCCCATCAAAATAAAAGGCCATAAGAAATACCACCTACAGGCTCAGCAAGGGCATCTGACCTAGGACATCCAAAACATGTGGGTCAATTTTTCTTCTGCCTTGTAAAGCAACAAGTGACAGTGTAGCAGGAGAGAGAAACCAGAACTGGTGTCAGTAGGTAGCCTGAGGAGTTCCCTTCTCCTTAAAAACCTCTACTTAGGTAAAGTGGGATCCTTGGCTTCACCACGGGGTGAGAGAGTTTTAGGACAAGCCAGTATGAAGCAGTTAGAGTGTATTAAAAGATAAGACAGAAACTCAGGCAAGGAATAAGATATAACCAAATGTGGGTATGGGCTTCTTACAGAGAATCATGATTGTCCTTATAATAGCCATATGTATTGTCTTTTTTTTTAATGGCTTCTAAGGCTACATCTCAAAAGGTTGCTTAGGAACGCTTTTGCTTTTGATAAATGAAATCATGCATTAGTCCTGATGTACACTGAATAGCATTGCAGCTGATAAAGTAAAACCCCAAGTCACAAGGTTTGTGAGGAAAGTCAAATATTTTTACACCTTTACTTATTTTGTAAGCAAAAGTTTAGCTTTATTTGTAAAATCCAAGAAAATATCTGGGAGAAAAGTAAAGCCATATTTGAAGATCATAATTGCTTAGGCCTTGTAGTAGCTTGCATGATAAATGTCTCCCATAGTCTTGAGTATTTGAATACTTGATTTCCAGTTGGTGGCGCCATTTGGGTAGGTTTGGGAGTATGACCTGGCTGGAAGACTATGTTACTGGAGGGGAGGTGGCCTTGGAGATTTCAAAGACTCCACCATTCACAGTTTGCATTCTCTCTACTTTATGCCTATGGTTCAAGATGTGAACTCTCAGCCTCCTACTCTAGCTGCTATTCTTGCTGCTTGCTGCCACACACCCCATCCTGAGAGACTCTTAGCCCTCTGGAACCACAAGTCCAAAGAAACTCCTTCGACAAGTTGCCTTGGTCTTGGTGTTTTGTCACAGCAATAGAAAAATAACTAATACAAGCCGAAAGCATGGTTCATTGTCATTTTAACAGAAAATATCTCTTCATAAAGAAATGCTAGTTTTATGTAAGAAATTTTCACAGCAAATGTTGTTAGTTGTACCGAAATTCTTTGTGTGTCTATGAGTGTGTGTACATCTGTGTGTGCACACACAGAGTTGTGCAAATTTGTTTAGAGGGCATAGGTTGACCTTAGATGTCTTCCTATATAATTCTCCATCTTATTTTTTGAGACAGAGTTGCTCACTGGCCTGGAACATGCCAATTTAGCTAGACTGGCCAGTGATTTCCCCCAGTATCTCTCTGTCTCCATCTCCCCAAAACTGATATTATAAATGTGCTTCTACATGTGTTACCTGGATGTTGAAGTCCTAACTTACATCTTCATACTTATACAGCAGCATTTATGCCTACTGAGCCATTTCCCAGCCCACCCCACGAAAATTCTTGATTCTTTTCCTCTTTTCATGTTTCCTTAGTTTTCCCTGTGTTTCTATTCTTCCTCAAAATGAAATGTAGGTTCCTTCATCTCTTTGTGGCAAAATTCCTCCATATATAAAATGATAGTTAGACTCTATCATCTCTTAGAATAGAAGCAAAATAGTTGTTATCCTGAAAAAGAAGAGATCTGAATAACTTGAAATTGTTCAGAATTCACTAGGGACTAATGTAGATGGGTAAGAAAAATACAGATGAGAAAAGTTAGTGGTGGTTCCAGGAGACTAACAACCCTCTCTCTTATACCAGAGTGTTCTTATTTTTCTATGATTTTTTTTCCTGAGGATTTCCGAGTGCAATGGGAAAGGAAATGAGGTTCCACAGATTTGAAAATGTTTAACCTTCCAACTTCCACTGCAAGGGAGGCTGAAAAGGTGTACATTCACTTTTCCAGCTTTGGTAATAGTGTCAGAGGAGAAGAGAATTGGAAAGGCATGTCAAGTTACTTCAGCATCACCTACTAGAATACTTTTGCTCTAAATCCAGTTTTTACAGTTTATTAAGATATAATTGATACGTAATAAACAACACATCGTATTTCTGTAATTTGGTAAGTTTTGAAGAATATATTCACCCACTAATTCAATCCAGTAATACCCCCCAAAAGATTCTTCATGCTCTTTTTCAGTCAGTCTTCCTGTGACTGCCATCCCCATCCTGAAGCAACCACTGATTTGCTTCCATCACTATAGATTAGCTGACTTATGTAAATGGAATAATGTCGTATTTACTCTTTTATCTGGAGACTCACTTGACATAATTATTTTGAGATTCAGAATAATGTGTGTAGCAATGTTTTGTTTAGTTTTCTTGTTTGTTTGTTTGAAGTTTTAGAAAGTCTTGCTATATAACCCAGGTTGGCCTAGAACTCACAATCCTTCTGTCTCAGATTTCCAAATGCTGGCATTAAGGTGTGTGTCACTATGTCCAGCTCTCAGTTTATTACAGAGTAACAGCCCCGGTTGTACAGCTCTCTCACAGTTTGTTTCGTATTCATCTGTCCATATGCATTTGTGCTGTTTCAAGTTTAGTCCTAGTAAAAATAAGGCTGCATGGTACATTTGCTTGTGGGTCACTTAGCAGTACCTTTTTTTTTTTTCAAAATGTTTTTAACAGAAACTGACTTGGCAAATGTTGCCTTGCTGTTTCTCTTTTGTACTAAAGGCTATTTTTGGCAGTTTTTGTTGTTGTTGATATTTTATTTCCTTTGATGTTGTTATGCATTGTTGCACCTCCCTGAACATTGTGAATGGATTTTTGAAAACCCATGGAAAAAGACGTTCAGTTAAAAATTTAAGACTGTGTTTAAAGATTTGTCCAGGACAGAAATGAGAGACAAAAACAATCCTCTTTGCAAACATTTTCTATTTCTTAAAACAAGCCAGTAAATATAATGCCAAACGCAGAAGATATTAATTTCTTTCTCTTTAAGAATACTTTAAAACTATATTTATTTACAGGAAACTCTGTGGTGTCGATTTACCACCTTAAGGCAGAAGTTGATGGCAAGTTGATCTTTGCCTTTTCATCTTGGCAATGAAAGCTATAGGTTTAGACCCAGAATGCTGTCTCCCCAGTGGCAGCAGAGCTCATCATATCTGTCATTGTAATTGGCCCTCCTAGCTTCCACCAGCTTAGCCAGAGGACCCTTATTTTCCAAGTTAACCTGTGTGAAGGCAGCAGTCTTGAGTGTCATCGTGCGAATCAGCCACCCCAGCCTGGTCTTCCCCTTGACAATACTGTAGGGACCCCCATCTGTGACACAGAGCAGACAGGAAGACCTCAATGGGGTCGACATTGTGTGTGATAATCAGTCACCAGCAGAGTCTTCATGTTCTCCGTGAAGGTAGTGAGAATACTTGTCCCTCTTCCTCTTTGCCAAAAGCTTTCTTCTCAACACAGACCAACAGCCTCTGCTTCTCCTCCTGCTTTGTCTCTAGTTTCACCTGTGAGAAAGCTTAAGGAACTAGGCTTGCTGATTGTCCCGTGCCTAGATGAACAGGTTAACCAGAGGAAGGCCCGTTGCTGCTGCAGCTAGATGTAAGGCAATCATTTGACAAGGCAAGCAAGGTCTCTCTTGGCCTAGGTGTCTTGTCCAATGCCAAATTCTTAGGCCTTTTCTCAAACAGGATGTACCACCATTTGGACCTCCTACTTCTGCACAAGAGCAGAGGTGGGAGCCACTTTCTTCCACTTGACTTTCTTCCTACATCTTGCTTCAGTGGAGGAGAGCAGTAGTAATTTGCTTTTAATGTCCTTGACCTTGATAAAGGAACAAGGACTTCACCTAGCCCCAGAGACACCAGAAGACCATGAGTAGACAAGTAGAAATCTTAAGGCAGTTTTAGACCTGTTTTAAGGGAGAATATGGTGGTATGAAGAACTCTGGCCCGGGGCCAACAAAACGTTTTGTTTAAAAAAAAAATGGTTCAGAGAAATTGTAAAAAACTGTTAACAGGATATGTGATCTATCTCATGTCTTCCTTCCAGGCTTCCCTGCAGAAATGATCATAACTTTCATTCCACTCTCATTTCCTTACTACATTTTAAAACGGCAACATGGGAGATTTGGAGATCATAGGTGACTCTTTAGACCATGAGATGAATGTGTCTCAAGATTTTGTCTCACTGTGGGAAGGGCAGCCTGGAATAGGGAATCCCAGCAAAAATCTTTGCCCTACCCTCTGGAGTCCCTACATAAGTCCTTAAGAAATAGTTACTGTAGAGAAAGGCAAGAGTAGATGCCATTAAGATTCATTGACCCACGAGCTTCTGTACCACCTCTGGGTCTTTGCCCATCTCACAGACACTTGGCCTGGGCCTCAAGGCTGGCCTGAGGTTTGTGTGTGTGTGTGTATATAACAGAATATATATGCATATAATATATATATGTATATTAGGACTGCCAGGGAAGGTGGAGGTGGAGCTCGGCCTGTTTGGTAGGTCCTACACAACATTTATAGAGCAGTACAGCCCCCTCTGGAAGGCAGGAGAGAGCTAGATGGTCAGAGGGAGGCCTAGTGAGAAGCACACTGTAGTTTTATTCCCCAGCCAACCCTCGCATTAGGAAGATCATTCCTTAGAGCTGAGGTGTATCGTTCTCCACTTGCTGCAAGTTTCTAGGTGATGTACAAAGTAACCAAGTGGTCAATGAAGGAGCAAGGTAAAGGTGGGGAGGGGACAGAAGGCGGTGGTGGTGGAGGATATGGGGACCAGGAGCCCCTGGAGCTGCCCAGGCTACTAACTGATCTGCTTACAATCATCAGAACTTCCCCTCTCTGGGCCCTCCCAGCCTCCGGGGATTGAGAACTGCTTTGCTCTCCTGGATCAGGAAGAACAAGACTTCCTTATCTGGTGGGAGAGGACTGGTGAATACCACCTTCAAGTAGAGGGGAGAAGGGAAAGCAAGGAGCCAAGAGAACCATAGACCCAGCAGGCAGCACCATTCCTGGGGAAAGCCTAGGAAGAAGGGGGCAGACTCCATCCAAGGACCCCAGGGTTCCAGGAGCCCGGATGGGCGGTGGATCCAGAGTCCATACCCTCCCACCAATGCTTCAAAGCCTTGGTGCTTGTGGCTGGTGTGAAGTTTTTGCTTTCATTGTCCGTATGAGATTTTTCTAGACCTGCCTCCTACGGAGCAATGAAAGTCAATAGCTGCTCACGTTAGAACCCAACTCCCTACTCATTTATACTCTGTCCTGGATATATTTTTAAATTTTTGTTAGATTTTTGTTTACTTATTTATTTGTATATGTTGTATGCGCATGGATACACAAGTGCCACAGCATGCTCACAGAGGTCAGACAACAGCTTGCAGGAGTTGATGCCACCATGTGGGTCCTGGAAATTCAACTCAAGATTAGTGGCAAGTGCCTTAGTCTATTGAGTGAGCACACTGGCCCCCAAGTCTTTGTTTTGCCTACTTTTTTATTTCTTTTACATAGGCTTTCAAGTAGCCATAGTTGGCCTTGCATTCCTGATCCTTCAGCTCTGCCTCCAGAGTGGGGGAATTGCAGGCATGCACCACCATGCCTGTTTTTCCCAGACTTATTTGTGCTCTCATTCCGTATGGCTCTCCTCACTACAGACCAGTTGCCCTCTTGTGCCCGACCAAAGTAAAGTTGCCATTCCCCAAGATACTTTGCAAAGCTCCACTTCTGCAACGAATACTCCAGTTCCGAGATGCTAGAGGCGCGATAAAACACTGACCTAGTCAAAGAGAGTTCTGATTCCATGTTAGAGCAGGATGTTATTCTAATGTGAGAGCTGTCATGGATTCAGCATAGTCCAGAAGACCAGCCTCTCTCGTAGTAGTAGTCAGTAGTTCATAGCACAGGTGTGTTTCAGTCAAGGACCAGTATTTGAATATGGTTTATCCCTTTCAAAATTTACATTGAACTTTGATTCCTGTGGTGTTGAATATTGCCCATTTGACAGACTCTAGACTCTAGGAGAGACTAGTCCCTGGGCATGCCTGCAAGGGATTATCTAGATTAGGTAGATTAATTGGGGCGGGAAGTTCCACTTTAATTGTGGGCAGAACACTCGCATGGACTCTAATCCTTGGCTGAATAAAAAGGAGAAAGCAAGCTGAGCACTACTAGCCTTCATTTCCTTTGGCCTCCTGCCTGTAGTAGATGCAATGTGACCAACCACCTCAGGTTCCTGCCACCATGCCTTCACCATCACAGTAGACAATACACTGGAACAGTGAACCAAAGTAAACTTTCTCCTTGAAATTGTTTTTGTCCAAGTAATTCATTGTAATTCGTTATATCAGCAAGGCAAGCAAGTACAAGTCTTGGCATAGTGGTATCGAGAGGTAATGGGGGAAATTAATGATGCTCTTGATTCTCATGGTTGTTATAAAGTATGGCTCTGTGCCTTTGATCTCTTTCAGACATGCTCCTTTGCCCTTCTACCTTTCAGTTATGGCACAAAGCAGTATGAAATCCTCATCAAATGCTACTGCCATGTTCATGGACTTTCCAGCCTCCAGAACGATGAGCCCACATAAGTTTCTTTCCTTCATAAATTAGTCTTTCAGACATCTTACTATACCAACAGAAACAGAGATGCCCATTCTGCTAACCTACATCAGTTTATGGCCATGGAACCAGGCAACCAGACATATTCTGGACAAAACTCTGATGTATTTTATCCATGTCAACAGAACCTACTTTCTTGGAGGAAAGTGGACAATGCCAGGGCAGAGTGGAATATAGGGGAAAGCATCTGGATGATGGGGCAAGTGACCTGAGTTCCAGCTTTGAAGGGAGCACTCAGTCACTCTATGGCTTTAGACAAGCTACCTCTGCTACCTCTTGAGTCTGTTTCTTCCTGAGTAGAAGAATACAAGCAGTTCTCAAACTTTTCACCCAAGTATTTTCCTTCCTAGGTCCTATATTTTTCATGAGTTTGTACACTAACAAATACACCAATCGAAGGTTAATTCATTTCCTAGCTTTACTAACCAACGATAATTACAGCCAATCAGAATGCCTGGCTAGTAAAAAATGATGACTAATATAGCCAGAAAGATGCTGCAATGTAGTGAGCCTGTGCTGCTTGTCCTTAACCTGGCCCCTCGGTTTCTGTGGCATTGCCATGGCTGACTTCTAAGCTGTGGCTCCCTTTCAGGCCTTCTTCTTTACAGTATTTCTGCAGTCATAGGAACTTATTGAAGTATGGACAGGAATTCAGAAGCCTTTTAAAGGCAGGCAAGAGAGACCACAGTAACAATGCCCTCTGCGGTTGAGTCAAGGCCCATCTCCAGTGCCTTTTGGTCTTCTTGTCATTCATTGTTCAGTGCTTGCTCAGCTAGGAACCTATAGGAAGTATAGGTTCCTTGCTTACCCAAAACAACATGCTCTCCTGAGCAATATTCTCTTTGAAGATTTAGAGACACATAAAACAAAGGAAAAAATAAAGTGCATTTTGGATTTGACAGTGGAAACTGTGAGTGAGATGCCAGTTTAAATAGTAAACATGTTTGACTTGATAACAGCGCTCACTCTTCCAGGCTGAACTAGGATGCCATATACCCAGACAGCTCCCAGTGAGAGGGGTTAAAGACTCCTAAGAGTGTGACACCCTCTCTTCCATCTTCCTTTTTCCTTTCTTCTGCCTCTCCACAACCCACTTAGGCTCAACTGCATCTAGAGAAAGCCACGCTGAAAGGTGACAGGAGAACTTAAAAATAATGTTTTTAACACCTCATTATATAAGTAGAGAAACCAAGACCCAGAATACTAAGGAAGTTGACCTTGGCCATATAGGAGATTGATAGTAAAGGTTCACCACTAGACTAGAAATGGAAAAGGAACTTGTAAAACAAACAAGAAGGGTTGTATCCATGTAGCTCAGTAGTATGGTGGTTTCCTACTATGTGTGAAGCATGACTTCCATCTCCAGTACTGGAATAAATACATAGATAAATCAATAAATAAAATACTATGGCCTTGCTAACCACAACCTGGAATTTGATACACTATCTAAAATAGTTTTGAAGGCTCCCCCACTGACATTCAAAGTATCTCTCAATGCTACCTCTGAGGAACTGTTTTGCAACTTGAAGTCTGTTTGTATTTAATTTTCCAAAAATAAAGCCCTACACTGGGTAAGGACCTGTGGGAAAAAGACTCAGGGCAAGCCCTGAGGGAGGTAACTCAGAGACAACAGTTAAGAAGGCCCCCAACCACAGGCCTTGGAAACTCCACAGTTTATAAAATAGGCCAGTTTACACAAATCATTCTTCATTCTTTCCCAATGTTCTACATATGTTGTCATCCATATTCCACGGCATGGAAGTCTGGCTTTGTGGCTTCCCATCCCAGGAAGCACTCACAAATCTCCATAGACTTGCTAAAATTAGATCCAAGCTCCAAGCACACCATTCAAGTTCCCAGGTGGCAATCCCAGCTTCACTTTTTTCTACCCAACCCTACCTAAACCACTCAAAAGTGCTGAATTTACTCCCATTATATGGTTCACATCCCATGCTTCCAAGTCATTGTCTGTGCTATTCCATCAGCTTGAAATACCTTTCCGCTCTGATGGTAATTATGATGAACACTTGAAGAAATTGTTTCAAATGTTTTATGTAACAGTTAAACTGCCATCAGTGCCTGTGGATTTCAATTTCTCTACTTCCTCATCAATACTTGTTACTGTTTTCTTTATTTGATATCTTAGTGAATGTGAAGTGTTATCCTTTTTTTTCAATTTTCAACTTCTTAATGACTTGGCCATTCATATATTTTCTTTGGAGAAATGCTATTGAAAGTATTTGGGAAAAGAAAGAAAGTATTTGGGTAGTATGGGTGCTGATTCTTTGAAGTTCTGTGGAATTCTGTATTAAATACCTCTGGTTTTGTTTTGGCTTTTTTCTTAATTGGGAGATGGTTTTGTTACTGTTTGAATTTCATTCTAGTTATGGATATGTTTAAGTCATTTATTTGTTCTTGTTTGAATTTTGGTATATCTTATGAATTTAGAAATGTTTTCATTTCTTTTAGATTTTCCAATTTAGTAGAAAAAGGGGTTTTAAAGATATGTCCACATGATTTTCTGAATTTCATTACTAACTGTTGTAATGTTTCCCATTTTCCTCTAATTTTATTAATTTGGTTTGGCTGTCCTTTTCTTTTTGATTAACTTGGCTAAGAATTTGTCAGTCTTGTTTATATTTTCAAAGAACCAGCTTTTTGTTTCATTAGCTCTTGTATTGTTTTCATTTTTTCTGTTTCATTAATTTCTGTCCTGGTTCTGATGATTTATTCCCATCTACTGCTTTTGGGGTTGTTTTGTTCTTGTTTTGCAACCATTAAGTATTCATTTTGATGTAGGCTATAAAGTTTCCTCTTAGAACTGCCTTCACTGTGCCCCTTAAATTTTGATAAGTTGTTTGTTCATTTTGATTGTTGCTTGTTCATTCAATTCTAGGATTTTTAAAATTTTTTCCTTCTTGATTTTTTTTCAGTAATCCAATCGTCACTTGATAGTATGTTGTTTAGTCTCCAGGTATTAGCATATTTTCTGGAGTTTCTATTGCTATTGCTATTTAGCTTTATTCCATTGTGGTCATATACAACAGAGGGAGTTCTTTTAATTTTCCTGCATTTGTTGAGAGTTGCCTTGTGGGCAGTCAATTTTGGAGAAAGATATGGGCTACTACTGAAAAGAATGTGCATGTTTTAATGTTTGAAATGTTCTGTAGATATCTGTTAGCTCCATTTGGCTTACTTTATTTTTGTTTATAAAGTTATCTTCTTTATAGAAAATAGATTCTTCTCTCATACAATACATCCTGACCACAGCTTCCCCTCCCTCCACTCCTCTCAGCTCCCCCTCCCCACCTCTCCTCTCCCCCAGATCCATTCTCCCTTCGGAAGAAAGTAGGCCTCCAAGAGACAACAAGCAAACATGACACAACAAAATACAATAAGACAAGGCAAAAGCACTCACACCAAGGCTGGACAAAGTTACCCAACAGTAGGGAAAGAGTCCCAAGAGAGGCAAACAAGTCAAAGATACACCAGCTCCCACAACAACATCTAACTAACAGCCACACATATAGGCAGAGGACCTGGTGCAGACCCATGCAGGCCTCATGTTTACTAGTTGTGATGGTTCACGCCAGGATTTGCTGAAGGAGGTGGAGACAGGAGGATTGTGAGTTTGAGGCCAGCCTGGGATGTACATAGGTATATTTGTTTTATGACATCTTTTATCTCTCTGTCTGACTAGTTTTTGTCTGGATGATTTGTCCATTGGCAAAAGTGGAATATCATAGTTACCCACTACCACTGTGCTGGGGGTTAATCTGTAATTTTAGATCTTATAGTGTTTCTTTTATGAAATTGGGTACACTTATGTCTGGTGGGTAAATGTTTAGAACTGTAATATCTTAGTACATTTCTCTAATAAGTATGTAATATCCCTCCCTGTCTCTTCTGATTAATTTTGGTTCAAAGTCTATTTTGTCAGGTATTAAGACAGCTACACCTGCTTCATTCTTGGTTCCATTTACTTGGAATATCTTTTTTCCATCCTTTTCTTTAAGGTGGTTTCTGTACTTGATGGTAACATGTGTTTCCAGGAGGCAGCAAAAAGATGAATTCTGTTTTCTAATTGAATCTGTTGGTCTATATCCTTTTTGTTTGATTGGATTTTGTTTTGTTCTGTTTTTTTTTATTTTTTTTAATTGTTAAAAGAAAAATTTACATTTACTCCCCTTGTTCCCGGCCCTCCCGCTCCCCCACTATCCCACCACCCTCACCCTCCCCCTGCTTCCTTAAGATGGGGCAGGATACCCTGCTCTATGGGAAGCCCAAGGCCCTCCCCCCTCCATCTCGGTCTAAGAAGATGTGCATCCATATAGAATAAGTTCCCAAAAAGCCAATACATGCAGAAGAGCTAGGTCCCGGTGCCATTATCATTGGCTTCTCGTCAGTCCCCACTGGCAGTCACATTCATAGGGTTCAGTCCACTGGCAGTCACATTCATAGGGTTCAGTTAGCGCACGCCTTTAATCCCAGCACTCGGGAGGCAGAGGCAGGCAGATCTCTGTGAGTTCGAGACCAGCCTGTTTTGTTTTTTTGAGACAGGATTTCTCTGTGTATCTTTGGCTGTGCTGGAACTCACTCTGTAGATTAGGCAGGCTTCAAAACTCAGAGACCCGCCTGCCTCTGCCTCCCGAGTGCTGAGATTAAAGGCATGGGCCACCACGGCCTGCCAGTCTCTATCCTTTTATCAGGGAATTGAGACCACTAATTGAGTTACCGTTGAACAATGTTTACTAAGTCGGGTTATTTTGTTGTTGCACTGTTGTTTCCTTAGACTTCTTTGGGTTAACTGTTCTAGGATTATTTATTCCTTATGTCCCCTTGGGTGTGGTTAATCTCTTCAGACTGAGGTATTCCTTTTAGTATGCTCTGTAAAGCTGGATTGATGGGCAGGTAAGGATTAGATGTTGTTTTCTTCTATGGGACTGTCATTAACTTTTTTTTTTTTAGTCTCCTACTGTCTGTACTAATATGCAAACATCAGCACACCTCTCGCTGGTCTCCTCCACTACCTTTTAGTATGGGTCTCTGGACCCGATTGCACTATCTTGAATTAGGTCCAGTTAACTGTGGGTAGCCCAGACTGGCCTAGAATTCATAGTAGAACTTCTGTCTCAGCCTCCCAATTTTGGGCACTATAGATGTGCCCATAAGGTAAACACCTGGGTCCACAGTTTCTAGTTTATCTCTGGTGTGGAATTGGGGTAAACGTTGAATGATCTCTTTTCTTTTAAATCTGTTAAGGTATATTTTATGTCCCAGAATGTGGCTGGTTTTGATTAATGTTTCATGCGAGCCTGAAAAGCAGCAATATCCTGTTGCTGCTGCTGCTGATTCCTTTGCTAATATCAGAACCTGCACTTCCAGGCTCCAGCTGTAGACTAGACTAAGGACCAGTGACTCTCCAGGAAACTTTCAATTTTTTTTTCACCAAATTGGAATTGCTGAGGCACCCAACCTTGCACTAAGAAACTAGTGGATTGTTGGCTTCTGTGGCGTGAAACAATCTCTGTGGGACTCCTTTAGCGTCTGAGACCTCAAGGCCAAGAACTCCCAAGTCCTCAGCTTCTCAGGTGTGATACAGCTGTTGTTACTATTTTAAGTTATGTTAATAGCACACACACACACACAAACAAACAAACACACACAACTGTATTCATGTCATGTTTCTTTAGAGAATTCCAATCAATACAGATAGAAACTCAATGTAATTTTATTTTCTATGTTTACTGTCAGTTTGCATTTCATCTCTTATTAACTGTTCATTTCATTAGCTTATTCATTGGTTGGGTGATTAGATGTGTGGGAGGGTTGGTCTTTTTTTGTTTTTTGTCATTTGTATGTTCTAAATATTAATTCTTTGTCAGATATGTAGTTTTTCCCATTCTACAGACTGTCACCACTCTATTAACTGTTTCTGCTGTTGTATAAAAACCTTTTAATTTCATAATGTCTCATTTATTAAATGTTGGCATTTTCTGAGAGACTAGAGTATTATTTAGAAAGTTCTTGCCTGTGTTTATATCTTGAAGTATTTTTTCCTAGTGCTTTAAATTTCAAGATTTACATTAAGTCCTTTGATCCATTTGGAGTTGTTTTTGTGCAGTGGGAAATAAGAGAACTAGTTTCATTCTTCTACATGTAAATATCCAGTTTTCCCAGCACCATTTATTTAAGAGGTTGTCCTTTGTTCAATGTATATTTTTGACTGTGGCTGTGTAGACATATATCTGGATCCTCTGTTCTGCTATATTGATCTACATGTCGATTTTACGCCAACATCTGTGCTCGTTTTATTACTATGGAAATCAGACACGGTGATGCTGTAGTTATTATGCTTTCTGCTAAGGATTGCCTTGGCTGGCCAAGGTCTCTTGTGTTTCCAGACGAATTTTGTTTCTTTTTCCTATTCATGTGTAGAATATTATTGAAATTTTTGTGGGTATTACATTGAATATTCACGGTTTTTTTTCGTAATATAGCCACTTTTACAAGTCTTCTAATTGGCAAGTTGGGAAGTTTTACACTTTCTTACAGTTTTCACTGTACAAGTTTTTGACTTCCTTTGTTAGGTGTATTTCAAAACATTTTTTGAGGCAATTGTGAATGGAATTGTTTCCCTGGTTTCTTTCTCAGCATGTTATTGCTATTTAGGGAAACTACTGGGTTTGTATGTTTATTTTGTATCCTGCCACTTTGCTGATAATGTTTATCAGATCTAAGAATTTTCTAGTGGAGTCATTAGACTCTCTTATAGAGAGAATCATATCATCTGAAAATAACATTTTGACTTCCTTTTTATTTTTTCTAGAATAAAACTATGTTTACTTTATTTCCACCCCTTTCTTTATCTCCACCAACTCCTCCAATGCCAACTTCCTCACAAATTCATGAAATCTTCTTTAGTATTGTTACACAGAGAGACAGATAGACAGGCAGGCAAGGCAAGCAGGCAAGAAGACAGACAGTTTTGTACCAGTATGTGGGCTGTTTTGTTACTAAGTCTCTGTAGTATGGCTTGAAATCAGGTACAGTGATACATTTGTCATACTTTCTACTGGAGTACATATACACACAAGCTGCTGTGTTCATTTAATGCTGCTCATATGCACACGGGTTTAGAGATGATCATTCGGGACTGGACAGCCTATAAGGTTTTAGTCTATGCAAATTGTCAAGAGAGAAAAGGCAATCAATATTCCTACTCAGCTATAAAACCTACTAACCACAACAATGACCAGCCTGGTAAGATGATATCCCAAGGGTGCTACAGTGGCATTTTTATTTTGAATGTAACCAACAGCTGTTTAATAGAACTTAAGACCTACTCAATAGGAAGTAATTCATGCTTGGTACAGTACACCTAGCCACAACCCATGGTTATATATTAAGGTCCATGTGTGGTTATGGACCTTAGATGAAGACCTACTACAGCCATTTTCCTAAATCAGTACAATTTCTAAGTATTCTAAATATGTATTCTTATGCCCACAGATGAGTATTTATTTAATCTTAGTTCAATTTTGGTAGGCCATATGCAGCTACAAATCCATTCCTTTTAGAGTTCCTAATTCAGTGCAATGTAAATCTTAAATGTATATCCTAATGTTTTTCTTAGCTTCAATTGTATCTATTGCGATTGCCCCCTTTTCATCTATAATTATATTTATTTGGATTACCCTTTTTTATTCCTTGTCTTTGACTGTTCCTATGTTTATATAATGTATTTTAATCATATTTGCTCCTCATTGCCCTCTCTTATTTCCCCTCCCACATCTTCTAGAACCCTTCTACTGGATATATCTCCCTCTTACTTTCATGGCTTTTTAAAAATTCATTTAATCTATCTAGAAGGAGTTTAAAAACAGTAGGTCACCCCTTTGGACCTATGACCTCCCAGCCATGGGCATTTAACCAGGCTTCCAGTACCAGGCATGAGTTTTCTTCAGTCAAGTGGGTCTCAAATCCAATCAGAAAATGTTAGAGGGAGCAACAAGATGGTCCAGCAGGTGCAGGTGCTTACTGTACAAGCCTGTTAACTAAATTCAGTCCAGGGAATCCACATACAGAAAAAACAGATACCATGTCACAAATATGTAATCCTAGCACTCCTATGACAAGATGGAAGACAGAGACAAGAGATAAGAGAACAGCCTGGAACCTCAAGAACTAACTAGCCTAAAGTGCGCAGCATGACATAAACAGCAAGAGAGACCTTGCCACAAAAACAGGATGGAAGGAAAGAACCACCCTCAAAGGTTGACTCCTAACCTCCATATGAGCAATATGGCACACGTGTGATCACACATACACATCACACACAAGCACACACACACACATGCACAAATGATGATGTTGATGGTGATGATGATGATGATATAAAATAAAGTATCTAGTAACCCCCATAACATTCATGCTAGTACTGTACCAGTGAGTATATCTTGCCTGGTGTGTTGGTATTATAGTACTCAAGCCCCACCACTGGATAAGAATATTGATGAATTTTTTTTCTCTGGCAATATACAAAAGCTAGCCTAGCCAGCAAGGAGGTTTTCTTACCAATTCTACCTTTATTTCTCTAATGTCTCTCTCTTTTTTTTTTTCCGTTAGTTTAACTAAGGATTTGTCAACAAATCTTTGTTCTGTTGATTCTAGACAAATTCTCTGCTACCAACTCAGCCACATCTCCAGCTCTGTATTTTTGCTTTAATACAGTCTGATAGTTTGGGTCTTTTGACTGGGGCATTGACACCATTATAATTCAGGATTATCATTAAAACATATGTATTAATTATTGTCATTTTATTTATCTTGCAGTGCTTGTTTTTTTTTCCTGTTTTTCTTTTTTAAAACTACTGTTCTAGCATGATTTATTCTTTCCTGTGGCCTCATGGATGTGTTTATCTTTCTCTTTAATCTAAACACCTTCAGCTATCTTTTGTAGAACTGGTTTAGTGGTCGTGAGTTACTTTAGCTTGTTTGTGTTATGGACTGTTGTCTCTCCTCCAATTAAGACAGAGAGTTTTCCTAGGCACAATAGTCTGGATTGACAGTTGCCTTTTGGAAATTAAAATACCATTTCAAACATTCCTGCATTTTAAAGTTCCTATTGAAAAATCTGTTATTCTGATGGGCTGCCTTCATATATGACTTGTTATTTCTTTCTTGTTTCAACATGCTTTTGTTGTTGTTCTATATATTCAGTGTTTTGATTATAGTATGGTATGGGGAGTTTCCTTTCTGATCTTATCTGTCTGGTGTTCTAAATTTCTTCTGTTTGCAGACAGGCATTTCTTTCCCTAAGCTTTGGAAATTTTCTATTATTTTTTTGTAAAAGCTTTCTATATCATTGGTATGAATTCTTCTATATTCATAATGTATAAGGTTTTTATAATGTTTGAATAGATCTTGCATGTTCTATTTGTATTTTTAAAAATTTATCTTTTACATTATCTGAATATTTTAATTTCTCTACCTTGTCTTCTCTCTGTTAGTCTGTCTTTCCCTTCATACATTCTATTGATATGACTTTCCATGGAGTTTTTCATTCAATTTATTGAATTTTTTGTTCCCAATATTTCAGCTAGTTTTATCATCAGTATATCTGTTTCTTATTGAATTTCCCTCTCATATCTTGTACAGATTGCCTTATTTCATTCACCTGAATGTTTTTCAATATAAAATTCTTCTAAGAGTTTGTGTACTCTTTGATTTCTTTAAGCATATTTATAATGAGTCTCTTGAATTCTTTATCTAAGATTTAATCTAATTTTCTCTTGTTGAAGGCCATTACTATGAGACTAGTAATTTTTGGAGGATTCATGCTGCCTTAGGTTTTGTTGCTTGTTTTTCATGTTTCTTGTGGTTTTGTGTTAGGACTTGCACAACTGGGATTAGATCAGTGGTTGGGCTTTTTTATATCTTACTGTTTTGGTGGATATGTTTGCAGTTTTTGAGAGAGTGGGATGAAGTAAGTAGTTTGAAAGCCATTTTCCTCTGGAAGATTAATATTTGAGTGAGGCACCAGCCTAAATCCCCAGCACACCAATAATAATAATAATAATAATAAATGTGTTTACTGCTACAGCCAGCATGGCTTTGAGGTTGACCTGGCTGACGAAACAGACACTTGAGCAGAAAAGCTGGGATAGGGTGGGCTTGCACTCTGATGGAGATGCATCAGCAGCCTGAAGACTCAGTGCATGTCTTGTATATGGCTAAAGAAGCAGGTCAGCTCTCTCAGTAGGGAGTCTCTGTAGGAGCACAGTTTCAGGCTTCAGTAGTCCAAGAGGAGGAAGGTGTAGTTGATATTCTGTACACACTGTCAGCATGTGTACTCAGGCCAGGGGAAGACCTTGCCTTTCACATGGGTCTGAGGCACTGGTGTTCTTGACATGGCCATGTCATGAATGCTCATTCATACAGGGGTACACTATTTCTCCGCATCTCACTTATTTTATTTCTTATATGAGCCTAATGCATCTTGACATCTAGTCTTGCATGGTTTTGCGTAGTATCCGGGACCCAAGTGAGATGAGAAAGAATACAAAACACCATAGCCTCTGACATGAGTCATCCTGCGCAAAAACTGAAAAAATTCAAAAATTAGTAAGGTCCTCCATTACATGCCTTTCTCAGGACTGCTTGTAATGGACTGGTTGCTAGGATAAATACTTCTTGTTTAAGAGAAATCTTAAATTGTAAGCCCTGCATTGTTGAAACTAATGCATGCAACTAAAACATACACACTTATCTCGAAATCTGTATCAGCGCTGGAATCCTCAGAGTCTACTCAGGCTGATAGATTTTGTGAAGGAGACTGGACTCACAAAGGAGCGCAGAAAGGCCTGGATGCCACTCAGATGAAATTACGCTTTCAGGTGCTAGTCTCTCCTAACATTTAGACAAGGGCTTACACTGAGCCCTGTGACCTGGTTCTGAACCAGACTAAATATAATTTTTCTTATGAATAGGACATGGGCCAAGGCGATCTCAGATCATCAACTACATCTTTTCTAGACCTTCTGCCATGTAGTAACCTCTCATCCTTTCTCCAGCCTATCCCAGATACTTAGATTTATCATCCCCTCTTTAGGAAGCCACGGGCAAGTCTCTTGTATAAAGAAGTCTAAGAACTGAATAAGTGGCACATTTTTAACTTTGTTGCCCTGAGTTTTAAGTACAACCTTTGGAGTCTGTGTATACAAATCCATTTCTCTAGACTCTATTTACCCCATGTTTGATACCCAATAAATAAAATGCAATCTCCCTTGCCTTTATCTTTATGCTTCTCACAGGAGCATTCACTTGCCTAACCAATGTGATTTCCTATAGTCAGGTTTCTTATTAAGACACCACTTGCCCCAACCTGCACAGCTTTGGGATTGACCTGACTGAAGCAACAGAGAGAAAAAAAAACAGGCATATGTATCGAAAAGCTGAGAGATTAGGCAGGACATGTGCTCTGATGGAAATATGCCAGCTGCCTGGAGGCTCCCCTACTCTTGGTACTCTCTGACTTAAGCCATGACTCCCACTGTTGTTGATGCTCCATCTCACTAAACTAAGCCAAACCACCAGGATGAACTCTAAACCTTCTCTCTTGCTTTATAAAGTTGTCTGTTTTAAAGTACTATAACTAGAGATATCCATATGTTGTTTACACTGTCTGATAGCTATTACCAAATTTTCCCTGTCCACTCCCTGGAGATTCTAGAAGACTTCACCTGTGTATCATCCACCAGCCTAGATCACCTTAGTGTTTCTTGCTTACTTCATATATTCCGATGCTTTGCTGTAAGGCAGATACGCATTAAGAATGCTGTTTTCTTGGAGTATTAATCCCTTTACCATTATATGCTGCCCTTCACTATCTCTAATAAATTTTCCTGCTCTGGAGATAACTCTAAGATTTTTAAATTTTTAATTAAAACATAGTATCTGTACATATTTATGTGATACACTGTGTCGTTTCCATACATGTATACAGTATGCAATGATCAGATCAGAATAATTAGCCTGTTTTTTTCAAGTATGTATTATTTTCTTGTGTTAGCTACATTCAAAATCCTCTACTATTTTGAGATAGTCATTTAATTTTTAACCATCATTATCCTATCACTACATTCAGAAGTATGTAACTGTGTATGTAACTGCATACAAAGTAGCCTCTTTTCCACCACTACTGACACCCTTCTCAAGTGCTGATATCTACCTCTTTGAGATCAACATTTTAGCTCCCAAATGTAAGAACATGCAGTGTTTGTCTTTCCTTTCTTGACAAATTTCATTTAACATAATGCCTTCCCATTCACCCATGTTGGTGAAAATGACAAAATTTTGTTCTGTGTATAACTAAATAAGCTATTACAAATATGTGTCTATCAGTCCTTGTTTGCTTCTCTGTTGCTGTGATAAACACTGACCAAAAGCAACTTGGGGAGGAAGTGGTTTATATCATTTTATAGCTTGCAGTCTATCATGAAGGAAAGTCAGGAAAGGAACTCCAGCAAAGGCAGAGATAGAAACCGTGGAGGAGTGCTGCTTACTACCTTGCTCTCTGTGGTTTGCTCAGCCTGCTTTCTTATTCAATCCAGGTTCATCCTCTCCCTATATAGATTTAAAGGTTTCCCTTTTGCTTTGCAGTTTTGAGTATTGAAGCCAAGGACTCACACAGGGCAGGCAAGTGCACCCCTAACGGTTTTATTAAAATGTATTTTGTTGAGACAAATGATCATGCCCAGGATGGTCTCTAGTTTATACTCCTCCTGCCAGAGTCCTTAAGAGTAACTGGAATTTCGGGTTTACACCACTAAACACAACTCACACTCAAAGTCACTGACTTATATAATTTTTCTTTTCCCTGAAAAACTGTAATTGCCTGGCATTTGTACTGGCAACAAATTTCTTCCATTTTGTTTTGGTCTAAGACAGTCTCTCACCTTTTTTTGTTTGTAATGAATTGTATCATGTGGATAAAATGTTCTAGATTGGTAAGGCTTTCTTTTTGATGTCTTAAATATTCTACCCCACTCTCTTCTTATATTGTTTCTGAAGAAAAAGTAGGCGTAATTCTTACCTTTGCTCTTTTACAGGTTATGTGGTTTCCTGCTTTGTCTTAAACATTTTCCCCTTATTTTTGATTTTTCTCCAATTTGAATATGATATGCCTAAATGTAATTTTGTGCATTGAACCTGCTTGATTTTTCGTTGAGATTTCTGGTTCTATTGTTTGGTGTCTGACATTAATTGAGAAAATTCTCAAGTATCAATTTTTCAAATCTTTTCTGTTCCTTTCCCTTTTTATCCTTTTGTTTCTATTACTCATTATACCTTTAGTGACAGTCCCACAGTTCTTGGCCATTCTTCTCCATCTTTCAAATTTTAATCTTTAAATTAGCATACACAGAATTAGGTATCATTATGATATTTCAAACAAAGTGTGTTTTCATATATTCTCCTCATCCCTTCATCCCCCACCTTCCCATGTCCCCTCTTGAACCCCTTTTTGGAAACACACTCTTGTGATGTAGACCAGGAACTAACAGAGATCCACCTGCCTCTACCTTCAGAGTACCAGGACTAAAAGCATGCAACCACAATTATTCCCCCTCCCCTTTTGTAGCATCCTCGAACAGTGTCTTTTCCTCTTTCATGCCACATGTGTCCTTTTGCCCTCCCCTTACCCTTCCTCAGCACCTAATTTTTCCCTCTCATGATCCATCAACAGATGGAATAGATAAAGAAAATGTGTTACATAAACGTAATAAAATTTTATTCAGCTGTACATAAAAAATAAACTATAAGTTTATGGGTAAATGAGCAAATCTGGAAAGTATGATGTTATGTGAGGTAATCCAAACACAGAAAGACAAACTTGCATGTTCTCTCTCACATGTGAATTCTAAACCGTAATGTATATGTGTGTATATACATACATACATGTGAATAAAATCTGCTTCAATCTTTTTTTTTCCTTTGCTTTTCCATTTTGGAAGTTTCTATTAGCTTTTCCTCAAGCTGAGACATTTTCTTGTGCACTATATCTGGTTTGCTTAGGAATCCATCAAAGGCATCCTTCATTTCTGTTACATAGTGCTCTCATTTTGTTTTGTTTTTAGAGGTGGAGATCAAATCCACTGTTTTTCATATGCTAGATAAGTGTGTGTGCGCGTGCACACACACACACACACACAAGTAAATGTAGTTTAAAAATTGAATTGTAAGGGGTTTTCTTATTGTTTCAGTGTTTGTGGTTTTTTTTAGCAAATAGTCTTTCTGTGAAATTCAGAATGGCTTCAAGCTCACTATTTTTCTGGGTTTTTGTCATCTTTTGTGCTGGGATTTCAGTCATGTGCCACAACACCCAACTAGTTTTGTATATAATCTGTATATTTAACTCTTAGCAATAAATCATTTGCAAATATTTTGCCCCATTTTGTGGGTTGTCCTTTCTCTTTCTGATAATTTTTATTTTACTTTTTAGTGTGTGTGTGTGTGTGTGTGTGTGTGTGTGTGTGTACATCCATGCCGGTGTCAGAAGTTACATGAAGGCATCAGATCCCCTGGGCATTGGAACTGGGATTCCAGGCATTTTAAAACTGCTTACTGTAGGTACTAGGCACAAAAATTGGATCCTCTGCAAGAGCAGCACGCATTTTTAACTGGCTAGCAGCTCTTAAAGCACAAAACATGTAAGTTGCTTTGTTGTGGTAAGATATTCATAGCATAACATTTAGAACTTCAGCCATTTTTAACATTCAATTTCCATGTGCACTTTCCCGTGCATGTCACAACATGAGTGTAGTGGTCAGAGAACAATTTGGAGGAGTTCTCTTTTTCCATCATATAGGTCCCAGCAATTGAGTTCAAGTCTTCAAGTTGGCTACCTTGTCCTTGCATGGTTTGGTCCTGCATCCTGGCTAGGGGTAGTGAGGAAATGAAGAAAAGACATAGACACAGAGATACAGAAAGGCTGGGAGTGGGGGTCTAGGCTCTCAGATGGAGAAACTGCAGCACCCCAGACACTCAGTGTGTTTGTTATATGCAGTAGAGCATGAAGGCGAGACTACCGTATACAATGAACAAGAAGGTGGGGTTTATTGTATACAATGACTAAGGAGGCGGGGTTTGTAGACACAGCTGAAGCTCAAGGAGGCAGCTTTAGCTCATCTTGGTAAGAGCAGTCTCTGTACAGGGACAGTCTTCAATCTGTAAACACCAAGGGTGGAAAAGCTACACACTATCAGCATTTAAGCATGGACCTGAGGAAGGCTTTGTCATGTTCATAGAACTGAGTCACTGGGGTCCTTGATTTCACTGGCTCCCTAAGGTGGTCAGTACCTTTACTCACTGAGCCATCTTGCCAATCCTATTTTCACCATTCAAATGGACATTTCAGTAGCATTCAATTCATTTGCATTGTTGTGCAACCATCACCATTAATCTATTTCCAGAACTTTTCATTTTCCCAAACTAAAACTGTGTATCCATTAAATCATACCTGTTTACTTTCTTTTCCTCTCAATTCATGACTGCCAACATTTTAATGGACTATTAATTGTATCTCGTTGGTCAATATGTACATTTTTACGCAAGTACCATGCTGTCTTGACGGCTGTAATTTGGTAATAGACATAAAATCAGGAACTGCGAACCTACATTGTTTGTCTATTCTCGTTCTCTTACATTTGGAATAATTTCTGAAAAGAAAATTCAGCTAAGATTTTAATAAAAGTACTGATAGTCTGTAGTAAGTTGAGAATGTGCCACTTTACCAACAGTGAGTCTTCTTATCCATGATGGCAGGATGTTCTTATTTTACTAGGTTTTCATTTCTTCCAGCAATATATTGTAGCTTTTAGAGTATCAGAGTTGTTTCTTTGCTTGTTTTTTGATGACCTGGAACTCACATAAGTGAACTGTAATTTTTTGTACATTATGATTATTATAATGGAACTATTTTCTCAATTTTATTTTAAAATTGTTTATTGCTAGTGTATATAGAAATATAATTGATCTTTGTATATTGAGATTAGTATTTGTTGCCTTCCTGGACTAATTGATTAGTTCTAATGGTGTTTTGTAGAGTTCTTAGGATATTCTACATGAGAGACACTTCATCTGCAAACAGAGGTAGTTGTATTTATTCCTTTTCAATCTGGATGTCTGTTATTGGTCTGGCTCGAACCTCAAGCATGATGTTGAATAGCTATGATGATAGCAGATATCATTGCCATTTTTCTCATCTTACAGGGAAAGCATCAATATCTCACCAACAATTATGATCTTAGCCTTGAGACTTCAAATCTTATTTATTTTTATTTATAATTAATGTGTGTATGTGCAGACAAGGACCTGCCATGGCACACAGGTGAAGGTTAGAGGACAACTTTCTGGAGCCGATTCCAGAAAATTGTTTGAAGCAAGATGTTGGTTATTGTTTCTCTCGAGCTGCATAGTCTAAGCTAGTTGGCCCATCCGCTCCCAGGCAATACTCCTGTCTTCACCACCCATCTTCCCAGAGGAGTGCTAGGGTTATAGGTGCATGCTACTGCATCCAGCCTTTGCACACGTAGTCTGAGGATAGAACTCAGGTGGTCAACTTGCATGGTAAATAAATATTATTTCTAGTTTATTGTGTTTTTTTAAACAATGTTTTGCCAATTTTGTGCCTCTTATTGCTATACTCCACTATATTAGTTTATTATCAGACATTGCCAATGTTGTATCCCTAGAAAAGATCCACATGGTCATATGTATACATATATATATAAAATGTATGTATATATGTACATATACATATTATATATATATATATAATCTTTTTACATATGTAACCAGATTCAGTTTGTCAGGGTTTGTTGAGTTTTGCATCAATACCCAAAAGAAATATACCTGTGTTTTTCTTTTCTTGTTACATCTTTGATGTGTTTTGGACCTGGAAAAGTTTATGAAAATTGCTACTAATCTTTCTTTTAATATTTTTTAAAAGTCACCAATTAGATGAAATTTAACAGCTAGCAGTGGAGTATTTTTACTAATATTATTACTTCTCTTACTATAATTCTATTTAGATTCTCTAGGTCTTGCATGGATTTTGGTTGTTTGTGACTTTCTAGAAATGTTTCCATTTCATCTAAGTAATCAAATTTAATGGCATTCCTTTATTTTCTTTTGTTTCTGTAAGGCCAATACTTATGTCTTCTCATTATTCTTAATTTTATTAATTTGTGTATTCTCTCTTATTTCCTTAGTAAGTCTAGTTAAGTTTATCCATTTTATATGTAGAGCTTTTCAAAGAACTAATTTGTGGTTTCATTGATTTTTTTGTTGTTGTTTTTATTCTCTTATTTATTTCTGTTTTACTCTTTTGTGTTGACTGCTTGCTACGGTTTACTCTGATCTTTTTGTATTTTTCTGGGCTTTTTTAGGTAGAAATTTATATTGTTGCTTTAATATTTAAAAGTTTTATGACAGCATCTCACTATGTAGCCCAGGCCACCCTGGAACTCACAATGTGGTCCCAGTCTGGCCTCGAGATCATGATCCTCCTGTCTCAGTCTCCAAATTACTGGAATTATAGGCATGGGCCACTATATCCTACTTAAAATTTTATTCATCTAAAATTCCCAGACCAAGGAATTCATTTCTTTAAAGTATGTGGTTCATTGACAGAACCATTACCACTATCTACTTCCCCAGGCCATAGTGACTGGCAATCTAGGTTGTGCCTCTATATATTTACTTATGGAATATATGTAAAATTTAGTGTTGGCAGTTTTCTTTGCATATGTCACTTCACTGCCTTGGCCTCTATTATTTATTAATCATGATGAATAATTTTCTCTTGCTTCTTTTCAGATGTCTCATTTTTGGCTTTCATCACTTTGTGCCGAATCTGGGATGTCCCCTCTTGTGTTCACTCAATTTGTTATTTGTAAAGTTCCTTAGCTATGTTGATTAATATCTGGCTTTGAAATTTGGGGCATCCTTACTATTTTAAAATATTTACTTCTATCCCTGCCCCTCTGCTTTCCAGAGTTCCATTGGATGCACATATGTGTGCTTATAGTGCCCCATATTTTCCTAAGCTCTGTCCATTTTTCTATCTGAGACTTTGCTGAGTTTTCTTCTGCTACCTCAAATGTACTGCTGAGCCCCTCAACCAATCTTTTTGTTTCAGTTTTTATATTCTTCAGTATAGAATTTCTTATTAGTTTTTTCTGTACCTCATATTTCTTTATTGATGGTCTATTTGGAATGACATTGTCATCACACATTCTGTGGCTCTTTAGGCATAGTTTTTTTTTTTTAGTTCTTAAAACATTTATAACAGCTGCTTTGTTTTCTGTGTGCACCATCTCCCCACGTGAGACACTGTTGCTTGCTTTTTTCCTGTTTATCTGCCAATTTCCTGTTTCTTTGCATGTCTCATAAATGTTTTGAAAACTGAATATTTCAAATATCACACTGTAGCAACTATTGGTATTATTACTGACTTTGCTGCATGAGTACAGAGAAGTCTACTTCTCTGCACTGTGCAGCCTTTATGCTGCCCTTTGGAGATCTCAATCTTAGTCATGTATGCAGCTTCTGCCACCCCTATTACTGTGATTTTAGTGGGGTTCTGCCTCTTTCCCTGAGATTCCTTTTTAGCTTCTGGAGAATCTATCTCTAGTGATATCACACCCACCTATTAGCCTGCACTAATTGCTTCATAATTCCACTATTGCATTTTTAACAATGCCCTAGAGTATAAATTATTCTACAATCTCATCCAATTAAAGTCAAGGCCATTAGAAGGGCAGGGCTTCAACTGTCTCTGAGGCTTATTCAGACCGTAAGAAGGTTTTTCTTAGCTTTTGCTCTGGTTCTTATATCTTGTCTAAGCATTCTGTAATTGCTATTAGACTCCTCTTAATTATTCAACAATGACAGCTACCTCATTCTGACAAACCCCTTAGGTAACAATTTCACCACTCTTTTCTTTTAGAAAAAAAAAAAGCCAAGCTGACCTTTTTTTTTTTTTCTTACAAGTGGCACTAGAGGTCAGTCCTGGGGTCTTAAAGATGTTGGGCAAATGCTCTACCACCATAACCCAGAAACTGTCTAGTCTTTCTTTTGTTTTTGTTGTTGTTGCTGTTTGTTTTGCTTTTGTTTATTGAGACAGGGTTTCTCTGTAGCTTTGGAGCCTGTCCTGGAACTAGCTCTTGTAGACCAGGCTGGCCTCGAACTCACAGAGATCCGCCTGCCTCTGCCTCCCGAGTGCTGGGATTAAAGGCGTGTGCCACCACCATCCAGAGAAACTGTCTATTCTTAAAGTTTCTATCTCCTTCTGGACAGAACCTCTGCTCTGGTACATTAAATGTGGAAGCCAGGGAAAGGGAAATAGTGACACCTGTTCAGTGAACAGGCTGCTGCACAAGAATGGAAGCCACAGTTTTCCTCCACATTTCTCTTTTAGCATAGACCCCTCTTCCAATGAGTGAGCTGGAGTAGAGATGATATAAACACAGTATTACTGGCCTGTCATTTTTGAAGTAGAGTTCCACCCTTCCTAATGGAAGCTCAGAGGGAAAGGGGCTCTCTAGACTTCATGCCCCACCCCTAGGAGTAGCATAAAGCTTCAGAGATTAAAAAATTTAAATGGAAGAGAAATTCAAGCACCCCAGTCCTTCTGAGTCAAACTGCTGCCCTTTAACAAGAGCTACAAGAAAAAGAAGCACCATGTACTGACTATACCCAACTCCAGAACAAAACTTCCATAGATACTGAGCTGGGAGTTGGGAATGTGTCTTAAAAAGGGTGTTGATTGCTTTGATTAAAACCATGACCAAAAGCTTACAGTTCCACATCACAGTCCATCACAGAAGGAAGTAAAGCAAAAACTCAAGGCAGGAATCTGGAGGCAGAAACTGACGCAGATACCATGGAGGAGTACTTCTTATGGGCTTGCTCAGTCTGCCTTCTTAAGGCACCCACAAGCCCAAAGGCAGCACCACCCACAGTGAAGTACACCCTCCCACAATAATCATCAATCAAAAAAAATGTATCACAGGCTTGCCCACAGGCCAATCCAGTGGTGACATTTTCTCATTAACAGTCCCTCGTTCAAAATTACACTATTTGTACTAAGTTGAATGGGAGTAGATGAGGATACAAGTACCATAGACTAGTGTAATTCTTATCAAGATTTACTACAGTTTTGTTGTAGACAATTGAAGTAATTTTCAGAGATCTTCAGTGAACTTTTTTCTTGAAACAGGGTCTCAAACTCACTATGTAGCTAAAGATGACCTTGAATTTCTGATACTCTGTCTCTATCTCTCCAGTGCTGGGATTTACAACCACACCCAGTTTATACAGTAAAGGAATCAAACCCAGGGCCTTGTAAATGCTAGAAAAGCATTCTACTGAGTACATCTCCAGCCTCCTTAAGTAGCTGATCTTTAGACTAAACTTCAGCAGACGGACTTGCTTTCGCATGTCTAATTCTTGAACAGAGATCGTCTATGTAAGTCTGTGAAGCTCATGCACATACATGTTTTTTCTCTATGACCCATACCTTTGGGCCAAGAGGTCCTCACCTACCAGCACAACAGGAGAAGCCCAGAGAAATTGAGAAAGGAATTGGATGCTGGATACAGCCAATGGATGTACCCAAGGGACTCATTCATCTTTTGAGAAGACTAAATAACATGGGAAATGGAAGATTAAAATAGAACAATTGAGGCCACCTCCTCGTAGTCTCTAACCCTAGCCTGTCCCCTAATAAAATGACTAAGAGTGGAGGATGAAGTTCAAAGAATAGAGGGCTATAGGCCTCTACAGAGAGGGGGATTGGAATTTCTTAAACCTCACAGGAAAGAGCCACAGGAACAATGACATGGTCCAGAGGACAAAGAATTTTTTAATGAGGAAAAGAGCATCTTGTCCTCACTGAGATTTGTTTGGTTTGATTTTTAAATTTTTAAAGTTGATTTTCTATGTTCTGCCTAAATATATGTACTTGCAACACGTGCATGCCTGGTGCCTACAGAGGTCAAAAGAGGGTGCAGGACGCCCTAAAATTAGAGATAAAAATGGTCGTGACTTACCACGTGGGTTCTGGGAACAAAACCCAGGTTCTCTACAAGAACAAATTCTGTGAATTACCAAGCCGTGTCTCCAGCCCCTTCACTGGAATTATTATCTAGGCAAAGGACAGACAGCTATATTCTCAACGGTTCCTGCCATTCACCTGGACTTTGTTCCAGGACTACTGAGAACATGTAGACCCTAAATAGCTCCAATCTCTTCTTTAGAAGAAAACCTATGTCCACTCCAAGCTGGACCAATCAGATCATGAAGACCCGAGAGACTGGTAGCCTTCCTTAGAGGTTCACAGAGAAGCAGCAGGAGCACCCATGAGTGCTCTGATCAGCGCCTTAATTGCCAGAATCTTTCTAGGCCTCTGTACTGGGGGCTTGTGTGGTGCACAGTCACCCTCCTCATCTTCCAGCAAGGTTTCCAGGCAGCAAAGATCTTCCCCAAGGCATCTGCATTCCATCTTCTCTCCCTCCCCCTTTCAGTGAGCTCAGTAAATTGATTTTAATCTGCCAGCCCCCTGTTGCTTAGCAACAGAAGCGCCTGCTCCTAGCAACCAGGAGCCACAAGGATGCTGCAAAAAGAGGGGGCTGTCTGGGCCCTGATCTCACTCAGCTATCAACTGCTCCTTCCCCAGTGCTTTTGTTCTCAAGCCATTACACCCTTTCTCTCTCACATGCTGAAGCTTGAAAGGCTTATTGCTGGAACGCTAAATGACCTCACTGACCACCAGAGTGCCCTTTGGATCAAATTGCCCAGGACAGTGGGAGGCAAATCATGATGACAACAGAGTGTCTCTAGCTATGAAAAACCTTCACTGAGAGGGACAGAAGTCGCTGACTGTGTGTTGATTCTTACACTGTGACATTGCAGGTGGGAATAGGCCCTTGTAACCCTAAGAACAATTCCTGCCCAAAGTGTGTATGTGATACTCACAACCCATTGGGGCTGAAACGAAACTGGAACTCCAAAAGAAAAATCACTGCTAGAGATCAGGAAGCTGATTTTTTTTCTAGAGTGGCCTAGGCTCAGACAGCTAAAACTGTATCAGTGCCACAACACAGAGTCCCTGAGATGTTTAGACTCCTTGAGACTGATAGGCCAACAGACAACACAGGAGGCTTCGACTTTCTCACCTAAGCAATAGCAAGAAAAAGTTGCCTACAATTGAAGGGGTCTCCTGCCTTATAAGAAGGTCTTGGCACAGGGTGGTCAGTCACCTGGGGAGAATTACTACTTGGTGAACAACTTCCCCAGAATTAGAAGCACCAGGAGTGGCCTTTCCAGAATTGACTCTGTTGTGCTAACAGACATTTTCCCAGAGTTTCCACATCTTCAGAGAATCAGCAATTGAAGGCAGCCCCAGGAGTGGAGAGGGTCCTGGCAGCAACAACAAAAAAAGGAGACACAGGAAGCTAACATCAGGAGACTGATAGCCACCTCTTCCCCCAGGTTCAGCTCAGGCTCCTCCTGCCTCTCAGTGCCTTTCTTGCTTCTCTCCCTCCCTTTCTCCTGAGGGAAAGGCTTTGACCTCTCTCTTCCACTGCCCACCACACAAGCCTGCCTCCACAGGCTGAGAGAATCAGCATGGATGCCACCAGAATGAGGGGACTGAAGTGAGG
>JAQHUG010000121.1:5315709-5327578 GCA_028555095.1 Dicrostonyx torquatus
CTGCTCTGACTGAAGAGGCCCAGCAACAGGTCCTGGTCCCTGCCTTAAAAGAATGCTGCTTTGGGACCCGGGATGGGCCACCTCCCCTCCCAGGGTCTGTTTCCCTATCTTTACTGTGACAATGCCAGAGAATCTCTAGAGCCCTTAATGGTGCTTTGAGGTCTCTGCAGTCTCAGACAAAGAGCCATACACAGCCCCCTGGTGCATAAATGTTGCCTGGGTTTCAATCACCTTCCTGCCAGGGAAGCTCTTCCTGCCTGTTTCCTACTATCTCTGAACCCTGTTTCCTCTGTCCAAGTCGTGTGTCTAGATAAGGATATTGATTGTCTCCAAAATGCCTGCATTGGTCACAGGCATTTTCTCCAGCACAACAGCCCCTTGCTCTTGAGCCCCAGGCTTCAGAAGAAGCGGCCTCCAGGAAGCATGTAGGTGAGTCATCATGGGGCAGGCTGGCTACTTGCCATTCAACTAGAAGGCAAAGGCAGGAAGATACAGAGTTCGCAGTCATCCTCAGACAAATAGCGAGTTTGTGGCAGCCTTGGATATATGAGAAGCTGTCTCAAAACCAAGAACAAAAATTGTAAAACATACCTCAGGAATCTCCAGAAGTGAGAAAGGAGTCACACACACACACACACACACACACACACACACACACACACGGGGAGGATCAAACAAACACACAGGCACACATACACACACAGGAGAACAGGCTATCAGCATATGAGATACTGATACCAGGTGCCTGAGCTGGAACCCTAGCTTGACTCTTGCAGCTTCATTATTGATCAGGGACTGGGTTCCTGGGAAGTGCACAGTGGGCAAGAGGTGGGCCTTCTCAGAGCTTGTGGCCACCTAGGGAGGAGCATGCAAACCCAGTTGCTCCCCAGGCTTAAAGAATGCACCAGGCAGTAGGAACCCAGAAGAGCCCATCTCAGGGCTCTGGGACAGTCCTGTGCTGTGGACACCACCCAGGATGTGGTCCTCTCTGGAAGAGTCAGTTCTGAATTGTCAGGAAATTAGCCTTGGGGAGCATTTGGCCTCCCCGATTCAGGTCAGACAAGAGAAGCCAAGGATGTGGGTGATCTTCAGAGACTGTCACGTGTGTGAGAACTGGGCTGCCTCTGGGTCTTGGGGACAAGGCAAATATCCTCATGTTTGGGCCTGCACTTTTCCAAGTAGTAGGTTTGTGCCCTCTAAGGTTACTCCTGAGGTCTCTGTGGTTTTTACAAGCAGAAGTAGCCCCTTCTCTTCTTTACTCCCTCCCCTTCCCTCCAGTTCTCTTGCATCCTCTCTTGCCTTCTTTCCTTGCCTCTCCCCTTCCCTTCTTTGTATACCCTCTAGAGCCTTCTGTGTGCTAGTCAAGTGCCCCCCCAATGGCTGTATTTCCAGTCCTACTAGTTGCTTGTGAACTTGATGGGCCCCCCAACTATCTTTAAGCTCTCTGGTGATGTAAAATGTGAACTCAGGAGCCAAATAAATGGCAAAAGTTCAGTGAGTGGTTTGATATTGAGGCCCAGAATTTTTTCTCCCTCACACCTGTGTCTGTGGTTTAGCTTCCATTGATCTAGGCAACTAACATACAGGTGTTCGGGCACTGGGTTTGTGTTGCCCTCCCTGGACTCTTTCCCTACTTGTGTTATGGAAAGTTTGACTTGCAGATTCTGTTTTTACTAAACTCTGTGACACAGAGATGTTTTACTGAATCTTTCATTGAAATAAAAACCTAAAGAACTGTCTCCTTCCAACTGCCTCATCACTGCCATTACTCGGTCTTTGAGTCTTTTTTATCAGGCTGCTTTGTAAATATTTAGATGTGACATTGTGTTTTCTTGGGAGAAGGAGCTGGAACTGCCCTATCCCCATCTACCCCAATGCGTAACTTCGCTGCTGACCCTAGGAAAAAAACCCTCTTTTGTGGAGAACAGTGATCCCGCCACATCTCTAGAGCTTCAGGACCTGGGTTTCAACTTCTCACATGACAAGCCCACCTCTGTCACATCTTGGGCGATGGAGAATTCTGACTGAGCCTCCAGCTTCTTTCTCATTGCATGAAGCTGAGGACAAGAGAATACCAGGCTCTTGTCCTTGTTCTAGGTACTCAGGGACTGGAAACCCTTATTTTACTCAGTCACCAGTAATTAAAAACAGTGCTCATTGGAATAAATTCAATTCCTAATGAACTAATTATCAACTTTTATGCCTTGATTTTGTGTGTGCTACTAGGGAGTGCACCTAGCACCTCCCCGAAACTGAGAGAAATAGTCTTCTGGGCTATCTCTCCAGTCTTCTAAACATTTTGGTTGTTGTTTCAAGCGAGAGTCTATGTTGCCCATGCTGACCTTGAATTCAAGATCTTCCTGCCTCAGCCTCCACAGCAGCTGAAATTGCAGGCCTGTGCCAAGAGGTCTGGTTTGTGAGAACTACTTCTGATTTAATTCCCAGCCTACTCCTTGCGTTCTATTTCCTTTTTAGTGAAGATGGACAAAATGAGCTCCAGGGGAGGCCATTTGTACCAAGTTCCACAGAAATCTATTGCAGAAATCAAATCTGTGTTTCCTCAAGGGAAAAGAAAGTATAAATAAAGTGACTGGATGTCCCAGTTTATGGCCTTTATCCTGTTCAAATTGCTAAAATTAAAATTTCCTATCAAATCTGGCAGACTTTGGATGCTAAATTATGTGTTTCTGCCATTAATGTTCCTTCTACCTCCATCCTATGATGTGACTATTTCTCTTATTTTTTCACAGCAGAAAAGTAAGTGTAAAGGGGGATGTAGATGGTTGATGGTGGAGCTAGCCTTCAGGTTTAGTTTGTGTGGAGTTTCAGCTGGGTACTCAACTGCCATACTATTCTTTAGTGTCTCCATGCCCATCTATCACCAGAGAGACCAGGGTAGAGTACCAAACAGTTTGCTTGGTCTTCAGTCGTGCCCTGTTAGTGATGCCGTTTTCCTGGGCTTAGCAGGCAATTGCAGAGAGCAAGCAGCCCAGGGTGAGGGGACAGAGGAATTCTTTTCCTAGGACTCACAGTGAAGAGTGCTTTTGTGGGAGCTAAAAATAATAATAAAAGCCAGTGGAGTGGAGAAGTTGAGGGGCAGCTTTAGCCCTTGAATAAGCAGTGCTGCTGCTATCATTTCTGATGAGCCCCACTCCTACTCTGAAGCAGCTCAGCTTTTGTAAAATGGACTCCTCCTAACTAGAAGATGGTGCTGGAGGTACTGACAGCTACTTCTGATCTTGAAGTGTCATTCCCCTGTCTCATTCATTCCCTTCTATAGCCTGATATTACCAACTGCAAAACTTCATCCAGAATTGCTCCATGTTCTTTTCCTCTGGACCGCAAACTCAAATGCATAGTTAGTTTTTTGTGCAAAGTAATATTTTTCTGAAAGTTTTTCTTGCCCCAGAGCCCAGCCCTTCCAAAGAACATGCATTCCAACAAACAGCTTCTATTTTCCTTCACCCTGGTGCTTGTTCACACCCTCCATTACCGCCACCCTGGCCCCCAGGGAAGCCAACCATATAGATGAAAGCAACAAGTTGCAGTGAGAGCCAGGAAGGTGGTACAGATGAGGTAGCTAAGCATTATCCACAATCTGATATTGGGATCACTGACAAAGTTCTTTTCATATGTACATTAGCTTCTTGTTTGCACTGGCCAGACCCTTTGTCTTTCATCACTCCATAGCCATGGTAACCCTGAGCACCAGGTAGCCCTGAACCTCAGGTCCAAAGCCTGGCAGGTTCTTACTCAGTGTTGGCCTCATGACTGTGGCCTAGGATGGGAATGTGTTTATGGCTCTGTCTGTGCTATAGCCCTCATTCTATCCCCACTCCCACAGAGGCGCTACAGAAATACATTTCTAGCCTTCAAAACCCTGATATTATCTTCCCTCAATTTACCCAAGGGATATAATTTTTCAGGCATCTTATCCTTGGGGGCTCGTGACCTTCTCTTTAGCCACCTCACTTCTGTGTCAGTTCCCTTTACCCCTGCCAGTAGGACTCCATAGATCCAATTTAAAAGAAACTGGGAGCAGACTAGGGTTCTTTTGTCTGAATTCTTTGAACCCATATTGCTTTCATTGTTGCTCTGTGGGCACATGCTTAGATACACAAGCGAAACAAGTCCAGACTTGAAAGTTAAGAACTTCGAGGAATTTCTCTGATCCTGGTACAGCAGGGATCTTGGATTAAGCTGCTTGCCTTCTTTCCACCTTGGCTAGCCTTGTACAGAGTGGGCCTCATAATCATAAAAAATTAACTCTGACCTTGACTGAATAAGGCCTCCTTACATGTTTATATATTTTGGCATGTTAAAGCCGTGGTGACCACAGGTGTGTGGAACATAGTTTCCATGGATGCAAAGGCACACCATTGATGATATAGTTGAGAATGAGGGGGATAAACATGAGGTAGGGTTGGAAGATGCAAAGTTAGGCCCACTGGTACTGGGCAAGCCACTCAACCTATTTGACCCTGAATTCTTTCTTTGCATAATCCAAAGTATTTTTTTCAGAGTAGACGCAGCGTAACCACTAAGAGCATGAACTTTAATGTCAATCTGAACCAGATTGGAAGTCAAGCTCTACCACTTATGTGTAATATAATGTTTTAGTCAGTTTTTTGCTACTATTTAAAAAATACCTGACACATACTTTTACGGAGAAAAAGGTTAATTTGGTTCATAGATTTGGAACTTCCTGGCTATATACATTGGCCCCATTGATTTTGGACATATGGTGATAGTTCATACCATAATGGGTTATGTATAACACAGCAAAACCACCCACTCTGTGAACAGGAGTGAAAGACAGAGCGCAGAGGGGAAGAAGGGCCTAGGATCCCATTGTTCCCTTTAAGAGAGATGGCTCAGTGGTTAAGAGCATTGCCTGCTCTTCCAAAGGTCCTGAGTTCAATTCCCAGCAACCACATGGTGGCTCACAACCATCTGTAATGAGGTCTGGTGCCCTCTTCTGGTCTGCAGGCATACATGCAGACAGAATATTGTATACATAATAAATAAATAAATAAATAAATATTTTTAAAAAAAAAGAATATACACCCAATGACTTGAAGACCTCTCAGGCCATATCTCTTAAGTGTTCTGCCACTTCTTAGGATCTCCACTCTGCAGATCATGCCTCTAACATAGGAGCCTTTTGGGGTTCCAAGGTAATCACAAAAGATCTTAATCACAACACTAGGAAAACAGGTCCAAGAATTGCCAGTTCAAGACTAGCATGGGCTACACAGTGAGTTCTGGGCCATCCTAGGCTACACATACCAATTTCCTGACTCAAAAACCAAACAAACAACTCTCCCTCCACAATACTCAGGAGCGCAGCACTTGTGTAGCGTGTACTAGGCCTGGGTTTCATCCCCAGCACTACCAGAAATCTATCCAAATTACAGCATCTACTGATCAAACCTCAGTCTATTTGGGAGTGTACAAAACACTCATTGCCTACCTTATGAAGCTGTCGTGAGGATTAGAGGAGACAGCATGACTACCATGGGAAGAACTGGACAGGGTGCCTGTGCTACAGCAAGTACCTCTCCAAAGGAGCAGCATGCAGGAGATAGACTGCCTGCATCTCTTATGTGTGTGCTATGAGACAATCTACTGAAATAGGTACTAGAAAATTATCTCAGAAGACAAAAGGACTATTCAAAGGTGAGCTGAAATTGACGTTAAAATACAGCGGTGTCAGAACCTTTCTCCACACTGGCAAGAGGTTTGTCTTGAGTCTCTGGACTCTGGCTTACTCAGTGCTGGTGTCAGTGGCTACTGCCTTCCTCTGCTACTGCTCCTCCATCCTTGTGATGGCTTGCTCCTCTTAGCAAACTGAACTGGAGGAGAGGAGCCAAACTTTTGCCCTAACCCTACCACTACTGCCAAGGCACTTCTCAGACAAATAGCCAGTGCTCAGCCTGGGCCCCAGTTTCACTTTTGTTGACCCTAAGAAGCCAGGCTCCTAGTTGTCAATAGTCAGACTTCGCACTAACACATTTCAGACTTGTGGGTGTACTGAGACCTAAGTAGGCATGCCATGAGGGCCTACGGCTCTGAGCAATCATTAATCCTATTTCATAACAGCTGCTCTACAAACCTTGGATAGTTAATGGAGTGCTGTCACAGGGGGAGAGGGAACGGGTTTTCCTTCATTTGCTGCCTCGGATGAGTAAGGGTCATCTGTTTATCCAGGATAGGTTTTGTTTGTTTGTTTGTTTGTTTGTTTGTTTTTGTTTTGTTTTGTTTTAATCCAGGATAGTTTTTAATTTCTAATTGCCAAAGGTCTCTTGTGTGGCTAAATCTTCGGTGAGGCCGGGTTTCCAGATGCGGTACACAGAGATGTGAAGTAAATTGCTCAAGGTAAAATAGTCAGGAAATGGGTTAAACCCATGTCTGTGAATGTCCTTTAATGGCCAAGGGTGTGCTTCATGTCAGTAAGGTTTCATCTCTAGTACTCAGACTTAACAAAATAGCAAATAAAAGCCAAACCCATGTCTGTCTGACTCCAGAGCTCACACCCTTATCATTACAGAAACACAGAAGGATAAATTCAACCCCAAACCCTCCAGTATTGGTTCAAGTCCAGCTGGCTCCAGGATGGCAGATGAGAAGCTTAAGAAAACAGCTCAGTGGGGTAACAGGTTGATAACTACTGCAATGTCCTCTGGTCCAGGAGAAATTTTCATTACTTTCCTCTGTCTATTCCATCATTCTCTCCATTTCCCTTAGAAAACACTCAACTTGGCGCCGGGGATGTGGCTCAATTGATAGAGTACGAACAAGCGTACACAATGCCGTGGGCTCAATTTTTGGTGCCATTTAAACCAGGCACCATACTGTGCCTGCCTTTAATACCAGATTTTGGGAGGCAAAAGCAGGAGGGATCAGAAGTTCAAGGTCATCTTTCACTGTATAATAAATTTGAGGTTAGCCTGATCTGTATGAGACCTTGTCTCAAAAAAAAAAAAAAAAAAGTCTAAAACAAACACTTAACCGAAAGGGGCAGCATCCTTTGAACTCAGCTCATCATCTTTCCAATTCCTCTGTTTTCTTTCCCCTAACTTCGCAGTCCCCCCTTCCGAGTCTCCACCCCCAACCCCTGTCTGGGTACCTAGCTACCGCATCCCCTAACTTCTTCCCTCTGCTCTAACAAGGAAACCAAGTGATTATCTTCAGACTCCTGATCAGAGGCAAGAATATGGCCTAAGTGATTTCTTGTAATTTTCTCTGGGCGTTGATGCTTCATGAAATCATAACAGCAGGCCGTAACTGTGCAGTCATTGTGAATTCTTGACTCATTCTAAAGATCAAAGTCATATCGATCCTGGCAGCCAGTCTTCCTAGACGGATTACTTTGTCATCTGCCGCAGGCATACCATTCTAGGTTTCCTTCCTAACACTAAACTACAAATGTGGAGAAAGCTGATTCTGGAAGCAGAGAGCTCCCCTACCCATTGGGGTTAAGTGTTAGAATCAGCTCACCAAAGCTGGCAGCTTCTGGAGCTTAGACGTGTACTCAAAGGTTAGGGCAGGACCCAACGCACTTACTGTCTAAGGGTAGATGGGCTTATCATCATGACATTTATTTCTCATCTGGAGTTCTACAGAGGCATTGGTACATCCTGGCAGCAGCGGACATCAGTTACAGAACACATGACAGAAAACCTTAAAGAAGCAAAGCATTTATACTGGCACATGGGCCTAGAAGGCTCAGTCCATCATGGCAGGGAAAGGATAGTGGAACAGTTCAGTTCACATTGTAGCAGGCTAGGAAACAAAAGAGTAAGACAGGAATTAGATTAGCCAGGGATAATATGCCTTCAAAGATCTACCTCTGGTGGTCTAATTCCTCCAACCTGGCTTTATCTCCTACATTTCTGAAACCTCTCCAAATAGCACCACCAGCTAGGGACCAAGTATTCAAATCATGAGCTTATGAGAGAGCATGATACATTCAAACAATTGTCTAGAATTTAGAAAGTTGCCCATCTGACCTACAGCGGTCCATGTCTGGTGGTTGGAGAAGACATATGTTTTCAAGGAGGCTGAAGAGGTGTCCTAACCTGGCAGGAAGCACCTAGTCTGGCCACCATTGCCCAGCCCAGTCCAACAGCATGCTCATATTCCTTTTGGACCGAGGACTTAGCTTTCCTTTTCTCTGCCATAGAAGACTCTGCTCAGGATGAGAGTGAGGTTATAGGGCAGGGACTTTAAAGTGGAAACAGTCAGACAGAGAAGGAGAAGAAAGAAAAGGGTTGCTGGGCAGCAGTGGTGCACACATTTAATCCCAGCCCTCGGGAGGCAGAGGCAGGTAGATCTCTGTGAGTTTGAGGCCAACCTGGTCTACAAAGCAAGTTCCAGGAAATCCAGGACTACACAGAGAAACCCTGTCTCGAAAAACCAAAAATAAAAATAAAAAAAATTAAAAAAATAAAGGAAAGAAAGAAAGAAAAGGTGCAAGTACTGGGGCCTTGTTCCTATTTTAAATGAAGTATATGGGCCTTGTGTCATCATCTATAAACAGCAGAGGATAATTGATCAGCCTTTGCTTAATGCCTCTGCCTGCGTAGTGATGTGAAACAGGGAACTTGGACATGGGGCAGTAGAGACCTTGACATATAACCAGACTAGGAAACACTGCCCTAGAGTCCAAAAGTACCAAGGCCATGGAGTGCTCACCTAATTGAGCACTGGAAGAACGCCCCAAGAAGCAAGCGAACTTGCAGGAAAAGCAATTTAGGATTTACTTACCGTCTTAGGAAAAAAAGAAGTCATAATGAATGCCCAAGTGGGTGGAAAGAGAAAAACAGGTCTGGAGCAGAGGTAGGGAAATGCCAGTGACTTCCCACAAGCTCCAGGTGAGAGATTCAGATGGATGGGACAGAAGAAAAGAAGATCCAAGGACAGCAGCCTTAGCTGTCATGTAGGGAAAGCAACCTCGGACTGGGTATCCAAAAGTGAGATTTTTAGTCCTGGCTCAGCAAAGGACTCGTTGTGTGTCCTTGAATCATTTGTGCCCTCTATAACCCTTAATTTCCTCGTTTGTAATTTTGTGGTTTTCTTCAACCCGTTATTGAGGAAATATTAACATGCAACAAACCACACATTTTTCATATGTACAATTTGATGAGTTTTGACATCTGTACAAACCAGAAAACTACCACCATAGGCAAGGTCATGGGCATTGGCTTCACCCCTCAAATTTTCCTCTTTTTTTCAATAATGTCTTGTTTTTACCCAACTCTCAGCTCCACCTTCCCCCCAGAGATGATAGTCTTTCAGTGTTCATGTATTTGTTTATTTACTTGTGAGTACCTGTAGGTGCCAAGGGGACTTTCTGGAGTTAGTTGGCCTGCTACCTTGTGGGCAAGGGTCCCTGTTGTTTCTGCTGCTATGTATTCTAAGCTGGCTAGTCCATGGCCCTCAAAACAGTTCTCTTGTCTCTGCCTCCCGTCTCGCTGTAGGAGTTCTGGGTTACTTAGTGCTGAAGTTGCAAATGTGTAAATGTGGCATTTGCTAACCCTCAGAACCGTCTCTCCACTCCTAACCACTGATGTTCTTCTTATCACTTGGTGCTTCTGTATTTCCAAGAGGTTTCATAGCCGGAATCATATAATACAATATGCATTTTAGGCAGCAATTGGTTTCTATCATGGAATACAGTTTTGATATCCATCTGTGTTCCAACATGTTTTAATAGTTCCCCCTTCCTCCTTCTCTCCCGTCTTTCCTTCCATTCCTCTCTTCCTTCCCTTCCTCCCTCCTTCCTTCCTTTCATCCTTCCTTCTGTGCTTCCTTCCAGCTTTATTTTGAAGAAGTGGTATTGAATTTTATTATGGAAAGGTCTCTAAGACATGCGTAGTTTCAAAGCTTTATAAATAGCATTTACCTGATATATATATATATACTGTCTTTAACAAAATGATACAGGTGCATGAAGAAAAATCTAAAAGAATACATATCAAGTTCTACTGTTTGCTATCAAGCAATTGGAATCATAGATGTACTTTCTTTGCTTCTCTGTTTCCTAATTTTTTTAATTGTGAAAATACATAGTAGGAAAATGTCATATCTTAAAAACAGTTTTACTGAAGCATAATTGACATAAAGAGCCATATTTAAAGAACACAGGATGTTAAGGTTTTATAAATACATATATGTGAAGCCATCACTATAATCAAGATGGCAAGCATATACATCACTGCCAAAAGACCTCTCTCCAGCCACTGTACTTTCTGTCATCATAGATAAGTTTGCATTTTCTACAATTATATGAATAGAATTCAACAGTAGATGTACTTACTGGGATTCCTGTGTGAGCTACCCACAGCCACTTCATGTACATGTCCCCTCCTCTCCCTCCGCTCTCTTCTCTCCCTTTATGGAAACAGACTGTCATCCTGTAGTCCAGGCTTAAATTCATAGCAGTTTTAATTCTCCATAGCTGTCTTTAAAGAGTAAACTCTTAAATTTTGATGAAGTAAAATCCATGTTTTATATTCTTTACTTCTTGTTTTGTTTTGTTTTGCAAGACAGGGTTTCTCTGTAGCTTTGGAGCTTGTCGTGGAACTTGCTCAGTAGACCAGGCTGGCCTTGAACTCACAAGAGATCTGCCTGTCTCTGCCTCCCTATGTTCTTTGTGTCCTTTTAAGTCAGTGCTCCGTGGTTAAGAGCACTGACAGTTTTTCCAAAGGACCTAGGTTTGATTCTCAGCACCCACATGGCAGCTCACAACCATCTATAACTCCATTTCTAGGGAACCAGATGCCCTCTTCTGATATCTCCAGGCAGCAGGTGTGCACATGGTGCACAAACATACATGCAGGCAAAACACTCATACACATTAAATAAAAAATTAAAGAAAGAAAATATTGGCCTGAGCTAAGGTCACCGTGACTTTCTCCTATATTTCGTAAATTTACTTCTTATATTTACATCTATGAACCACCCTGAGTCAAGTATAATATATTGTATAAGGTAAAATCTTTTTACTTCTGTTGATTCTTTGTGGATTTCACATCATGCTTTCCAGTCACATTCATCTCCCCATCTCCTTGAATCCATCCTCTGCCCTTGCCACCTCCCCCACAGATCAAAACCAAATTTGAAAGAAAAACCAAAACAAAGAAAAAAGAAAGAGAGAAAAATCTTGTCTTGGAAGCTATAGTGTGGCTTCTTGAGTCACAGCTTACCCTTTAGTCCATTCATCTTTACTTGCTTGTGTTCATTGCTAGGAGTCATTGGTCTGGCTCAAGGCCTCTGGTTTCTGCAACACCCCTGTTAAAGGGTCTCACTGAAGCTCCTCTTGGATATCTTATTGTCCTATGTTATGGAGATCCTGCTGTTTTGGATCTGTAAGTTCATCCCCTTCATATGCTCCAACAGTTCATAGATGAGGTGGATGTTGGGATGGGTCAACTCATAGCCCTGGTTCTGAGCCTGGGTGGTAGCACTGCCTTAGCAAGCCCACCCAATGCAGCAAGGAGAGGGGCCAGTTCTCCTGTTCTTGGGTCACTCATATTGCCAGAGCCAGTTCTACTGTTTTGCCCAGGCAAGGTGCAAGACCCTCCCTCCAGATTGCAATAGGGAGTATAGGAGTGTGTGCAGGGTCAGCTCTCCTACTCTCCTGCCCTCAGTGCTGGCTCACCAGCATCCTTGACAATAAGGTCAACTCTAGTGTGCTGTCCAGGTGGAATGCAGGGCCAGCTCTTCTGTGTGCTGCTGGTGGTGTAGATTTGAGCTAGTTCTCTTATTCTCATGACCCTGGGGCCAAGGCTCTTGCCTGCCACAGGTAGCAATCCCTGACAACAGGGTCAGCTCCAGTGTGCTGCCCGGATGGGAAGCTGAGGTT
>JAQHUG010000121.1:5337602-5347889 GCA_028555095.1 Dicrostonyx torquatus
ACAGAGAACTCTCAACGGAGGAATCTAAAATGGCTGAAAGACACTTAAGAAAATACTCATCATCCTTAGTCATCATAGAAATACAAATCAAAAGAACTCTGAGATTCTATTCCTGTAAGAATGGCCAAGATCAAAAACACTGATGACAACTTATTCTGGAGAGGTTGTGGAGTAAAGGGAACACTCCTGCATTGTTGGTGGGAGTACAAGCTGGTACAGCCCCTTTGGATATCAGTGTGGTGATTTCTCAGAAAATTATAAAGCAAACTTCCTCAAGACCCATCAAGAGTGCTTTTGGGTATATATGCAAAAAATGTTCAACTATGCCACAAGGACATGTGCCCAACTATGTTCATAGCAGCATTATTTGTCATAGCCAGAACCTGAAAACAACCTAAATGCCCCTCGACCAAAGAATGGATAAGGAAAAGTGATACATTTACACAATGGAGTACTACAGAGCAGAAAAAAAAATAATGACATCTTGAAATTTTCAGGCAAATGGGTGGAACTAGAAAACATCATATTGAGTGAGGTAACCCAGACCCAGAAAGACAATTATCCCATGTACTCATTCATAAGTGGTTTTTAAACACAAAGCAAAGAAAACCAGCCTACAAATCACAATCCCAGAGAACCTAGACAGCAATGAGGAGCCTAAGAGAGACATACATGGATCTAACCTACATGGGAAGTAGAAAAATACAAGATCTCCTGTGTAAATTGGGAGCATGGGGACCTTGGGAGAGGCTTGAAGGGGAGGGGAGATGCAGAGAGGGGAGCAGAGAAAAATGTAGAGCTCAATAAAAATCAATTAAAAAAAAGAATGGAGGAGCTGCATGCAACTCCTAAAATATATATAAAGAAGGCAGAGTCAGGGGCAATCAGCAGTTGCTGGAGAAGCAAAATGTGAGGTAACGCCATGGCCATGTGGCAGCACACAGATTAATAGAAATGGGTTAATTTAAGTTGTAAGAGCTAGTTAATAATAAGCCTGAGCTAATAGGCCAAACACTTTGTCATTGCATTTAGACTCTGCAAAGTACTGGAAACTTAACAAGGTAAAGAGATAAAACAGAAGTGGCAACATATAAATAATAACATAGACTCTAATTCATGGTGGCATTCTCTTTATTTAGCACTGAATCTAACTAAGCCTTATGAAGTCTTTAACCCTATTTGTTTTACTTTCATTATACTGTGAACCTTGTCAGAAGGCACAGGGTCTCCTGAATAGATCATCTTTATGTCCATGTCCCTTCCCTTTACCTTTTCCTTCCATCTCCCACTTGCCCTGCTTTGATCCTTTTTAAGCCCTGATTAGTTTGTCACAATAGCAGGAAATTGCAAAAGCCTACAGTCTACAAAGTCTGACTCTTGAGTATCTCTTGCTCTATTTTCACTCCTGGAGTGGGAGAAGTTGAAGAGCTTGAGTTTTGTCAACCAAAGAAAGAAGAACCAGCTCCCACATTTGAGTTCTTTTCTGAGTGGTCCCTCTGGACTTCAAAGACATTTGCTTGAGAGCCTGGGTAAGGATACAGAATTGGATAGTTAAGTGAAAAAATAATGGAGGATAAAGAAGTTTGAAGGCCAGTTGGTCCAGAATGCATCTAAAAAGGGAAAGGTTCTGACTTTTTGCTGCCCAGGCCCAACAGAGGCGCAAGAGTGCTGGGCAGAGGCCCAAGGGTGCTGGGAAGAGAAAAGGAAAGAGCTGGCTTCTGAATGCAGACATTGTGGTCACTTCAAGTATGAGCTTTGAGGGGTAACTCTCATTAACCTGGGAGGGGGGTCAGGCTGAAAAGAGCTTTGAAACTTCTGGGTAAAAAGAGTAGATGGTAGTTTAAATATAGTTCATCTTCAAAGGCTGAGGCTCTGTTGGACAGAACATTTATTTTAGTAATCAGGCATTTGCTTGGCAATGCAGCCGTGGGTTGAAAATAATGTTTTATGCCTCATGGAAAGTTATGGGCTCCACCCCTAATTTTTCCAAGTCTCTTTTGAAAGATGGCACATTTGTTTTACCCTTCCCAAGTCTCCCACAAGCTCAACTGCTTTGTCAAAATTTCTTTGTGTTCCCCATATAAAAGCAGAGGTAATTATGGGGAACAAAAGCTAGACACTCCCTAGCTTTGACTGTAAGAATTCTAAAAAATGTTTGCCACCCCTTGCATTTTAAAAATGAAGGAAACTGAGTGCCATAACAGCAAAGGACAAACAATAGCCATTTATTGTCAATATGGTCATAACTGTCATCATCATCATCATGACTCTTGCTGACAACATACCCATTAAGGGTCCGTAAGTCTTTTGTTATACCGTGCTATTCTTCAGGTATTGACCTAGCAAGCTATATTTCTTTCCTTTAACTTAACAATTTTTTTTCATTTGAAATGTCTGACTTCTTTTAAAATCTTTAAATAGAAAATTTACCTGGGTGCAGTGACACACATCTGCAATTTCAGCACTTGGGAGGTAGAGGCAGAAAGGTCAGGAGCTAAAAGCTCAGCCTTAGCTACACAGCAAGCTCAAGGCCATTATAAGGACTACATGAGAGCCTGTCTCAAGGAACAAGGAAGGAAACTTTATTCTGGCCATGCACATGCATTTTATAGACTTTATTGCCCAATTTATTTCTTTTTTAAATTTATTGGTTCTTAATATTTTTGATTAAAATACAATCATATTACTTCCCTCTTTTCTTTCTTCTCTTCGCCCCTTCCCATGTCCCCTCCCTACAACCCCTCCTATGTCTTCCCATACACTTGTGCACATATGCACACATATATATAGAGAGAGAGAAATATATAAATGTAGCCTACTGATTTTGTTTCAGTTGTTTGTATGTATATGGATTCAAGGTTGAATAGTCTTTCCCAGGGATGAGTCCTCCGATTGATTATTCAATATTGCTCAGGTTTTTAACGTATTACTTGTTGGAGGAATAGTTTGGGGGTGGAACACTTATCTAGCATGAGCAAAGCCTTCGATTCAGTTCTGAAAGAACAAGTATGTTCCCTATTGTACCACCAGGTACTTGAGGACAAAGACTGTGTTTCTATGTCATTCATCATTAGTGTCTGCGGGATAGCCATCTGAATGTGTTAAACCACTGTTCAATAAAGTAATATCAAATATGGGTGAGTTATTTTGAAATACATTTAGCATTAATAAGTATGTCAAGGCACGTTCCTCTTTTCCTCTCATGGAACAGAGCTGGAGGGACTTCAGAACTGGAGGAACGGCATGGAATCGTCATATATCTTAAATGTGGAGCTATGAATCCAGCAACCTAGAAAGGCCAATGGCAGCAGACAAAGCTCTACGAGAAGCACAATTTCTTCCTAAAAAAACAGGAAAGAGCCATCTTACTCAGACAGTGACCCCGCTATTCCAGCTGAATGCCATAGGGAAAAATGTACTCCACGTATCCTTTATGAACAAAAATCTAACCAGGAGCCTAGACATTTATACTCTCAGCTGTGACATAGTCATAGTGTCCCTAAAATGCTTGCCTCGCACGGTAAGGCAGGGTCAGAGAAAACTGAGTAGTGAGCTTGGAATTTTGGCCTCTTTCAACAGGAATAAGACTCACTCCTCCCCTACAGGGCAAGAGAAGACCATGTACAAAGTGTGGACTTTCACCTTTGCCAAACTGTAACCTCTGATCACACCTTCCCTGGTTTCTGGCAAGTACCAAAGTGGTATTAGTGAAGGTCAAACAAGACATTAGGACTTTAACCATCACTTAGTGTAACATCAGTTGAGGTCACACAGGAAACAGTACCAAGGGACCTCTGTCCTTCCCAGAAAAGTACCAGACGAAGCCTAGTAGTGATGTTGAAACATACACCATCCCCTCAGCAATAACAAGGCACCTTTCTCCCCCAAGATGTCTAATAATGGCAGCTGAGAACAGCACATGGGCTTCTATCCCCATTTGGCAGCAATGGAGTATTTGGAGAGTTGTCAAACGAGTCCTCCTTTTAATAAGAGCTGGAGACTTACCATATCCAAAAATGTCCAGGATAAAACAGAAAATCATTTGCCATAGCAAGGGCAGAAAAATTTTGCCTTTAGTGGAAAACAAACCGTTAAATGACAATACCAAGGTGACACAAAAGGGGGCTTATCTGGCAAGGATGTTAAAGCACCTGTTATAAAAAGTACTTAACAAAGCCATAACAATAACTCTTGAGTGAAATAAGATATGCAAAATATCAACAAATAATAGAAACTTTAAACACAAAACAATGCAAAGTTCTAGAATTGAAAAGTATAATAACCAAAATCAAATAAGTCTTACTGGAGGGACTCCATAGCAGAAATAAAGAGGACAGAGGAAATGGTCAGTGAACTTGAAGGTAGAACAATGAAAATTATGCATCATGATCAACAGAAAGAAAACAGATTAGAAAAAAAACAGAGTCCTAGGAGCTTATGGGACTATAACATAAAATCTAACATTGTGGTCATCAGATAATTCCCAAGAGAGAGAGAGAAAGTGTGGCTGAGAAAAATAAAAAAGATGACAAATTTTCCCAAAATGTGACAAAAAGACTTAAATCCACAGTTTCAAAAAGATGAGTAAATTCCAAAGAGGATAGACTCCAAGCAATCTATGCTAAGCCACGTTGTAGGCAAACTTCTTAAAACTAAGAGCACACACATTTAAACAAACTTCCATCTAAATTGCTTATGAGAGAAGAGACAACATGAGGTATTTTGTTGGGAAATGAGGAAGCCCTGAGTAAATGTGCAAAGAACCGATGATGTCCTGAGTATTGTTGACATGAGGACAGCCATGTCAAGGGCCAATGCTTCATTCCCATGGGAATGGCAAAGTTATCCCAGTAGAGGTGAAGCTCAGAGGGATGGCAAAGCCTACTTCAGGTCTGAGCGAGAACTTTAACAGTGCATGCTGGTAGTAATGTTTACAAATAATTGACCAGTTTGTGCAAAACTCAGCAACTGCAGCTTCCTCCTCCCAGACTTTGACAACCTGATCCTGCTCACCTACTGAGACCTCAAACTGAAAGTAGCTAATTCCTTCCTGCTCTGCTGTCCATAATAAACAGGATGAGGCTCTAGGTTGCTGCCAACAGTTGGTGCTCTCTATCAGAGTGCAGATGGCCCACCTGACCCCAGCTCTTCTGTACAGGAATCTCTACTTGTGTTCTTTCTTCATTTCCTCACCGCCCTAGTCAGGCCAAGGCACCAATCTGGGAGTGATTCCTTAGACCCCTGTGGTTTCCTCACGGAAGGGCAAGTTCTGTGAAATTGGATCCCTGGAGAGTCTAGCTTCTAGACACTTCTAGACATTGCCCCTTGGGCTGTGGAGGGACTGGCAACCAATTACATTACTCTTTGCAAGTTTACCAACTAATTAACATAGCTGCCTTAAGATTAAGGGGAAAAAATTGCTCAAGGCAGTGGTGGTAGGGGGGACCTTGTTGCTGAAATTCACCCTTCCAGGAAAAATTGGGCCTAATTTTGTGGCCCGACTCCTTCCAGACCTCAGCAGTGGTGCCCTTGGCTGTGACCTGGCAGTGAATGCCCTTTTGGGTGAGAACTCCTTAGCTGAAGCATGCAGACCACTGCCTTGGTGGGCTGGGCAGCTTGCTGTGGCCCAGTTCTTAAAAGCAGCAGTGAGAGAGGTGCATTGAAGGGGAAGATCTTACTGGTTTTCTGGTTTTTTCCAGTTTTTGAGCTCAAATAACCCTGGGCCAGAGAGCACATGTTTTGTTTCTCTCTCTTCAGTGGGGTACCAAACATTGCAATGAACCACCCCCAAACTAACTGAAGACCCATCATGAACATCTAAGATGTAGAAATGGGGGAGGTGTGGGGAGCAGAGGAATCCCTGAGTGAATGTGTACTGTTGACTTGGGCACAGTCAAGTCAAGGACCAATGCCTCTTTCCCACGACAATGGTGAAGTTCTTATCACCTGTGAGTGAGGCTCAGAGACATGGCACAGCCTTCCTTGGGTCTGAGTATGAATGTGAGCAGCGAGCCACAAGTACTAATGTTTACAAATGATTAACCAGTGTGTGCAAAAGCTAGCAACTGCAGCTCCCTTCTTATCAGAACAGTCCAAGGATGGAGTCGTGTGAGGGATACTCTGGGTGCTTATGAGAAAACGAGAGTCTTGTGACCTCAGTTTCTTCAAAACACAGACTTGTTCTCTGAATGTCTTTTCATGCTTCTCGCATATCAGATATAGTGACTAGGAGAGAGTTGACTTCAGCTGTCGTTATTCATGTGCCTCTACGGAAAAACACCGTTTTGCCATGTTCGTCTTGTCCTTGTGATTGAACACCTTACTAGTGTGACTTGTCTTAACCCTCAGAGTATAAATTGTCTGATGCTCTGAATAAAATTAGCTACTGTATGAGACTTTAGTCTACCTCATTTCTGCACCACCCCGTGCCAGGTTCAAACCACCAACTAAAGTGGTAAACACCTCCTCCCAGGTGTTTACAATGCAAGTCTGCTCACCTAGAGAGACATCCTAAGAGAATAGCAAACTCCTTCCCTCTGGGCCACATATAATCAACACGCTGAGGTTCTGGATTGCTGTGGTAGTTGGTACATCTCCATCAGAGTGCACATAGGCCACCTGACCCCAGCTTTCCTATGTGCATGTCTGTCTGTCTATCTTTTCTTCATTTCCTAACCACCCCTAATCAAGTTGAGTCCCAGCCATGCCGGTCATGATGGTATTTGTTTTTCTGTATCTGGCTTATTTCACTTAGCACAAACATTTTCAGTTTCATCCTTTTTTAAGACTGAATAAAATTCCATTGTGTATATGTATCATAAAATTTATCTATTCATCTGCTAATGGACATCTATGCCCATTCCATTTCCTAGGTTTTGCGATTATTAGAACAATAAACATGGGTGTGCAAGTCTGTCTGTGGTATGTTAACTTAGAGTCATTTGAGCCTATGCCCAGGAACTGGGTCATATAATAGATCGATTTTTAGGTTTTGAAAAATCTTTATAGAAAAATTACACCAGTTTGCATTCCTACCAGCAGTGTATAGGAGGTCCTTTCCCCCATATCCTCACCAGCATTTGTTTGCTTTCATGATGATAGACATTCAGATTAGGGTGAAATAAAATCTCAAAATAATTTGAATTTGCATTCCCTTGATGGCAAAGGATGATGGCCACTTTTTCAGATTTGTTTTTGTTGCTATTGTTGGTAAGAGGTTCTTATGTAGGTCTCAGGGTCCCTCTAACTCACTATGAACCTGAGAATGACTTCAAACTCCTAATCCTCATTCCTCCACATCCCAACTGCAGGGACTACAGGCTTATGTCACCCTATCTTATTTTCAAGTATTTATTGGCTGTTTATACTTCTTTTGAGAACTATTAAGCTCATTGGTCCATTTGTAGATTGGATATTGGCATTTAATTTTTGTGGTTCTTTACATGATTTAGATAGCAATTCTCTATCTGAATTTATATAATATGTATATATATTACATATTTATATAATATGTGTATATATTACATATTCTGTCTCATTCTGTGGTTGTATCTTCACTCTGGCCATTCTTTTCTTCTTTGTGCGGAAGCCTTAAAAGCCAGTTTCAAAAGACCATATACTACATTTATAAAACTTTTTAGTATTTTGTTTTTCTAAAGAGAGTCTCATGGATCCCAGGCAGAACTTGTATTCAATATGTAACCTAGGCTGGCCTTGAACTCCTGATCCCCTGCCTCAGAATCTCAAGTACTAGGATGACAAGTATGTGTTACATGCTCAGTTTATATACCTTTTATGAAATAAAAATATTATGAAGATGCAAAACAAGTTAGTGAGTGTCGCTAGGAGTCAGGGACAGTGGCAGGAACATCTGGCATGCCTATAAATGGATGGAAAAAAGGAGATCGTTATGATGTTGAAATAGTTGTACATCTTAATTTGTGGTAGCAATCTTTACATAATAAAAGAATATAGTAGTATAAACATGTATCATACCATTGTCAACTTTCTCATTTTAATATTGTACTAAAGTTATGTAAAGGAAAGTTGGGTGAATAATTCATGGAACCCTCTCAGCTGTCTTGACTGTTTTCTGTAAATCAACTGTTATTTCAATTTTTAAGTTTTTAAAAGTTATATTAATTTTAAAAGCTATATCAAATAAAGTGTAAGTTTTCTTGTACTACACAAAAGATATTTTATGAACCTAGTTATCAGTTTTCATTGTACTGTAGATATTCAGAAGAGCTCAAGTTTTTTCCTCTTTCACAATACAACTGAGGTATTTTTAAATCGGGCTAGAACAAAATATATATGTACCCCAAGTAAAACCTCAAAATGGTACACCCTGCTTTTTTGCCCTGCCACTTTTAGTAACAGGAACTGAATCTAAGGTCTCATACATGCTAACCAAACACTCTTTCCACTGAACCTCTGTTGCTGTTAAAACCATTGTAAGATTTAGAGATATATTTTACATGTGGTAATATTCACACTTTTATGTGCTTACATACATTAACACATGCCACACACTACCACTGAACCATTGTTTACTTACAGGGGTTTGGGCATCCCTTTCCCCAGCAGGAAAAGCCTCCTACCCAGCAGGGATGAGAGCTTTTCTACAGCCACATAGATGAAGCCATCATCTAGTCCTCTCCACATATTTTTTTTCCTCTTCCAGGCATGGACAATTAAGGTACCAGTTTATACAACAGGTAGTAGGAAGCAGGATATTGGGAATCTCATGGCCCTCTCTGTCCTCTCTGCACCTCTCTGTTGGGGTGTAAACCATCAACAACCACAGCTGGGGTGGTCGTTCTCAAAGGGGTGCAGCTGAATGCCCCAAGATGGCAGTTGGTTCACTCAGAGAACAGTCATTCGCAGCAAACACACACTCTCAAAAAAGGAGCACCACGGGCACTCCAAAATGTTTCCTTGTGTCCCTCACCGATAAATCTCACCTTCATCTCCTCTTTTTCTGTCTCCATAATTTTGTCTTTTCTAGAATTTCCTGAGTAGGGTCATTTGAGTTTGTCTCCTTTCGCTTAGCATAACACCTTTGAGAACTATCCAAGTTGCTGTGTATATCACTAGTTTATACTATTTGTGGGCGTGCTGTATTGATGCATACTCATTTGTTTATTTCTTGTCCGTATGTTTGAGCTGTTGCCAGGTTTCAGCAGTTACGTAATTATTCAGAACTAGGGTTGTTGGGTTGTTTGGGGTTTTGCTTTCCCCACCTGGGTAATATAAGCATTAAACCCAGGATGTAGTGCATGCTAGGCACCAACTACTGTCTCTAGCTGCACCCTCATCCCCAGGTATAGGCTTTTGTATGGATACAAATATTAAGAGTAAGATTTCACTGGAACATGTTAAGTTCATGATTAACTTCACAAGAAATTGTCAAGCAGAGTGTGAGATTCCTAGCTCCTAGACATCCTTCCAGTACTAGGTATTACCATTTCTTAAGTAGTTTTATTTGTAGATGTGTAAGGGATGTCTCATTGTGATGTTTCCTATGTATTTGGTTGGTTAGTTTTGGTGTTCTGAGACAAGGTCTTACCATGTGTCCCAGACTGGCTCTGAATTCTTAATCTTTGAATTCCTACCTCAGCCTTCCAAGTTCTAGGATCACAGGTATGTGCCAGCCAATTCCTGACTCTCATTGTCATTTTAGTATGCACTTATCAAATGATTAAAGAAATTTATCAACTCCTTATGTGCTTAATTGATAATCACTGTGTGTGTGTGTGTGTGTGTGTGTGTGTGTGTGAGATTCATGTTCAAGTCTTTTATCTGGTTAAATTGAAGTATTTGCATCCTTGTTGAGTTGTAATAATCAGGTCACACTTTTGTGCTGGATATATCTTTTATCAGATATATATGTTCAGCCTGTTATCTGCATTTTAATTTTCATAACTTTTAATATTTATTTTGCATGTGTGATGTGTGTATATATGTTTGTGCGTGAAGTCATGTAGGGGTCTCTGTCCTCACCTTCCACCTTGTTTGAGGCGGGGTCTCTCTTGTGGTTTGTGGCTATGATGCATACTCCAAGCTAGCTGGCCCATGAGCATCAGGAGGCTCTCCTGTCCCTGCCTCTAGTATTGCAGGAGTACTAGAATTACAGGCGCACGACACCATTTTTTTTTATTATTGTTAAAAGAAAAATTTACATTTACTCCCCTTGTTCCCGGCCCTCCCACTCCCCCACTACCCCACCGCCCTCCCCCTGCTTCTTTAAGATGGGGCAGGATACCCTGCCCTGTGGGAAGCCCAAGG
>JAQHUG010000121.1:5348629-5378753 GCA_028555095.1 Dicrostonyx torquatus
ATATTTTTTCTTAAAGCATGGAATTTTTTTTTTTTTTGGTTTTTCAAGACCGGGTTTCTCTGTGGCTTTGGAGCCTGCGCTGGAACTAGCTCTCGTAGATCAGGCTGGTCTCGAACTCACAAAGATCCGCCTGCCTCTGCCTCCCGAGTGCTGGGATTAAAGGCGTGCGCCACCACCGCCCGGCAAAGCATGAAAGTTTTAAGCTGAATGTGATGATCCAAATCTGTTATCTCATGTTGCTAAATTTCCTTCCCTGGAAGAGAAGTAAACAATGTCTATCCCTTTTCCTAAGGTCCCACTGATAAATCGAGTCCACCGAAGTTCACCCCGGGGACCAAACAAGTTTATTAGGCCTACTTCAGAGCAATGGCTGAGGGATTAGACAGGAGCATATGTGACCTTAAAGTGGCCACACTGAAAGGCTGTACCTAGCAGGGATGATGGCTTCCTAGTGGCTGTGTAGGTAAACCCCCCTCCTTTTATCCTCTCCCATCTATGTCCTCTAGCTCCTCCCCCAAGACCAAGGGCAATCAGGGCAGAACTGTATACAACTAGTTGGAAGAGGTGGCTAGTTCGAGGCCAGCCTGGGCTACATCAGATCTTGGTTGGTTGTTTTAAGCAGGAATTTTAAGTTTTGGTAAAGTCTAGTGCATCAATGTTTCACTTATGAGCCATAGTTCATATGAGCATTCTATGAGACCTTTGTTTAAATGAAAATTAAAATGATTTTCTCCTATATTTTCTCCTGGAAGTTTTATACTTTTACATTTAAGTCTAAGGTCAGAGTTTCGTTGATTTTTATGTACAGTATAGCTCTTCACATTTCTATAAATGATCACATCTTATCATTAGTTTATTTGAAAACACTTTGAAGGCTGAGCTAATGCTGTGGCTGAGTGGTAGAACACTTCCCTAGCACGTATGAACCCTTGTGTTCTGTCCACAACACTGCAAAGGGAAAGGGGGGCACTTTGAGAAAAGCACAAGAATTTAATCTGCACCCCACTAGTGGGAAATTTGATTAGCAAAGCTTCATGTGATTTCCCAAGGTCCCACATATCAAAATGGGTGAAACTGAAATGCATGTCCAGATCCCCGGCTATCCTAGGCAGCTAGAACTCAGAACAACAGCCTAGCAAAGTGAAGACAATTCCTGAGAACAGTTTCTCTTTGACGCTGATGTACGAGGCCCAGGCAGGCACAGGCAGTGGAGTGGCCCTTCCCTCTGGCCCACTTGGGATTGTTCACTTGCAAGGAGAAAGAAACCGGCCCAGCGCCTTTGCTCAGGTGACACTCGTTGAATGCTTTTTGATGATGATGATGAAGTCTTGGAATGAGTTCAGAGGAGGACTCTGAAAATAATTACAGAGTTACAAAAGTAAATTAAAGCTGAAAAGAAAAGTTTAAAGGAACTAAGATTATTTAACCTAGAAGAGAGAGGCTCAAGATGAAACCCGATAACAGCTTTTAAACAAACAAAAAACTTGGGCGCTCCTTCTGAGAGCTAAGCAAGGGGAAATGGGCTGGAAGAATGTGAGTAAAAGGGCAGCGCTCCTCCTTGGTGAGGCCTGTTCTAGGCACGACGCCTCTAGAAATAAGATCAACTTCTTGTGAGTTTGGAGGTCAGAGATTTGCCAGACGTGGGCTTCTGTGATGGGTGGCAGCAAGTGGCTTCTTTGCCTGTGTTACATAGAGTCATTGGAAATCTTCAGATGGCCCCTGAAATCTGCTCTGTATCTAGCAAAATTTCGGGAGCCATTTTTGGCTGTGATCTTTCTTGCTCCTTAATCTTCACATTTAGATTTGTATCCCAAGAACTGAAACAAGTCTGACCCAATCCTAAAGCTTACCCTAACTCTCCTCCACCCCTGAATTCAAGCATCTCAGTTCCTAAAAGTACATATCTGGCCTAGCATCCCTGCCTTCTGCTGCAGAATTGACTAGTCCAAATCCAGAACCCACATTTCAAATCTGTTTCATATCTCATCTCTTTTTGCATACCACTCTGAATATCAGAGTCACCTTGGAAAGGCCAGAGAAGACCTGAGGTGGCGGAGGCAGCATTAGACATCACAGTAACCGCCAGTGTCTCTGTGCTCCTTTTCTCTACAGCATGGGTTGCAGCCCTCGCCATGGGCATGATCTTCTTCTGTTCTCCCATTGTGAGTATATTCACTGACCGTTTGGGCTGCCGGATCACAGCCACCACCGGGGCTGCTGTGGCTTTCATTGGCCTCCACACCAGTTCCTTCACCAGGTAAGGCCTGGAGTTGCTGGCTACTTTTTCAAGGGTGAGAATTGGCTTCTTTCTTGGGACTTTAGCTAGGAACACTGTTCTCATTGCAGAATCCCCTGTGGCTCTGTTCATGTAGAGCCCTCGAAGACCTTGCTCCCAGGACTCAGGATCTACTGCAACTCACTTTATATGGAGTCTGACAGATACATTTGCCAGAAATACCCACCCCCTCAAAAGACCCAAAGTTCCAAAATATTGTGAGGAACCTAAGCCTGGTAGTTCATAGAGCAGGTTCAAGTCCTGCTTTGACCACTGAATAGCTATGGAGTAATTGATGAGTATCCTTCTCCAGTCTGGACCTCACTTTCTATATCTTTCAAAGATCACATGGTTGCTTCAGATCTCTCCAAGCTGCCCACTAATGTGGCACACACCTCACAACCCTGCCTTTCCTCCCAGAAATGAACTCCTTAAGAGAGCTAATGTGAAGCCTTAGTATTCCCAAATGAATCTTCAGCTGAAAAACAGAGTCTGAGCACATAGCTGGTTAGCATGTCTGGCCCTATTCTGGGTGGCTCAGGCTCTGGAAAGATGGGTGGATGACACAGATAGGGATTCTCATGTCTCAGGCATGGGAAGGATGTTTAGCAACATCCTCCCACTGAAGTACAGCCCCAAACCCCAGCAACCCAGATAAAACTCAAGTCCTAGGTTCGTTGTCGCACTCGTAGAACTTGGTCGTGCTAGATGAGAAGGCTCCATCCACATGGATTTCTGCCTTCTCTCCTGTCAGCCCTGCACAAGCGTGTGTACAGAGTAGGTGAGGATAAAGACCCTATCCTACAGCGAGAGAAGTGTGAGATTCCCAAACAAAGTTTGAGTACTTTCTGCCATACACTTTGCAAGCTGTGGTACCTTCTACTTCCAGTCTGCCTGGGTTGATACAAGAGCATGATGACTTGGACACACAAACATGGGTACAATGACATGTGTGGAATGGAGAGTAAGCTAACTTGAAAGAGACTTGCTTTCTGAGTATGACTCCCAAGAGAAAACCATGATTCTCTGGACTTAAGTTTCCATCCACAGTGGAGAATGATACTCATGTTCTGTCTCAGCTAGACCCTATGGGAGTGAGCCAACTGTCTTAATGACTTGAGCATTTCCGGCTACCCAGACTACCCTCCAGGAAAGATTAGATTTGGCATGCAGTGTGGTGTGTTGGTTCCGACCCATCCAACTAGGACAAGGGAGAGGGGGAACCCATATCCTGCCTGAAACCTTCTCGGCCCTCCCAAAGCAGCAGCTCTAAACTTTCTGAGGACCCTTCTGGTGGTCAGCCTCATTGGCCCCACCCCCAGCAGGCTGGTACCGGATTCTTGTGGAGATGAGCTAGGCCTCTGAAGTATCTCTAATCTCAGTGCTACATAACAGAGACTTGTTTCTTGAGGCAGAGCACAGCAAAGTGTAAACAAATTAGCACCATAAGGATCTCATTTCCTCTGTAGCCCACATGGGCTGGGGCATGGGAGGAGGGGGATGCACTTAGATGTGCTTTTTTCTCCTGGCACTCTTATCTCAGCCCACTGGAGGAGGCATTTTTCTCTCTAGCCCATGGCCCCCTATTCTGTTTGCTCTTTCTTGTAAGAACATTTTCAGAGCCAAGAAACTCTAGATGGTTTCATGTCCAGAGAGAACAACATGATTCTGCTTGTGGCTGGAACTTCAAGTCATTCTTCCCATTGTCTCACAGCTCTGAGTCCTTTTGGATGACTGGAACAGGGCACAGCATAGGCAGCTCTGAGGAGCCTTTAGCAGCACCCTGAACTGAATCCTATATTTTCCCCCAAGATCCCTTTCCGCAAGGCTAACTCAAGGCTCCTTTTTTTGTTGTTTTTTTGTTTGGTTTTGTTTGTTTTGTTTTTTGGTTTTATTTTTGGTTTTTCGAGACAGGGTTTCTCTGTAGCTTTGGAGTCTGTCATGGGACTAGCTCTTGTAGACCAGGCTGGTCTCGAACTCAAAAAGATCTGCCTGCTTCTGCCTCCCGAGTGCTGGGATTAAAGGTATGCACCACCACTGCCCGGCTTCAAGACTCCTTTAAATAAGGGCCCAGCCCAGCCAATCCCACAGGATACCTACAATCTAAGGGGAAAAGACCCCAAAGGGTATGACAGAAGAGAAGCAGTCAGCTTAGCTACAAGTTCAAAGCAGAGATAATCCCCTATTTAGTTAGCTAAACCCCCTACTCATGTCCAGTGACTATGAGCAGATGGGAGGCCATAATAATGAGAGTTTTCTTGGAATCAAGGGGTCACTGGCAGTGAGTATAAAAGCTGAGTCTGTGTCTGAAGAACAAGAAGAGCATTGGTTAATTTAATGGCCAGATAAGAGCTATTGCAAAATATATGGAAGCATCCAAATGAAAACAACTGTTCACTAGGTTGGGCCAGTAGATGCCAGCCAAACTGACCTGCCCACGGCCCTTCCCCTTCTCACATTTTACCTTCTGTTACAAACGCTTGTGGCAGAGCAGGGCCCGTGAGTTTTAAGCAACGGCCTGTCTTTCTCAGTCAGGCCCATAACTTGAGGCTTCACTTCTCTGTCAATCAAGCAGGTTACTTACTCGAAGGGAACTAATTCATGTTCCATGCACCAACAGAAACAGAATTCTGAAAATTAAAGGGACTTCCTAACTCACAGTCCCTATATACATTACCTGGAGCTTGTGATAAAAGGCTTGGGCTATCTGGACCTTGGGCAAGGATACAGAGAAAGGAAGTTCTCCTGAGATAATTGGCCAGCCTTTGAAATATTAAGGGTCCTGAGAATAATGACATACCAAAGAACCCTAAAGAACAATGCACCCTTCCAAGACCAGAATCTTAGCTCCTTGAAAGCCTTTGTTGTTACTTGGGATAAAATTTTGGTCCCCCAGTCTACTCATAGTGTCTAGGTAGGAAATAAGGGGAAACTATTCTCCTGAAGGCACAGACTGACTCCTGAAGCCCCTCCCCTGACCTCTGCAAAGGCCAATTCTGCTTTTCTTTTTCTTTTTTTCTAATCCTCTTTCATTGGTTGCTATAATGACACAGATCTGTATTAAAGTCCAATCTTTCTTAAAAAATAATAAGACAGAGTCTTGCTGTGTAGACCAGACTGCCCTTGAACACCTGATAATCTTGTCTTAGCCTCCTGAGTGCTGGGGTTACAGGTGCATGCCACCACATGTGTCCCAAGGCCAAGCTTTTTTTAAGTGCCTGGATAAGACACATTTTATTCTTGATCAAGAGCATTCAGAAGAGCTGGCATACATCAACAGAACATGCACTTGGTTTTCAGTCTAACTTAGGTGGTAACTATGTCTTTTCCCCTTTGGCTGGGGTCTGGTCTCACAGTCTTACTCAGTTGGCTAGTCTTAAAAACTGCAGTGGTGATGCATACTTTTAATCCCAGCAGTTGGGAGGCAGAGGAAGGCAGTCCTCTGAGTTCAAAGCCAGCCTGGACTATGCAGAGAAAGTCTGTCTTTAAAAAAAGAAGAAAGAAAAAAGAATAGAAGACAAAAAACTTTTTTTTTTAATCTAGAGTTACTTCAGGCAAATTCCCTCTCAGGGCCTCTGCATCCCTATCTGCAAAGTGGGGTTCAGAGGATTGGTGGTAAATAGGGCTGTGGGTAAAGATGGAGGAATGGAGGTTGCCAAGAAGGGCACAAGAGGGAGGCAGGTAAATTGCTACCAGGCTACTGAGGATAGCTCTTGCTGTTTCTCCCACAGCTCCCTAAGCCTGCGCTACTTCACCTACGGGATTCTCTTTGGCTGCGGCTGCTCCTTCGCCTTTCAACCATCACTCGTCATCCTGGGCCACTACTTTCAACGTCGCCTAGGTCTAGCCAATGGCGTGGTGTCTGCAGGAAGTAGCATCTTCTCCATGTCATTTCCCTTACTCATAAAAATGCTGGGGGATAAAATCAAGCTGGCCCAAACCTTCCAGGTGCTGAGCACCTTCATGTTTCTCCTTACACTGCTCTCCCTCACCTACCGACCCCTCCTGCCCAGCTCCCAGGACACCCCCAGCAAGAGAGGTCCCCACACCCTGCGACAACGCTTTGTGGCTCAGTTCAGGAAGTACTTCAACATGCGTGTGTTCCGCCAACGCACCTACCGCATCTGGGCCTTTGGGATTGCTGCTGCGGCTCTTGGTTACTTCGTCCCCTATGTACACCTGGTGAGGAAGAAGCTGACCTCAACCTACCTGGAGGCCAAAGGGTGGGGGTGAAGGACATTGGAAGGGCAGAGCTTGGGGGGGGGGGAGCCAAGCATGGTAGCTCAGGCCTGTAGACTCAGCAATTGGGAGAATGAGGTAGGGGGATAGCTGTGAGTTTGATGCCAGCCTAGGCTACATACACAGCAAGACACTTTCTCAAAACAAATAAACAGAAAGGGAACAAAGACTAAAGAAACAAAACAGTAATTGGCGATTGGCAGAGAAGTAAAGAGCATGGTTCAAAGAGAGCCTCAGTGGGAAATGAGGGTAGTTCCTTAAGGGCAAGGCATGATCCATAGCTTCTCCCATGATAACAGTTCAGAAAGAAACCAGGCCTGATGGTGCAAGCCTGAAATCCCAACTACGCAGGAGGCTGGCAAGAAGATGGCAAGTTCCAGGCCTGTCTGCACTACAGTATGATTTCAATCCAGTCTGGGAAATTATCAACAGTGTGTCTCGAAATTTTTTTAAAGCTAAAAGAGGGCTGCCACAGCAAATAAATCAGTGATGGAGTGTTCGCCTAGCATGCACAGGGTCCTAGTTTCATCCCTAGTCCTGAAAACAAAATGTTTAATTGGGTAGATGGGTTTGGGAGGCTAAGCATCACTGAAAAAGTGGCTCAAATGACCCAAGACATGCTTCGTAAAGACTATTCTGAGGAATTCTGGTCTCTGTGGTCAAATGATTCTGTTCAGGAAAAGGCATGTATGGTAACTCTCTAGATCCGTAATATGTAGTAATCTCTTTGCTATAGTGACAAATCCTGCAGTTTAAAAGCCCATTCAGCTGTTTAACCAGCACCTACCAAACTTACTTGGCCAAAGAACTGTTGGTTGTAGAGAAGCTGTTATTCTGCAGACTGTGAGGTTTTGTGTGTTCATGCATGCACACTAGGGATGGAACACAGGCCCTTGTCCCTACTAAGCATGTGATCTACTACAGAGCTATATCCCTAGCCTGTAGACTGTGCGTTTTATAAAGCACATTTTGAAAGTGCTGCCTAAGGTGGTGGACCTCATCTTCTAGTGACCTGATGTTTCTGCCTGTCAGTTTGAAGTCATTGTATGGAGAGAGCATAGAAGAACACCTAGATTTTCTAGGGAGTTTCTCCTGGCAGGGCTTAGAAGGTTTGGGGGTGCCTAGCCCTGTCAACTGTTTCTCAAAAGTCCAAATTCCAGAGAGTCTAGGATAAGTAGCCTTTGTGATTGTTAGAAGCATCCAGGGGGCTTTTCCTGGAGCTGGGAGGTACTACTCCAATTGAGGCTCTTGTCCTGGACCAGGGAAGTGAGTAGTAGAAAACCCTGGATATTTCTGCATTTAACCAGTCAGTTCCTCTTTTCCTCCTGTTCTGGGGGTCCTGGTGTTATGCTTTTCAGACAAAATATGTGGAAGACGAGTTCAAGGAAATCAAGGAGACCTGGGTGCTCTTGGTGTGTATTGGGGCTACCTCAGGACTCGGACGTCTTGTGTCAGGCCACATCAGTGACTCCATTCCTGGACTTAAGAAGATATACTTGCAGGTGAGTAGCCACTTGTGCACAGCCTATCATAGGTTACCTCTGGGCTCTGCAACAGGCTGTAAGGTGAGCCACTGCAGTTCTCTGGGCCTCAACGTTGCACATGAGAGATACTTAAATTCTCTGTACCTTGGTTTCCCCTGCTTTTAAAGACAATCATCCTTGTTCCTCCACTAAAATGGAGTAAAGATTTCGTGAGAGCTCTGTGTATGGAACCTTGCAGAACATATAACAGGTAGTTTTGTATTAATAATAGCCCAACAAATGAAAATGGAAAATTCAGGCCGCGAGTTAGATGTGTCCCCCAAGCAAGATTTGTTCATGGATTCCCTATACTATGTTGAAATCTGAAGCACTCTATAGCCCAGTGCCTCTCTCTTCCAGGCCCAGGTCCACCACCTCACAAATTTCCAGAGATACCTTGTTAGCATCAGGCACTAGCTCTGAAATGCCATCCCTGGCAGAGACAGGCAGATCTCTGTGAGTTCAAGACCAGTTTGATCTACATAGCAAGTCTCAGGACAGCCAGAGCTATGCCAAGATACCCTTTCTCAAACAAACAAACAAACCTGAAATTCCATGCTACTGATGGACACCAAAATCATGCCAGAAAAAGCCAAACCTCAGTCCTTCTCTCTAGCCCTCACTGTCCTATTTGTGCAGTAAGAATAATCCTCCCCTTTTCTAACTTAGTATAAAAGCAAGCATCAAAACAAATAGAAAGGTGGTCCAGTATGGTCCTCTGACAGTGATACAGGTTTCCTCCCACTGTGGGCAGTGACCACCCAGGTAATCTAGTGATATCTTTTTCTGTGACCTGTGTTCTGTCTGCTTTAAATACAGGCAGTTTTTGTCTCCCTAACAGCAGTAGTACCCTTCCTGGACTGGCTAATGGTTCTGATCCTGCAACCAAGCTTGCCAAGAGATGCTAGACTGTAAAGGCCTGCGGAAGACCAAACGCAGCCACAGAACACAAACAATCACAAATTACCCCTTCTCTCCTGGGAAAACCCTAAAAGTACTTCTGTGAGGCCCTGACTAATTGTAGTGGGGATTCCATGGTCATTGGCAGTGCCAACTGAGTTCCTGAATGCCATCAGGTGTCATAGATAGGGATATGATTCGTCTTTCTGTGGAATTTGATTCTTCTGGTTGCAATAGCTGGTGACTGCTTCCCCAGAGTTATGGCTTCCCTTGTAGTCCACCCAGGCCAACCTAGTGTCACACTGAAGGAGAAACTGAGGGACCAGCTTCTTCCACAGAAGTGGAAGAGCTGAGCTCCTGTGCAGTGTGCTTCTCATATCCGATAGTCCTAGTTTGCTTTCTATGGATAAGGTAAACACCATACAGAAGCAAACACCATATATAACCAAAAGCAGCTTGGGGAGGAAAGGGTTTATTTTATTCTACATCCTATATAATCCGTCATGACCAGAAGTCAGGGCAGGAACATGGAGGCAGGAACTGAAACAGAGGCCATGGAAGAATGCTGCTAACTGGCTTGCTCAGCCTGCTTTATTATAGAACCCAGAACCATCTGCCTAGGGGTGACACTACACACAGTGGCCTGGACCCTTCTACATCAACCATTAGTTAATAAAGTGTCTCATAGGCAGCAGCGTAGGGGTGGCTCATACCTTTAATCTCAGCACTCGGAAGGCAGAGTCAGGTGGGTCTCTGAGGTTGAGGCCAGCCTGGTCTACAGAACGAGTTCCAGGACAGAGAGGGCTGTTACACAGAGAAACCTTGTCTTAAACAATGCCCCCCGCAAAAAAAAAAATGTCCCATGGGCCTGCCTAAAAGCCAATCTGATGGGAGCATTTTCTCATTTGAGGTTCCCTTTTCTTTAGATAACCCTAGCTTGTGTCAAGTTGATAAAAACAACAACAACAACAACAACAACAACTAGCACACCTATATTTCTCTAAATGATGTATAGCAGGCCCAAGTCTGAGAGATAAGTGAACTGGCCAAGGTTTGTGACTAGGATAAACAAATTATGAAATGTTTAATTCCAGTGCAAATATCAGCAAGTGCTTTATCTGGGTGGCTTTTTGGATAGGAGAATATGTGCTCTCCCAGCCCCTTTCACATGTTTCCCCACCATGGGCCCTCCCTGCCAGTGTTAGCAGTTTCAAGATGCCAGAGGGAGCAGAAAATAAGAACAGGCTGGCACTGAGCCAGAACGTTCTTTTTCACTGAGGCAGCAGCCTTTGCCTGGTGCTGTAGCTCACATGCTTCTCTCAGCACAGTTCCCAGCAGATAGCCAGGGCCTAGATTGCTTTTACTTTCTTTTGTGCAGTTAGAGCTCCAAGGGACAAGGAGGCACATCTAGTTAGGGGTTGAGCTAGGTAGAATCCGGGACTTCTGCTGGCTTCCCCCATTTTCTTTCCTCATACTTGACCCAGTTTCACCACTTAGAATAATATAAAATAACATTAGAACGTAGCTGAGACATCACCATCACTGTATAGCCTAACTCCCTCGTGTTATGAATTTTGAGAGTATGGGCCAGGGGCAGGTGTGCTTCAGCCAGTAAACTGCTTTCCTTGTAAGTATAGGGACCTGAATTTGATCATTGGACCCCATGGATTTTTTGTTGTTTTGTTTTTTAATTTTTTTATTGCTTTTATTGAGCTCTACATTTTTCTCTGCTACCCTCCCTCTCTCTCCCCTCCCCTTCAACCCTGTCCCATGGTCCCCATGCTCCCAATTTACTCAGGATATCTTATATTTTTCCACTTCCCATGTAGATTAGATCCATATATGTCTTTCTTAGGGTCCTCATTGTTGTCTAGGGTCTCTGGGATTATGGTTTGTAGGCTGGTTTTCTTTGCTTTATGTTTAAAAATCACTTATGAGTGAGTACATGTGATAATTGTCTTTCTGGGCAGACCCTATGTTTTTAAAAGCTTGACAATGACAAAAGAAGGGACAGCAAGATGGCTCAGTGGGTAGAGGTGTTTGTCCCACAAGCCTGACAACCTGAGTTCAATTCTCAGTTCTCAGAGCCAACATAAAGGTAAAAGAAGAGAATACACACACAGAGACACACACAGACACACACACACACACACACACACGGTTGTGCTCTCTTGGAATCCCTGGGGAGGGACGGATAAGAGGGTCTCTGGAACCTGATAGCCAGCTATTTTAGCCTAATTGGTGAGCTTCAGGCTGGTGAGGAACTCTTTCTCAAAAGAGGTAAACAGTCTTCCTGAGTAAAGCTGACACCTGGAGTTGTCCTCTGGCCTTCACATATGTGTCTACACATGCACATGCATCTGAACCCACAAATGTACACACACACACACACACACACACACACACACACACACACTTTTTCGAAAAGAAAATTGAGTATTTTAGGACCAAAGCACAAGACAATGAATGAGCTTCTTTCTTTTAAGTTTTTTGGGTTTTGGTTTTTTCAAGGCAGGGTTTCTCTGTGTAATAGCTCTAAGTGTTCTGGAATTCACTCTGTAGATCAGGCTGGCTTTTAACACACAGAGATCTGCCTGCCTCTGCCTCCCAAGTGCTGGGATTAAAGGTGTGAACCACTGGCTTCTTTTTAGTTTTTCAAGATGTTCCATCCCAGGAACTGGTGACCTTCTATGCTCTCAGTGTCAGCTGCAGAAATTAGGCATGAGTAAGGAGAGGAGGACACATAGCTTCAGATTCTCAAGAGCCACCGTGTAGACCCTGTGGTTCCTTCCCTACAGTTGGTAAAACCAACAGCCATGCCAGGCATCTAGCCCCTGAATGACTGTTAGAAAGTTTGTTTGAAAGGAAATAAAAACAGCATGCCAAATGACCTCCTTGGAGACCATTTTTGAAGCCTTGTTCCAGTTTGAAGAGGGATTATAAATTCCCAAGCCTTGACTAGGCCTCATGGAGGATAAGAGAGAGCTAGATACACCAGTTAGCAATTTCAGCTGGTGAAGATCAGTTAATGGGGTCTGTGGTATATAATCATACTAACCCTTAACTGCCATGATCGGCTTGATGGATAGGTGGGTCTGATTTTAGCTCATGGTTGCATGTGAGCCTCCTACAGGAGAAGCTGGAGTGGCTCAGTTCATATTACTAACTTCTATGTAACTACCTCAAAATGCATGGACCAAGTTCAAAGTCTCCCAATAAAAACATTCTAAGATGCCATTATCTTCTCCAGAAATCAGCTCCTAACCTAACAAAACCACTGTCAGCAACAACACAGAAAAGCTGTAGGGCATAAAGCAGATCTGACTTGTGTTTCTTCTGTGTGTTCCTGGGTATGTTTCCTTGCCTATTGGTCAATTGTAGACTTTTGAAAAATCTGTGTTCATCTTAAAGTCTTAGTAAACAGATCAGGTCTTAGATCTGGCCCTGAGATGACCTGGCTCAACCGGCTGCAGTGGGCTGGGAATGGGGTCTCCTCTCTATGCCCACAGTCCCAGGCTTCAAAAGTCTGGCTCACAGACACTGATTGCAAATGGCCTTAATTAAAAACCAGAGAGAGGTTGGGGGTTCCAGAAGAAAAAAAGAAAGACGAGTTCTTCCATTTGGAGTCATTTTGCTCAGCCTGAAAAAAATCACAGTGACTAGTCAGTGCTCCTGGGCTGGTTTTGGGTGCTACAGATACCTTTATGTTGGCTTAGCTCCCTTGCACAGCCTCTATGTTGCCTTCTCAGAGTATCTTGCCAGGTTCAAAGGTTCTCAGAGCCATGATGCCTGAAATATCTGAGAGAGATGATGTGGCCCATATCCTAAAGCATAAGAAAACCTGAGAGAACCTCCCAATGGCATCTCTCGGGCCCAGGTATTTCCTAAATTCTACCCCAACAAAGATGGACACTGGCTCCTTGTTCATTTTAATAAACTGCACTTTGCATTGAACCCCTATGTAATCATCAGCAAGCCGTCCTTGCCTCCTCCCCTCCTCCTCCCAAGCCTTACTTGATCTTTGAACACCAGCATAGCTTGATCCCAAATCCTGTTTCAGAATCAGAAAACAGAAATAGTGATTCCTCCCTTGGCTCAGGATCCATTGCAAAGGCCAACTTCTTTGGCTATGGGCAAGGCAAACTCTCACAAGGTTTTTTGTTTTGTTTTGTTTTGTTAATCCTGTTAGATTCAACTACACAGGGGTTCTCTTAAAGGCCAAACCCCTCAGGGAAGGAAGGACTTAGACAGGGTTTGAATACTTAGTAAATATACTCCAACTGCTCTCTCTGCTGGCAATCCACGCAGTCCCATTTTCAGATGATGGCAACAAAGATCTGAGCAAAGAAATGTGATTTCAGAGTCTTGTTTCTCTAGGTCCTCTCATTCCTGCTCCTGGGCCTGATGTCCATGATGATTCCCCTGTGCCGGGACTTCTGGGGCCTTATCGTTGTCTGCCTCTTCTTGGGTCTATGCGATGGCTTCTTCATTACCATCATGGCTCCAATTGCATTTGAGCTGGTGGGACCAATGCAAGCTTCACAGGCCATTGGCTACCTCCTGGGCATGATGGCCCTGCCAATGATCGCTGGGCCTCCCATTGCAGGTGAGGCTGATCTCTGAGGAAGGTGTGAGTCCTGTTTTCGAGGGGGAGGGCCTAGCTCTTTGGAGTCCCTCTGCTTAAGACCTCTCCTCCCCCCCCCCAAATTTTCTGTATAAACATCCTTGTCAGAGTGCATGAAACCCCTGACGGAAGAGATTAACCATACAAGGCCATGGGTTGTCCAGGGCTGTCTATGTTTCACTAGCATTTCACTGTAGACAGCGTGACTCCTTCTAGAGAGTAGAGAGAAAAGTAAAGAGCCTGCTCAATCACTGTGCAGCCTAGTAGTCCTGGTAGACTAAGCTGGCCTCCAACTCTTCCTCTTCCTGATTCAGCCATCCAAGTTGTAATACTTTTTTAGGTATGCACATCACACTGACTTTGGTCCAAGTTTCTCTTTACTTTCTCCACAGTGATGTGATTAATTTCAAGGCAGTTGAGTAAAGGAAGAGGTAAAAGAGAAAGTTGTCCTTGGTTTTACTAAAACTATAGACACCCTCCCCTTCCTGCTCTTCTTTTACTGGCTTTGGAACTGAACCCATAGTGAAGATTTAATGAAGGAAATAGTCCAGGACTGGCCAAATGCTGGTGACATCTCAGTGTACAAATTTCTCCCTCCAACCCCCTCCCAGAAGAGCATAGTGAGTACTAACGAGACACACGAAATCAGAAAACCAATGAAGAGAAAACCTCGGCTCCTTTCCAGGGAGTTACTGCAAACATCAGCTCGTTTGGTCACTTCCCCTAGGCTTGTTAGATGAGCTAATTCAAAAAAAACACTCCGGGAACAGCATTTTATGCGTGAGGCATTGTGAGAACTCTATGTGACAGTGGCAAATCTTCCCTCAGAGCTCTCATGCAGTGGGAACACTGTCCTGTCTACCAGGAAAAGAGCCTCTACTCACCCAAAGAATGCCAGAGGAGTCACAATTCTGTCCACTTTGCTGATTTCCTGAGTAAACAAAGGGACAAGGTCTTCTCACTTTTCTTAGGTAGTATTTTTTAACTCATTTTCACAGTGAGGTCCTTCCTACTAGCTTCCGAGGTAAGCTTCTCAAATCAAACATATCCCATAGTATTGGCAGCCTGAAGAACCCAAAGGACTTGTGCATAGATGAGCCGGAAGAAGATACACACATTCAGCTCAGCTTCTGCCTAGGGCAACTGGAACTTCAGGGAAAAGGTCAACACAAGGGCTAGAAAGTGCTTGCCATGGGAGCCTCCTGATCTAAGTGTGTAAAAGTGGATGGAGAGACAACTCCATAAAGTTGTCCTCCAACTTCTGCATCATCACCATGTAATGCATGTGCCCATACACACATCATACACAGGCAGGAGTAATAAATAAATGTAAAATAAAACAGGAATTCAGCTAAATTGCTGCACAAGAACAATATGAGGGTGGGAGGGAGGGGGGTTGGGTACTTCCACCATGAACCATTCTCTTGAGTATTTTGAACTCAATTCCTTTGTAACTCTAGCCCTAGGAGTGACTGAAAGGTGGCTAGTAGCTTAATGAAAGACAACCACAGAAACTTTAAAAGAAGCTTCATTAGCATCCTTGCTGATGAATATTCACCTCAGGGGCATTTAGCCTTGAAGTTGAGGGAGCTCCTGAATCAGGGCAGCATGATCCAACACTCTTGATTGGCACTGGGCTGGCCCTAGAAGAGGAGAGAGAGCAAACCTCTGGGTTGCAGGGAAAAGCTAAACTAAGCTCATGTATCTTGACTCTTTCAGGCCTCCTTCGAAACTGCTTTGGTGACTACCATGTGGCCTTCTACTTTGCGGGTGTGCCCCCCATTATTGGGGCTGTAATCCTCTTCTTTGTCCCTCTGATGCATCAAAAGATGTTCAAGAAAGAGCAGAGAGATTCCAGCAAGGATAAAATGTTGTCCCGCGATCCGGACCCCAACGGAGAACTGCTGCCAGGCTCCCCCGCTCCTGAAGAGCCCATTTAATCCTTCTGGCTTGCCATCATGTGCTCCTCCCCCACCCCACCCCTCCATCCCACCCCGCTCAGCATTTACATTTTTGCCACCAGCACACTTGTTCCTAAACCTGTGCACACAGCATTTCAGCCACCTGACCATCTCCTCTGAGCCAATGCTCTCAGTGTTCCAAACTCATTAAGCAAATTCTCCCCTATGAATGCCTTGAAACTTGCCAGGCCCTTCTCCCAGGATCTGGGAAAATGTGGAATCACCCACTAGCCTTTGGATCCTCTCCATACACTTTCTAGCCCCCTGGGGGGAAGAGGAGGAGGATGGGACCTCTGGCCCCAGCTTGTTAGTTACCCACTACAATCAACTGTCAAAGGTGCTACTGTGTCCCCAGAACCCAGTGGGAGGGACCCAAGCCTCTGCTGAGGAATTTGTTGCCATCCATCCTTGGGAGCCATTTGGGGGTTGTGGGAAGGAAGGCCGAAAGAGATGAGGACCTTGTTTTGCACCAGCGTTCCTAAGGGTTCTGCGGCACCCTATGGTATGGTTGGTTAACCATCTGCTTCCCTTTTCCCTTCCTTCTGTTTTCTCTCTACTGCCTCCCCTCCATTTTCTTCCCCTCTATTTCTTATTACTGTCATAGACACACAGGTGCTTGAAGAAAGGAGGGACCCAGAGCTTGGGCCAATGAGCTTCATTTTGGCCCAGACCATCCCTAACACTAGCATTAATCCTGCTCATCTCAGGCTACATCTCACTTTGGGGCTCAAACTGATACAATTATAGACTGGAAAAGCAGGCTATCACATGGGGAAGGGATCTTCAACACTACAGAGTTCCACGTACCACTCACTGACTTTGACAGATTAACCAAGAGGCCGTCCCAGTTTCCCATCCTTGGAGCCAACTGTCAAATGTGAAGAAACTCCTTTCATCTCATCAGACACAGGAGGAATGATGACAGCAGCTGGCATGATGGGGGGAGGGGCATTGCTGTGGTTACCAACTTGTGGAAGGACCAACTCCTCCATCTCTCACTTTTCATAACAGATCAATATTTTCACCTGGGCCAGTCTGGGAAATGAACTGATTTAGGAAAAAAGAAAACCTTACTGTGTACCTAGATCCCAAAAAGACATAGGCAGCAACTGCACATAGGGTTAGACAATTTCTTTTAGGAGGGGAACACTACCTTAGCCTTTATCACCCAGTCTATCCCCCATTCTAGGCATCCTGGGCCATTCTTGCTAAGTGAGCATTACAGGTGCAAGAGAAAGTAGGCTCTGGACCACCATTATCCCTTTGAAACTGGTGCCAGATACTTCCCTACACCCAGGCTCTAGGCATCGGTCTTACTGAAGAGCAGCATTCCAAGTGCCCCTGGCCAGAGGCAAAGGGCACTGTCAGCCTTGTCTGGTTTGCACAGCTCACCTCATTAGGAACTCAGCCTCTCTCCTCCCTGTCTTTGGGTGTCTCTCTCTCCTCTCTAGGCCTTTGTTTATTGTGTTCCTGTACCAAATCATCTTCTGCCAGGCATCCCTGGCTGTTACTTGGACCCAACAATAACTTGCCACCCCAAGCCAGGGTCATCCCAAGGCCAGGAGGATGAGGTTGCTCTGAGGGGCTCCAAAGAATACAATGGTCCCCACACATGAGTTTTTCCATTACTAACAGGCAGCTGGGGCATAGTTGGCCTCTGATGTTTCATTCAAGGCCAAAGTCCTGAGCCCCCCTCCGCTGGTCCCTGTCCAGCTCTTATCAACTCTCCAAAGGAAAACCTATTGGTTCTTGGCTCTGAGGACAGGAAGGGGTGGAGTTACTGTCCTGTCAGCTCAAGCATCTGTGGAACAGGAGAAGCTGAGCCCCAGGAGCCCTGTGACTCCCATGAGAGGCCATTGAAAATACTGGAGCAACAGTGTCTCTGCTTCCATTCCTCCTTGCCCCACCCCCCAGGCCACTTTGGGGGCCGGGGAATGAGTGTGCAGGGCCTCCTTTGTTGCTCCTGGCCGGATGGCTCTTAAGAGTCAAGATGCCACTCACTTCTCTCCAGATGAAGGAAAGACATTCACAGGTCCCAGATCTGCCCATTCATGTGTCACCTAACATTGGCAGGGTGTCAATTGACCTTTTTCACGCATGTGTGTGTGCACGTGTGGACTTGTGTGCTTTCCGAGAGACTGTTGTTTGGCTCAAGTATCACAGTATTAATATTTAGAGCAGGAAGCAGCCTCTTAGGCACCACAGTTAAAACTAAAAGAATGAACAAAATTTCAGAGCTTGAGATCTGGGACATTTAAATCCTCAAGGGGTTTGGAACAAAATAAACAGATCTAAACATTTGGTTTGAGTACGTATGTTGCCTACAAGGGCATCATAGTTTTAACCTGCTTAACAGCAGGATATTTGACTTCACAATTGAAGTTTCATTCCAAATAGTATTTCTGCCTGGTTCTCTGCACTCCGGGAAAGCTGACCAGTGGGAGAGAGGAACTGGGAGAAAACTGTTTCAGGTTGAAATGTTTCATGGTACTCTTTAATGGGGAAAGTGGTTACTTCACAAAACGAGAACTGACTGAGTTGGAATGGAGGCCCTGTCAGGGCTAGGCCACCACCTCGGTCGAAAAGTGCCAGGCAGTAAATCCACAAATACACTGAACCTCCATCTGTCTTCATTTATTTTATTGCAGAGGTACTTAAAGAGGTTACTGTAGCTCAGTTACACGAGGCCACAGTCACAACATCTGGAATGGAAAGTGATAGACGAGAAGCAAGACTGCAAACTTAGTCTTCCTCCATTTTACCTTAATTTTAAATGGGGAAAGTGAGGCCTAGTGCTGGGAAAGGAGTTCTTCTTACAGATTCATTACGGACAGAGAAAGCTGAGAGCATGCCCATCTCCTTCGCTGTGTGACAAGTTCCTTTCTAAAACACTGTCATCTTCAGCATCATCCTTGCTCCCAACCAACACACAGCCCTAGTATTGGCTCTCCCTCCCAGCCACCTTTATGCAGCCAAAGGTCCTTCCGCTCCCAACAACCCAAGAGGTGCTAAGAAAATCTAGCTCCCTCTGTCCCTATACTGGACAGAGCAGGAACAAAGAGAGGGAATTGGTTTCCTTTGAGAGAAGATGGTTTACCACCCAGAGCTTGGCCTTACCACCCAGAGCTTGGCCGTTGTTTCTCCCTCCTCAGTGCAGACACCCTTGGGCTGCTGGCCTCCTCACCTCCTCCCACTAAGTCTAATTACTCTGTCCCGATGCCAGGCCCCAAGCTTTCTCACCCAAGATCTTCTGCCCCCTCAGTGCCTCCTCCAGACCCCCCAGGGCTCAGTCTGTGTTTGATCACTAAGGATCATTAGATTTCAAAGCTGTAGAATCCTATAATTTTTTTATGAGCATATGCTCTCCCCCAGGGCCTTTTCATGTTTGAAAAGGCAGCCAGCAGCTCCCAACCACTTCTCCACAGAAACAGAGCAGGCCAGCTGACAGGGATTACAAAACCCCAGTTTCTGACAGCTGGTACCAGGAGAGGGTGGGTGCTACTTAGAACAAGAAGCTTGAAGCAAGTTGTGAAATTCTAATAAGCTGAAATATAGCAAAGACCCCCGAAAAACAAAAAAAGGGGGGCAGGGGGGCCAGATACCTACCTCCCCTAAGAACTGAAGAGGCTGTATTTCAAAGGCCTTGATAATGCTTGCATTTCAGCTCTCTCTAGTGGTCACCAGACACACAGCTTCATGTCTGGTTTTTCTGGTCATATCAGTATCAGCAATGTTTCCTAGGGACCTGTTGTGTGTCTGGCATGCTGCAGAGCCCAAGAACTTAAGGTATGAAAGGAACAGAATTGAACACAGTGATTAAGATGCAAGGAATTTATACTATCTTCTTTACAAGATATCTTTTCCTCCTCTGGGCCTAAATGACCTGTTGCATACCAACCTCGGCTCCAAATTGGGTCCTCTTGGGGACGGGACAGGGACCACCACGCCCCCACTGGGACCGAGACTCCCACGCCCTCCCCTTCTGCTCCCCGCCTCAGGCCTCCCGGGCTAATCGCCCGGAAGAACTACCCGCGCCTTAGCGTCGGTTTCCTGCTGAGCCCCAGTCGGATAAAATTAGCTCTTTGCTGTCATCCTAAAGTGTTGGAGCCACGTACAGCGGGGGGGGGGGGGGGTCGAGCGGGAAGCTGGCCACTAGGCGCCCTCCCCGCTGCCCACCCGCTGCACCTGTCGCGCGGGTGCTCTCGTGCTGCTGCCCGACTGCTGCCCCAAATCAGAAGCTGTAGACCCGCGGGGCGACCCTCACCATCCTCTCATTTCCTACCACACGCACCCCGTGGGTCCCTGCAGTGGACGGGCGCACAGACCCGGGACTGCACATCGCTCTGTGACATTGTCCCTGAGTCCCCCACCTGGGGTGCAGGCGGTGCTCTGGATGAGACCAAGGCTGCGTCCTGGTCACACACACACACACACACACACACACACACACACACACGTGGAGGGGGCGGGGACGGGTGTCCTGGCTGCTTGGCGGGCCTGGATCCTTTCCCCAGTCTGGGAAGGATGACAACCCTTGAGCCATGCCAAGGAACGAAACGGCCGCATCTGCTCCCGCTCCTGCAGAAGAGACCAGGAGCAGCCTCGCACTCGGCCAGCTGTGACCCAGCCCGATGGACACACTACAGCTGCCACTGCTCCCAGCTCAGCTACACCAAGATGCCCCGCCTCCTCCACCCCGAGATGCCAAGGCCCCTGCTATCGCCACCAGTGGTTGTGGTGACTACGGTCGCACACCCTATGTCTCCAGCCCACGGCCTGATCCTGGTTGGGTCTTTAGAGGCCCTCTTCCAAGGGGCCCGCTCCTTACTCCACGCGAGAGCATGGTCCCAAAGGTCCTAGGAGTGACTTATGCTAGCGAAGGGCCTGAATGAGTCCCGCTGAAAGGGCAAAGGGCATTAAGGGGTCTGTGCCCTGAAGGGCCTTCTGGACTGAATCTCCTGCCAGAGTCAGTCAACATCCTCACTTAACTCCAATCTAGGCAGCCCAACAGCTTCTCCACCCAGGTCAAGGCAGCGGCCTGCTTCTGCCGAAGACCTAATCTTCAGCCTCCCGACACAACCTCCTCAACTGTCCCAGAGGGGCCTACACATACCTCAGTGCTACAGCATGGCTTCCCATGCACCGGACCCTGGGTTGAAGCCTCCAACACACACACACACACACACACACACACACACACACACACACACACACACGAGTGCATGCCCCAGAATTCTGGGAACCTATGCCGCTGGTACGAGCGTGCCCACAGCTCAGGCCAGGTTCCTCAACACACAGATCCTCCCTAGATCCCACTCAGAACATCTGCCCTGAGGTCCCTCGAGGGAGCACACGGGATTTGCCTGGTTGGGGAATCCAAAAGCAGTATGAGCTTTGGCAATAGGGGGAAGTCCCATGTTACCCCGAAGACATCACACGCTCCCCGACAAAATCACTACTGACCTGCTCCCTTCAGCCACTTGCCTAGTAGAGGAGGCCCCTCAGACACCCCGACTGTCCCCACACTTGCCAACACTATCTCAGCCAGGGTGTTGGCTGTCCTGGGAGCTCAACATTGCAGGTTGCTTCTGTCTTGGACTTGGGCAAAGCCAGGATTGCCTCCCAGATTGTTCAGCCAACTGCCTGCTGGTTTGTCAGTGCTCAGACATATGCTCCTTTGCTCCCCAGTGGCTGAATGCATGGACCCCTCCAGCCTGTGTAAACATGGGGGCTCCCTTTCATGACAGCCAAGGCTCCTTCACCTGTAGACAAGCATTCACAGCTCCAACTGTCCGCCCACATTACACTGAATCCTTACTCTACCCTAGGAGGCAGCAACTCTTGGGCCCAATTTACAGATGGGGAAACTGAGGCCCAGAAAAAGGGGATGAATTCCAGGTTCTGGACCTCTTCTCTGAAGTCCTTCCACCCCACCTCACAGAACACAAGCAAATCCCCTAGCTTCCCAGAAAGTCTATCTCCTGCTTCTGGAGTCATCACCTGCTCCTCCCCTGCCTGCTCTGTGCCCCCAAAGAAGGCTCTGAACCAGAACTATGGAAGCACAGAGAGTGACCGGAGCTAAGCTAGGCACTGTGTACTGCATGATTTGGTCCCGGACACCTAAACAGATATGCATACAGAAAAGCTGGAATGGGGTGGGCTGTGTGTTCACTCTGATGAAGGGCACCTATGCAACTACTGGGAAATTAAGCCAATTCACTATGTACAGCACATAGAAGAGGGATTAGTAAGACAGTACAGCCAATGGTCTGTGAGATACTCTGCAGTTAGGATGTGCACAGAAGATTTGTCCTTCAAGTATGACTTTTTATTCACATAAGCATACATTTATAATACCATGCTAATATAAAAACTAAACAAACATCTCACCAAGCAGGGAACACTTAGTTGGTCAGAAATGCTACTGCAGAGTTCCACTGGGGAGTCTTCTTGGGTGAGGATGCTTCTGAAGCATTGCAGGCTCAATCCTGCATTGCATGGCTGCAATGAACTCCTTGAGCAAGCCAGAGGGATGACACTGGTGAAGATCCAGAAGGTCCTTGAAAGTGTCAGCCAGCAGTAGTGATGACAGGCAGGCATGTGTGAGCTCAGCAGTGGTGCCAGAAGTTCAACAGTCACTGAAGCCAGAGCCACTGACTCCAGTTTCAAATCCTCTTGCTGATGGGTATCAATGCAGAGACTAGGGAAGCCATGTCTCCGGAGCACAGCACTTCCTAAGATCTAATTTTTGTATCATTTCACTGGGCAGTAGCTTTGCTCTACTAGGGCTCAAAGCTTAAAGCTGGTTTTCCAACATATTAAAAATGCATTTTCTTTTACCGTTTATTATATAATAAATTTCAGGGAAAATATAAAGTTATGAAAGACAAGTCACAATGACCACAAGGCACATTGTCACCATCTGCTTCCCATTTCGAAAGGGCTCTCACAACCCTCCTCCTCTTTGCTGGAGGCCTTTCAAGTTTGCTGGGGAGCTCTCTGATCCATTCCAATCAGCTGAATGAATATAACCCCACCTCTCAAACTAATGCCTGACTTCACTGAACATCAGACCACAGCACAGACAATATTCTTGCAACTTATTAATGCCACCCTGGGGTTATCTCATTAGCATAATCAATGCCTGTTTTGGATTTGGTTGCTAGCTGCCTTGTGGCCAGTCCATAACACATCAGATATTACCTTGATGCAGACAGATGAGTTCCTATTTGGGTTTCCTGGTGGCAAGCTCGTATGTTACAGGCAGCATATGTAGGAGTAGGCCACTAGTTCGGTTCATGGCCAATTAGACACGAAAAAATCATACAGAAACTATATTAATTAAATCACTGCTTGGCCCACTAGCTCTAGCTTCTTATTGGCTAACTCTTACATCTTAATTTAACCCATTTCTAGTAATCTATGCATCACCACGTGGCTATGGCTTACCAGCAAGATTCCAACTGGCGTCTGTCCCTGGGGGGGGGGGGGGCTACATGGCTTCTTCCTAACTCCACCTCCTTTCTCCCAGCATTCCGTTTAGTTTTCCCTGCCTAACTCTGTTCCTCTACAGCTTTGCTATAGGACCAAAGCAGTTCCTTTATTCATTAATGGTAATCACAGCATACAGCAAGGAATCCTACATCAAGCATATTATTTTTCTAAACACACAAAATGGTTTTACCTATGTTCCTAACAGTTGGTCAGTCTAGGTGTTACGTTTTCTGAAGGGGAGAAGTCTCAGACTATAAGTATATGGGAGAAGTAGGCTGTGGTTCATATTATTAGTCAGGATTCTCTAGAGGAACAGAACTGATATAATATATGTGAGATTTATTTTGACTGGCTTACAGGATTGGTCCAGCTATTCAAACAATGGCTGTCTTCCCAGTGGAAAAGCTAAGAATCTGATAGTTGTTCAGTCCATGAGGCTGGGTGTCTCAGTTGTTCTTCAATGTACATTAGAATCCTGATAGAAGGGGTTCTAATTCCAGCAAAGGAGTGCCTAGAAAGTAGGGTAAATGAACTTGCCAGTGAGGAAGGAGGTCCAGCAGGCAAATGCAAAATCTTCCTTCTTCCTGCCATTTTATATAGGCTTCCACCAAAAGATGTGGGTCAGATTTAGGGTGGATCTTTCCTACCTCAAATGATCCAGTAAAGAAAAATTCCTTACAGGTGTACCCAGCTGCTTGGGTTTTAGCTGATTCCAGACATAGTCAAGTTGATTAACAAAGATTAGCCATCACACTGGTCTTAGCTAAAGCTACAAGTTAATTATTTCTCAACACTTGTACTTGAACCAGAAGAGCCTTTGCTACTCCTCTGAGCCTAGCCTTGGGAAAACTTTACAATTTCCATGGCTCTGAGGGATTGGGGTCCTTGACTCGGCTGTGCCCATGTCAATAATACACATTCACTCTGGACTTCAGTCACTCCCCACAGCTCTCGTCTTTTGTGGACCACACCACACCCATACAGGAGCTTCCCCTATAGAGTACAAAAGCAGAGCAGCTAAGGGTCTTGAGCCGCCTTTCACGTGACATCCTCATCACTGTCTGTCTTCGTCAGTGTTCTGTTGCTGTAGAGACACTATGACTATGACAACTCTTATAAAGGAAAGCATTTAATTGGGGCTTGCTTACAGTTTAAGCTATTATCATCATGGTGAAAAGCATGGTGGCCTGGAAACAGAGGACAGAAATTCAGAACTGATACAATGCAGGATCATTCTATAGAGGTTGTAGGGTCTGCTGTGGCTATTATGAAGGCACTCACCCAAATCTAGTTGATACACATTTGGGAGAGCAGGGTGGTTTCACTGAAATGCTCAGATGAGCCCATCACTGCTCTTAAAGCTCTTGGTTCTGCTGGCTATATTCAGCACATACTGCTAGCCTGGCTGGCTTGACTGACCTCCTAGTAAATGAACTGGGTCCTGACTTGATAATTTGGAATGCTCTGGGCTATCTCTAGGGCTTTCTACCTTACCTTCCTGTCATCTCAGTGCCTTGTCCCTACACCTCTCTGAATTTCTATGTGTTGAACTGCCTTTCTTACTTGCCTGCACTATTCTTTATCTCTCTCTTTGTCTTCCTCTCCCTGCCTAAAAAAAAAAAATCCAAGCACCATAAAGCAGTTTAGCTATCTATCATGGAAACTTGAATTTCAAAGAACTAGCCAAGAGTTCCTGGCTCTACCCTCTCTAAGCTCCCTGACTGAGATTTTGCAGGTTGCCTAGTAAATATGTTTCTTTCACCCACTATGTTGAATCTGGAACTCTGCCTTTCCACTTTATCTATGACAGCCTTCCAACTCATCTTAAATACATATATAAATCACCCACTGCCACAGATTGGGAATGAATACATACACTAACTACTGGCACTGACTTGTGAGTTGGCCTCAGCTCAATCCCTGAGGTGCTGGCAGCAGTAACTAAATGAACAACAGCTTGTTGGCCAGTGGAAAGAAAAGGTTTGAAGCAGTATAAAGGGCTTCACTGGACATTGTCTGAACAGAATGAGAAAGACAAATGAAAGAAATTTGTCCAAAGACCTATGTAGCCATGATGGTCACCCTAAGACGACCATACCATCATTCTTCAGCTATAAGCATAGCAGAAGTCAATGTATAACCTCATGAAAAACAATGAGTTTTTGCTTGCTTGTTTTGTTTCATCTTATTTAGTTTTTCTACAGTCTGGCTGTGTATTCTACATTGCCTTTAAACTCACTATATAGCCCAGGATTACCTCAAGTGCTGTGATTACAGGCATGCACAACCACACTGGGCTTAAAAGATGGTACTTTACAAGTGAGGGATGCCTCACAAAACTGAAGCTTAAGCATGTTGCTAGACCTCAGGAAGGGACTATAACAGGAGACTGCAATGTTTTCAGAAGTTCAAACAATAGACAGCCTCACTCATTGTCTTTATTGTGTTCGTTTTTTTTTTCTTCCTTCTCTATGGTAAGCACCTTTGTCTCCTCCTGAGAAGACACAGGGAAATCAGCTTCCTCATTCTTCCGGGCACTGCCTTCACTACTGTTTACTACCTGAAAGCTCGGCAACAGCACAGAATCTCCCCCAGAGAAACTGCTGCTAGAAAAACTGCGAAAGAAGACTGGTGCCAGCCTGCTCTGCAGAGTGAATTCCAGGACAGTCAAGGCTACACAGAGAAACCCTATCTCAAAACAGAAACAACAAAGAAGAGGCTTCTTTTATTTTTTTTTCAAGACAGGGTTTCTCTGTGTAACAGTCCTAGCTGTCCTGAAACTCAATTTGTAGACCAGGCTTCCCTCAAACTCACAGAGATCCACCTGCCTCTGCCTCCCGAGTGCTGGGATTAAAGGCATGCGCCACCACCGCCCGGCAAGAAGAAATTCCTAAATAATCACTCAGAGGTTTAATATAATTACAAAATGTTTGGCTGGACAGATCAGGCTTATTGCTAACTAGTCTAGTTCTTACTTTTAAATTAACCCATTTCTATTAATCTATGTTTTGTCACATGTCTCGTGGCTTTACCTGTGCTCTAATACATTTTGTTCCTCTGGGGGCTGGCTGGCATGTCTTTCGATTCCACCCTTCTTTCTCCCTGTATTCAGCTTGACTTTCCTGCCTAGTTATATTCTGCCTTGCTATAGGCCAAAGCAGCTTATATTATCAACCAGTGAGTGCAACACACATTCATGGCATACAGAAGGGTTTCTCACAGCAGAGAGATGTAAGTAGGAACAGCAGTTGGAAGTCACATTCACAACGGGAGTGGCGGTGCCCATCTTTAAAGGCAAGATGATCAGGAGTTTCAGGCCAGCTTGAACTACATAGTGACCCTCTCTCAAAACACTACAAAGACCCTCCCCTTAGAAGAAAAACAATGGAAAACGGGGACAGTTTAATGAGTCATGTGAAGTGCAGTCACTCCAAAATGCAATTTACCCAATGGTCAAACAATTTTTCTTCAGAACCAGAGGGCATGAATCTTAGGACAAGTCCCAAAGGGCTCTGCTTCCTCACTAAATGCTCTTAACTTTCAGTCCCTTAAGAGTGAGAACGAATAGATTAAAGACAAAAGAAAGAAGCAGTGAAATAAAGTGGTTAGCAGTCCAGCTAATGTGTTGAATCAAAACAAAATACAATTAGGTCTATCCACATAGTACATACACATAAACTGTTAGCTATTACTATGGACACCAGGAAAGGTTGACCACAGTTAGAGTCCAAGTTATAGAGACTGGATAATCTTTGCAAATAGTTGCTGAAAACATAAAGGGACTTGGGCAAGGATCCCAATTTGTAGCAGAATATGTATCCCTAGGAACCAAGACTTAGGTCGGCTGCAGACAATACTCTTCTCTTATGACACAGCAAATGAACACTAACGCGTTCTTGGGTATGGGCCCTACTTCTTAAAGATTCTGTGCAAGCTTTCTTTTTGTTATGACAACACAACAATTACTTCATCCTTATTACAGCTGAACTGAGAAAGCTCCCCCTGCCCCCGATGAATTGATGAGTCCCATCCTAGTTGTTTCTACTTCAGGATCGACCTGGTTGAACTTGGAAGGATCCTGTTATCCCTGTGCTGAGAAGACATACAGTCTTTATAGAACTGCAGGGAAGTGCTTGAGTAACATTCCTGTTTTTAAAACATACTCATTTTTATTTTGTGTCTTTGGGTGTTTTGCCTAAATGTATGTATGTGTGCTGTGTGTACCTGATCCTCAAGGAGGCCAGAAGAAGGTGTCAGATTTTCTGGAACTGGAGTTACAGGTGATTGTGAGCCATCATATGGGTACTTTGAACTGAATTTGGATCCTCTGCGAAAGCATCAAGTGCTCTTAACCACAGAGTCATCGTGCCAGCTGCTCAACAATATTATCACAACACATATTACAAATTGGCAGGGCTGTAGCTATTTTTTTTATTTTTTCATAATCTCCAGAATAAGGGGTAACAATTACTTTCCTCTGGATGTTTTCAGACAGGTTCTCGCTGTATAGCCTTAGCTAGCCAGGAACTCACTAAGAACTCTAAGCTGGCCTTAGATTTGCAGAAATCCTCCTGTCTCAGCCTCAGAGTGTTAGGGTGGAGGGCATGAGCCATCGGGCACAACCCCTCCTGACTCCCAATCATTTTAACATAGGACCTCCTTCCTAAACTTGTTCCTAAATATTCCTTTTCTGAGGCCATGTGACTTTTCTGGGGCTGTACAGTCATATTAGACATGCACATGAGAAATAAACATGTAAATAATGGAGGAGAATCTGCCTACCATTCCCTTTAGTAAGTGTGTGTCCCACAGTGAGCGAGAGTGGGAAGATCTGAAGCTGCTGCTCACTTAGATGATCTCAGTTCCTGAGTGCTTCTCACAGTGTATTTCATCAGCCTATACGCATTTCTGGTCTTTGCATACATGGATTTTCATGCAACAGGGGTCTAAACAAAACCAGTTGTTTAATCGGCAACAAGGTTGAAGAAATGGGGATCTTTCCAAACACTTGCCAATCACCAAGTATTAAATAGATCTTTTTAAAAATATTTTTATGGTTTATTTAACTTTATTTTATGTGCATTGGTGTGAAGATGTCAGATCTCCTGCAACTGGATCTTCAGACAGTTGTGAGCTGCCATGTGGGTGCTGGGAATTGAACCCGGNCCTGCAACTGGATCTTCAGACAGTTGTGAGCTGCCATGTGGGTGCTGGGAATTGAACCCGGGTCCTCTGGAAGAACAGTCAGTGCTCTTAACCACTGAGCCATCTCTCCAGCCCCTTACATAGATCTTCAATGTGGAACTTTGGGAAATGACCCTTCATAGGCAATGATGATACACACCTTTAGTCCCAGCACTCGGGAAGCAGAGACAGGAGACAGGCAGATCCCTGAGTTCAAGGCCAGGGGCTGCACAGAGAAACTTTGTCTTATTTTAAAAAAAAAAAAAAAAGAAAGAAAAAGAAAAAAAAGGAAAAGGAAAAGGACCCTCAAGGATAAATTCAACTGAATTTCCCTTTGTTTTAGCAGTACTGTGACCAAATACCCCAGAAAAGCAACTTAAAATTGGTAATATTTATATTAGCTCAGTGTTAATATGTTCAGTACATTTTAGTATTGTGGTGGAGAGGGTGTGGCAGAGCAGTTCACATCATGGCAGACAGGAAACAGAGAAAAGGGGTGTGTCAGGATATGTTGCAGTAGTATATAGTTCCCCCAGCCATGATTAATCTTCATGACCAAAGAGAAGTGGAGGGGTTTGTTATTAAATTCTTACTTGATCAGTAAAAGTAGGAGAGTTCTAGTTTAAGTGAACAACATCTAACAAGAATCACCAAAACAGACTCACTGACTAATCAGCACTCAAACTTGAACCATTTGCCATATCTAGATGCCTTCAACAAAGGAAAGGTTAAGTCTCTTTGAAAATATGCTTGCTATACAACCAAAACTGCATAATGTTAACTCTGTGTGTGTGTGTGTGTGCGTGTGTTTCTGTGTTTACACTCATCTGTTGTATACGCGTGACCTCTCTTGCTTTCTACCTTTTGGAGGGGGAAAGGGGACAACAAGACCTATCATCGAATCTGGAGCTCAGCATTTCAGCTCACCAGTAAGCCCCATTTCCACCTTTCTTCCCGCCCACCTTCAGTGATGGGCTTATAAGCGTACACCTACACATCTACCTTTTTATGTAGGTGATATGGATCCAAAGTCAGATTTTCATGTTTTGCATGGTAGTCGCATTACCCACTGAGCCATCTCCCTGCCCCCTAGAATATTAATTTTTCCCCAAATTTCCTCAAAGAAAAGGTGTGTTTGTTACTGAGATTAGTGACATTGTAGCCAGGCATGGTAGGGTCCACCTTTAATCCCAGCACTCAGGAGGCAGTGGCAGATAGACCTCTGTGAGTTTGAAGTCAGCCTGGTCTACATATGAAGTTCCAAGACAGCCAGAAGTAGATAATGCAGAGACCCTGTGTCAAACCAACACATAGAAATATTAGTGACTTTAGAAAGAAATCAGGATGAGCATGTTGGCAAGTGGCAAAGAGGATGAGGCAGGAAGATCACCAGCTGGAGGCCAGGCAGGGCTACATCTTTCTGTTTGTTTGTTTGAAATAGGATTCAAATACCCTGTGACTTGTGAGTTGCCATGTGGGTGCAAAACTTGAGTCCTCTGGAAATCAAACTTGAGTCCTCTGCAAGAGCAACAAGTGCTCTTAATTGCTGAGCCAAGGCTCCAGCCTCACACGTCTCTTAATGGCTATGTTTAAATTTATATGAAAAGTTTTTCTTTAATAACTCCAACTTCACTTCAAAAAGAAAGAAAAGAAAAAGAGAGATCCCATGCTTTTTCCTAGGGCAAAGTGAAAGACGTCCTGAGGGTATCTCACTCAGGAATTGGTTAGACTCCAGCTGTCACAGGTTCCAGAATTTTGTAAAAGTAAATACCCATGGAGGAGAAGGGCCCGAACGGCAGGCCCTTGGAGAGGGCTTCTGATCTAGCCAACCCCACCGGAGGAGATCTCGGCCCTTTTGACTGAGGTAAGCCCTTGGAGAGGGCATCTGATCTAACCACCCCCACCGGAGGAGAAAGGCCCGTGC
>JAQHUG010000121.1:5384582-5399743 GCA_028555095.1 Dicrostonyx torquatus
AAGAAGAAGAAGAAGAAGAAGAAGAAGAAGAAGAAGAAGAAGAAGAAGAAGCCGCCTTAACTAATAGGCCAAGCAGTGCTGTAATTAATATAGTTTTGTGTGATTATTTGGGTCTGGGTGGCCGGGAAGGAAAGAACAATCTCTGCTTACAGCATCATCCATGCAATGCTGGATTAACAGGTTTACAGAATATGAGTGTTATATGGTCACAGAGGCTTCCACCCTCATTTTGAAAGATAGCCTGAGAGACCAAACAATGTGTAACAAGCTCATAATCCCTGCGAGCAGTTCTTGAAAGAACAATGTGTGCAGCTATGACTCAAACTGAAGATGCATAGAGCTTCCAGGACATTAGAGATGCCAGGAATGTGCAATGTCTGCTGAGGAAAGCCACAGACGGCCACCAGAGCCAGCCCAGGAGAAAGTCCATATAAGCTGCAACTGGCCATAGAGGCGGGACTACCAAGCTCTAAGAAGCTCATATCATGCCAATGAGCTCCTAAATGTGGGACCGAAAGCTATAGGGCTCTGCTGGGCTTTGAGCTTTAATTTTGTTTTGGTACTATCTTTCCTTTATATGCTTCTGCTCCTTTGTTTTTATTTTTTTAATTAATTTATTTATTTATTTATTTTGGTTTTTCGAGACAGGGTTTCTCTGTGTTGCTTTGGAGCCTGTCCTGGAACTAGCTCTTGTAGACCAGGCTGGCGTCTAAGTCACAGTGATTCACCTGCCTCTGCCTTCCAAGAGCTGAGAATAAAAGCATGTGGCACCACCACCTGGTTAGACAGGGTTTCTCTGTGTAACAGCTCTAGCTGCTAGCTCTGTAGACCTGGTTGGCCTTGAACTTACAAAGATCCTCCTACCTCTGCCTCCTGAATGCTGAAATTAAAGGCATGCACTACCACTTGCCCAACTTTCTTTTAAACAGACTTAATCAATTTTATTTTTCATATATAAAAACTTTTATATGATCCGGGCGTGGTGGTGCATGCCTTTAATTCCAACACTAAGGAGGCAGAACTAGGCAGATTTCTGTAAGTTCGAGGTCAGCCTAGTTTACATAGTGAGTTTCAGGACAACCAGAGCTACATAATGAGACCCTGTCTCAAAAACAAACAAATAAAAACCACAAAATGAAACAAAAAAACCTTGCATCGTGGAAACAGGTGGAACCTGGATACTCTGACTAGAGTCTCTAGTATGGGTTTTCACAAGATAGTCAGTGAATTCCTAATAAAAAGAGCTGGTGAACACAGGCTCTTGGTAGAGGTCAGGGGTCAAATAACTGCAGGTCTTGGAGATGCATCAAAGGTGGCCTTGGCAAAATTGAACAGGGTGGCAGTACACTCCTAGGCTAATGTACAGCAGTCATCAACATCGGCCAGCAGCAGCAGCTTCTTGGGCACAGGAGCAGAGACTATGCCAGTGCCTCTGGGGGCAGGGATGAGACACACCAGCACAGAACCACAGCGGCCTATCTATCACCCTACAAGAAACAGTGTGGAACTTGCCAATCTTGTTGCCCCAATAGCCTCTCAGCACAGGGACAATGGGAAGTTTGTCTTAGATGACTGCCCCTAGGATGGCAGCGGCTATCTCCTTAGAGCACTTAATACCAAGATCAACAATGACCTTTGTAGTCTCCAGTAGTGACAAAAGCCTTGAACCTGGTCCCCTGATCAGCCCAAGGTCTGTTTCTACATTAGCATGATCTTTAGAACCTCATCCTTTAGGGAAACTCCTAGGGAAAAAAATTACTAATCTCAAATTCCTTAATGGGTAAGGAGAACAGGTAGATCTCCTCCAAGGACTTGATCTTCATATCCCTGGATCAAGCGGCCCAGCTTGATGATGGGGATCCACTCCTTGTCTTTGGCTTTACCTCTGTGAGCCCCGCATCCTCGAACATGACTGAGGCACCTAAGACTGTTGCTTAAAACTCATTATGTAGCCCAACTTAGCCTTGAACTAGCAGCAGTTTTTAACTTCAGCCTCCCAAATACTGCAAATATTGGGATTTCAGGTACAAACCACCATGCCTAACAAGAACAGCTGTTTGTTTGTTTGTTTGTTTGTTTTTCGAGACAGGATTTCTCTGTACAACATCCCTGACTGTCCTAGAACTCTCTCTGTAAACTAGGCTGGCCTTGAACTCACAGAGATCCTTCTGCCTCTGCCTCCCAAGTGTTGGAATCAAAGCATGCATGCACCACCATCAGCCCAGCCAATGAACAGTTTTTAATAAGCTATTTGGATCTTACTAGACACTTAACATTGAGCCAAGGTCACCAGCGTGACCTGTAACATAAGCTACTCATCATGAACTCAGTGTTATTTGGTCCATCTGGCTGTAAGTGTTCATACACAGAAGCCTTTCATTGTCAAAAGAGCGACAGTACACCCACTTGCCGGGTGTACTTCACAAACAAAACCAGACATTTTCCTCACTCTCTCCTAAATGATTTTAAATTCAGTCAAGTTGACAATGATTAACCATTACAAATCTGCTTTTTTTTTTTTTGGCAACTTGACACCCAAACATATCATTTTAAAGCATATCCTTCTACCCTGCCCACCCCAAGAACTTTGTGTCCATCTCAAAATAAAGGGCATTTAGTAAATCTCCATGAGTTTCTACAGTTTTAACAGTGTTGTTCAAAGACCAAGTTCAAGGCAGGTGTGGTGTCTCATGCCTGTAACTCCAGCAAGCAGGAGGCTGAAACAAAGGGCTACTGTGAGTCCAAGGCTAACGAGGGCTACATAGTGAGTTCCTGGTCAGTCAGACAGACCTTCTATTAAATAAAAATAAAAATAAAAGTTAAAAAACTTAAAAATCATCTGATACTCGAGGCAACTTGAACTGTGAACCACTGTAAAAATAAAAAGTAAAAAGTAGCATGCTCCTACTGGGTGTGGAGGCACTCACCTTAATTCCCAGCACTTGGGAGGCAGAGGCACACACATCCCTGCCTTCAAGGCCAGCCTGATCTATCAATCGAGTTCCAGGACAGCCAGGGCTACGTAGAGAAAAATTTTTCTTGAAAAACAAAACAACAAAAGCAGCAACAACAAAAAAAGTGACATTCTCTTGGACCAAGCATGATGGCACACGCCTTTAATCCCAACACTCAGGAGGGAGAGGCAGGCAGATCTCTGTGAGTTTGAGACCAGCCTGGTCTACAAGAGCTAGTTCCAGGACAGGCCTCAAAGTTACAGAGAAACCTTGTCTCGAACCCCCCCCCCAAAAAAAAGAAGTTCTGGTAATTTTCTGAATTTCATGGTACATGTTGCAATGTCTCCCCTTTTCATCTCTAATTGTATTACTTTAGGTTGTTATAGTCTGTTTCTTTTTGCTGTTGATGTTTTTGCTTTGTCAATACAGGATTTCTCCATGCGTACCCCTGGCTGTCCTGGAACTCGCTCTGTAGACCAGGGCAGTCTCGAACTCACAGAGATCCATCTGCCTCTGCCTCCCGAGTGCTGGGATCAGAAGTGTGAACCATCACTACCCAGCATCTTCATCATGATCAACAACAACATTATTATTGTTATTTTTAGACATTACTCTGCAGCCCTAGCTAGACTGGAATTTACTATGCAAACCAGATAGGATTAAAGACATGCATTCTTCTGCTCGGTTTGGAGCAGGTTTTGTAGATCTTATTTATCATTCCAAAGAACGAAGTTGGCTTAAATTTCTATTTCATTGATTTGTGCTCTTAATTATCTCTTTCCATCTACTATTTTGGGTTTGGATTATTCTAGTTTTTCCAAAGCTCTAAACAACATTATTAATTATTTATTTAAGATCTCTATGCTTTTTTTATTTTGTGTGTGTGTATATGTGTTAGGGGTGGGAGATTAACTGGCTGGTGAGTTTCTGGATGATTCTCCTGTTCCCACTTCCTAACCTCCTGTCTCACCATAAGAGTGCCTTCACCACATCAGTTTATTTAAAAAAAAAAAAAAAAACATTTTCTTCTTTGTCCATCATTTTCCGTAATAGAAGAAGCTACAAAAACATCAGGGAGATTAGACATCTTTACAACCCCACCCATTTACGGACTGTAGGAAGGAATCGGTCAAAGAATAAAAAATAATATACGAACAAATTTTGGGTTCAGCAATACTGGATTACAACATTGATTTGCTACAATGCAGTAGTTGTAAGGAAGTTCACCATAGGGTATTCTGAGCCAAAGACCACAGTAAAGCCACTTGCCAATTGCACACAAAAAAGACCAACAGAAGCAGCCATGACAACCAAACATTGATAACTCTAATGGAGGGTACTCAGCTCACGGATGACTAAGCCCTCACTTCAAGTCTTGATTTTCTTTTTTTCTCGTTTATCAGGAGAGAGCAAATTCCCAGGTTTTTCGGTTCCTCCATCAGATCCCTATTCTGGTATATCTGCAAAAGGATGTCACAGTGCCCCCAAATTCACCACTGAGGTACACCTACAGGATGGTAGTCTAATCGGAATAGTCTTTAATGCCTTCCTGCAGTTTAGGTAGTCCAGCACATTGTAGGCCACATATCCACCGCCGACACTGTGCAGCAACAGGATCTCCACCACTCTGTTGCTGAAGGAGGACTGGGGCTACTTGGGGTCCCCTTGAGGAACATTAAATACTCCCTTGTCCTTCTTCACCAGCACAAGGCCTGGCACCCCAAGCCTGAGCTCTCTGAAGCAGAAGCGCCTCAGGTCACTAGGCTTGCCAAGCTACTGCTGAGTCATCATCCCAGCTCCCAGCCCATGATGTTTTGTTTTTTTATTTGTTTGTTTGTTTGTTGGCACTTGTAGCTACAAAGTTCCTCTTGGGGTTGCCTACATTGCTTCTTGTAGGTTTTCTTTTGTTGTGTTTTCATTTCCTTTCTATTCTACGAACTTTTAAATTTCCTTCTTGATTTCTTCACTCAATAGTGTTTAGTTCAGTGTTTAAGTTCTTGTGTATCTGTAGTTTCTCTTGCTGTTGATTTCCAGTTTTATTCCATTGTGGTTGGATAGCGCACAAAAATTATTTCCATTGTTCTACATTTTTTAGAAAAAATGCTTTGTGTCCTATTACATGAGTATTTATTTATTTTTTTGAGACAAGGTCTCACTATGTACCCCTGATGGCATTTAACTTGCAATGTAGACCAAGCTAGCCTTGAGGCCACAGAGATATACCTTGCAACCAAGGGCTGGAATTAAAGGTAGGCCATGTGCTACATCGCACCTGATCTATTTTAGAAAGAGCTCCATGGGCTACTAAGAAGAATGTATATTCAGCCATTTGGATGAACAGTTTGGATGAACTGTTCTATAGAAGTCTGTTAAGTCCATTTGGTCCAGGATGTCATTTAACCTAGATATTTTTGTTTACTTTTCTGTCTGGATGACCAGTGTATTGATAAGTATAATTAACTGAAGTCACCTACAGTTACTACGTCATTGTTAATCTGTGTGTTTTTGTCTCATGGTGCTATGTAACTAGGTGCATCTGTGCTTGGTGGGTATAAGCTTTAAATTGTACTGTCCTCTTGACGAATTGGTCCTTTAATTAGTCTGAAGTGACCACCCTCTTAGGACTAGTTTTGCCTTGAAATTTTATCAGATATTGGAATAGTGACACTTGCTTGTTTTCTACTTTCATTTCTTGATCCTAAGGTTGCATCTGTCTTTGATGGTGAGACTCATTTTTTATAGGCAACCAATGGACCTTGTTTCATCTCATGTCATGGATATGAGTGTTTTGCCTGTATGTATGACTGTGGCACCATATTTGTGCCTGGAGCCCAAAGAGGTTTAAAGAAGTCATCAGATCTCCTGGAACTGAAGTTACAGATGATTGTCAGCTGCCATATGGGTGCAGGGAATTGAACTCCATATTCTCTCCAGACCTGGACTCTTGTATCTTCTTTCTTTACTTTTTTTCTTTTCTTTCTTTCTATTTTTATTTTACTTTATTTATTTGGGTTTTCAAGATAGAGTCTCTCTATGTAACCCCAGCTGTCCTGGAACTTGTTTTCTTGCTTTGGAGACCAGGCTGGCATTGAACTCAAGAGCTCTGCCTGTGTCTGCTTCCTGAGTGCTAAGACTAAAGGGACGTGCCACCACACCCGGCTCACCATAACTTCTTCAATTGACTTATTTGCAGTGTTCTAGAGAGACGAGGCTGTAATAGCATTGAAATGCCCTTTTTCTCTGCTAGACTGTTGTTAGGGCACCAGGCTCAGTCTCTAGTACTTCTCCTTAGTGTAGACTAGTGTCCTCAAGAACAATCACTAGAAAAGGATAATGTGAACACATAAGAACTCTTAAAGCAAGCATAATTGCTGGGTGGTGTAACACCCTTCCATGCCAGCACTCAGGAGGCAGAGACAGGTAGGTTGAGGTATAGAATCTGCTAACTGTAGTCTGAACTCAGACAGCATTCCTTCCGAGGATCACAGACAGCTCCCACCAGCCTTGTATGTTTCTTTGTGAAGTCTCATCACAGATAGTTCCATCACTGGTTTGGGTCACAGATGCCGGTCACATCTGTCAACAGTCCTCCAGGAGTCTGGTTGTGAATGCTGGCACTACCTCTGGAAGTGCGTCTCGATAACAGGCACTCCATTTTGTACCTATGTTCCCTTGAAGACTCTGGTCAAGTTTCTGCCTCTCTGAAACACGATTTGGATTGACAATTTCTTCCCCCACAGTCTAGTGGAATTCTGCTGGCCAGGTTTCTTTATGTGGTCCCATGCTATTTGCTCTGAGTTTCCAGAGTGAGGTTCACTGTGGATCTGGGGCTGCCAGACTCATGGATTAGAAAGGAGCTGTGTAAAATGACATTCTGTGGTTGCTCTGGTCAAGTGCCAAGAAAAGAAAATCCCTCAGAATCTCTCCATCCTTGGCTGCAGCTGTGTACAACTTTGTCTCCTCTTTTTACTTATCTTTAAAATGTCTTTTACTGAGCACAGTACTGATTTTCTAAGGCTCTCTCCCTCTCTCAAGGAGCATAGACCTCCCCAGACCATACTAATCCCTCCCTGACAGACCCTGGATCCACCGTTCTTCTTCACTCAGATGGGCTGGCTTTTAGAAGGCACCAGGTACTCCTTAAAGCTTTCCATATATTTTCTCCATTCTTCACTTCTGCTATTTGAACTATGATAGGATGAGGAGAGGTTCTTTTGTGCCTATGACTTGGCTTCTGTGCCTGGATATCCATGTCTTTTCCAAAGTATTGGAATCTTTCTGTTGTTATTTTGCCAAATAGGTGTTCTCCATAGGTTTAGTTTCTTCATCATGTCCTATGCATCATATACATTCTGTTCACAATTGTATATGAATGTGATAATATAATTGAATATTAATGTAATAATATAATTGAATGTGTCTTCAAGTCCTGATAGTCTCTCTTTTGTTTAATCTAGTCTACTAGGTCTAGGACTTTCAAGTAAGTTTGTTTTTTGATTTATTGAGTTTTACATTTTAAATTTTTTTTTCAGAATCCTTACCCATTTATTAAATTTTTCTTTCATATCCTAGATTGTCTCCCCAATTCATTCATCTGTTTGTTGTCTGTTTTCCTTTTTATTTTATTATTATTATTAATTTGTATGTGAGAGACAGACCAATAAGCAGATAAACAGAGACAGAGTACACATGTGGAGACCAGAGGACAACTTCTCAGAGTCACTTCTCTCCTTCCACCATGGGATCCAAGGACTGAATTCAGGTTGCCAGGCTTGAGCAATAAGTGCTTTTCTGTTCTAAATCATCTCACCAGTATTGCTTACTTTCATTCTGTTGTGTTCTTATCTGCGTTCAGATTTAGGGTAATGCTGGTCTTATTAGGTAAGTATAGACTTATTCTCACTTTCAGATCTTTGCAATAAATTCAGAATTGTCAGCTCTTTAAACATTTGGTAGAATTCAGAAGTGGAGCCATGTTATCGCTCCTAAGCTTTTCTTTGCTGAAAGATTTCTAATACAATTGCAGTTTATTTGTTTATCATTGTTCTATTTAAGTTTTCCCCCATCATTTCCAAGATTTGGGGAAATTTCTGCCATTATGTTATTTCCTAGAACAGAACTGAACATTCTCCATCAGTTTATGGTCAGGTTATAGTCCCTTCTTTTGTCCATTATTGTAGGTAATCGTTTTCTGAATTGCTTAATACTTGTGGGCATATGTTCATGTCTATTAGGTTCCATTAAAAAATGCATTACTTGCACTGTGGCTTTGTTTATTAGTGTCCTTCCATAGATTCTAAGCAAGCCTTACGATGCTCTTTAAGCCTGTGGTTATTGTCACTCTTTCTTCACTAGATGGCAACCTAAGCCCGGATTTACTGTGAGTCAGCATCCAGGCAGAAGTTTGGTCAGATGTGTCCAGGGGTATACCTCACTCTGCTGAGTCAGAATTCAACCCCAAGGCAATCAATCTCTTACACCAATTTACCTCTCTTTCTTCAGAGAGGACAATTACTCTCTTTATGCTGCACTATTCAGTGTTGGGGAAGAAATGAAGACGCCCCGAAAAGACTGTGGTGGATATTAAAAGCCTATAACCACCAAGACTAGCATGGAAAAAAGACCCATGCCTCCTGCTAAGTTGTTTTTTAGCAGGAGGATCTTCGAGTTGGTCAGTGATGATATGGAGTCCATAATCACACCAGGGCTAAGAATTATTTCTTGATACCAGAGGTTACATCCATAGATAACAACAAAGAATCCTGGGAGCCAGTATCTATTGATGGATTTCACCATGACTGCTTTGACCAAAGCGAAGTCCTGTACTTATTCCCCCATCTTTTGCTAACCAGTGGAAAGAATCTGTCTCCATGACACATTGACTAAGGTTAGGGGAAGGATAGTTTCTTGGCTATCAGACGGACAATAAAGTGGATCTCACTTGAAACTTAAATCCACTAAGACCATTGCAGTCCTGAGACATACGCCAGGCCATGCTTCAACCAATCCATCCTGTTGGGGTTTCAGGATCTGCTGGAAGTGTAGAGGCAGAGACCCCATCAATGTCCACAAGTCCGGAGTCAGGGGCCGTGAGATTCTGCCCTGTACTGGCTTTACTGTAGTGAGCACATATATTGCCCTCCACCTCCCCAAGTGCATGGTTCTCCATCCTGAACTGCTTGTAGTTGGAGAAGGAATGCCATGGTTGAGGTAATTGTTTCCTTTTTTCTATTTTCTTCTCATTTTATTCCTACTTTATTCAATATTTTTCTTCTAATTAGGTTAAAACCAATATTATGATCCCTTGGGTCTTCAGACCGTGCCGTTATGTTTGAAAAGTTGTTCAACTTGATGCTTTTGTGAGGAGCCTATCACTAGAAAATATTATTCCAACATCTTGCTCTATCCTTCAGCAAAAACAAACTTTTCAACCAGAATTATATTTAAGGTGTCTGCCTGTCTATGTGCGAGTGCATGCGTCTGTTTGTCTGTCTGTCTGTGTGAGAGTGCTCTTGAGCCTATGCTGCATGAACTTGCAACAGGTCTCTCACTGAAACTGGAACTCACTGATTTGGCTAGGTTGGGGGGGCTAGTAAGGATCAGTACTTCCCCTGTCGCAGTCTCCCCAGCACTGGATGTATCCTTGCAGGCCACCTCACCCAGCTTTCTTTGCTTCATTTTATTTATTTATTTATTTATTCATTCATTTATTTATTTTTGAGGCAGGGTTTCTCTGTGTAGCCCTGACTGTCACCTGGCTTTTTTTAACAACTGATGGGGATTGAACTCAGGTCCTCGTGCTTGTATGGCAAGCACACTACAGACTGAATCATCTCCCCAGCCAGTTATGCTTTTTTAATTTGTCTACCTAAACCTAGGAGTGTACCTTACTGATAGAACACATGCTAAGCCTATTAAAGGCCCTGAACTCAATTATCAGCACCAAAACCAAAAAATACAAATCTACTGAAAAATATCTTCTCAGTTGTGGTGAAAACAGAGACTCGGGGCTGGAGAGAGGCTCAGCGGTTAAGAGCACTGGCTGCTCTTCTAGAGGTCCTGAGTTCAGTTCCCAGCCACCACATGGTGGCTCACAACCATCTATAATGAGATCTGGTGCCCTTTTCTGTCCTGCAGATGTACATGCAGGCAGAACACTGTATACATAGTAAATGAATAAATAAATCTTTTATTAAAAAAGAAAGAAAACAGAGACTCATGACTACCCAAGATGCAGAAAATGAACAAAGGATGTGAGGTCAACCCTAAGCAAGTTGCTAATGCCTCTCTCCAGCTAAGCTTCAGGAAACATTGTGTTGCATGTAATGATATGTATTGTATGGTAAGCAATTACTGCTCTTGCACTACATCTATCCCCACCCTCACCCCCTACCACCTACCACCCCTGTCTTCTATGTTCTCTGCCTTCTTTCTGTTTTTTAATTGAGCCAGGGTCTCTCCACATAGCCCAGGCTGTCCTGGAAGTCACTATGTAGAACAAGCTGGGCTGAACTCACAGAGATCTCCCTGCCTCTACTTCCCTTGTGCTGTGATTAAAAGCATGTGAAACTGTATCTGGCTGTTTGTTTGGGTTATTATTATTATTAATTATTATTATTATAAATATAATTACTTCATTCCCCCTTTCCTTTCTTCCTCTAACCTCTCCCATATTCTCTTGCTTCCTCCAAATTCACATCCTCTTTTTCTTTGATTATTGCTGTGGGACAATGCTCTTGTACCCTGTAAAGATTTGTCACTCATATTGGTTTAATAAAATGCTGATTGGCCAGTAGCCAGGCAAGAAGTATAGGTGGAGCAATCAGACTAGGAGAATTCTGAGAAGAGAAAGGCTTAGTCTGAAGTCACCAGCCAGACAGACACAGAAGAAACAAAATGAGAATGCCACACTGAGAAAAGATATCAAGCCCAAGGCTATGCTAAAGCTAACCATAGACAGGAATTATGGCTTAATTTAAGTTGTAAAAGCTAGTTAATAATAAGTCTGAGCTAATAAGCCATACAGTTTATAATTAATATAAACCTTTGTGTGTTTCTTTGTGTTTTTCCATCTAGAGATTGTTATTGTTTGTTGTTTCATACACACACACACACACATATATATACATATATATGCACAACTATAAAAAGTATATTTTAAATATTGGTGGGATAAGATTTTATCATAAGAATAAAAGGTGACATGTGAAAACAAAATAAAAAAAGCTAAAAGTCAAGTCATAAAAGTCTGAGTGAGTTGTACAAAGTTTGTGGAAGTAAGACTTAAAAATGACATATGTTTGATTGATGAAACATAATTAAAATTCCTGATATATATTGATCTACTCACAGTAAAATCTACAATAGCATGCTTTAAAAATCAGCCAGGTATGTCTAATCAAGATAATTTGTGAGGCGGGCGGTGGTGGCTCACGCCTTTAATCCCAGCACTCGGGAGGCAGAGGCAGGCGAATCTCTTTGAGTTTGAGGCCAGCCTGGTCTACAAGAGCTAGTTCCAGGACAGGCTCCAAAGCCACAGAGAAACCTTGTCTCCAAAAACCGAAAAAGAAAGATAATTTGTGGAAGTGGATGGCTCAGCAGTAAAGAGCACTTGCTGTTCTTTCCAGAAGACCCAGGTTTGATTCTCAGCATTCACATGGTGGCTAACAACCATCCTTCACTCCAGGCACCAGGCACACACATTAGTGCACATAAATACATGCAGGAAAAATATCCATAGACATAAATTAAAAGGAAATATTGTATCTAAAAAGATAATTACTTGTGTTTTTGCTAATTTTGTTAGGCTTTGATGACTTGAGAAAACCCAGTCTTAGCAAAATCATGTTTATTTTAAACTGATTTTGTTTTTTTTTTGTCAAACCTTATTTAAACATTTTTCCATTAGACAAAATACTGATAAAGCTGTCCTTCTAAGTGCTCAACAACCACACTTGGAAGCCTACTATTTGAACTCTGGTCCTCCAAAGTCTACCAGGATCCAGGGGATGCTAAGGCCCTTCTTGCAAGTCACTTATCTCCTCTTGCTGCAACTACAGGACCAGGCCAAGCCACAGAGTCACTTCCATGTGCTCTGTTGATGAATCTGACCAAGTTGCTAAATTTGTCCTGCCCTCTTGGCCCATGCCCAGCCTGGAGATTCTTACATTCCCAGGCATAACTGGGAGTTGTGCCATGGGACTTTCTTAGACTTTACCCAACCAATTCCATACTACCTCTAGGACTCCTTCATCACACTAGCTACCACTGAATTGCAATCACTCCAGTCTCTCCAATCACTAACCAACCCACTGAGTATCTGAAGGACTGACCTGATTAATCCTCTAGCCTGACCTAAAATCAACCAAGTTTGGGCAACAGCAGAAAGAGAAACAAACTTCCAATCAACATAGCACAGCTGGAATCTCATAGCAGACACCCAACCAGCAAAATAAATCAATGTACCAGGACCCATCACAAAACCCAAACAATGTGCAAGATCAAAAGAACATGCCCCACTAAAAGATCACCAGTCTTATAGAAACACTCTCCAGTGGGAATTTTATGAATAAACCTCAAGTCACAGAATTGAAGAAGAACAAATAAACATGATCAAAGAATTCAAGGAATTCAAAGAGAACATAAGCAAACACCAGAATGAACTTAAGACGACAGAAATAAACTCCTAACTGAAGTTTAAGAAAACACAAATGGGTTGGAGGTTACTCAATGGTTAAGAATATTCTTTGTTCTTGCAAAGAACCTGGGTTCAGTTCCCAGCACCAACATGATGGCTCACAACCAGCTGTAACTTCAGTTCCAGGGGATCTGACCCCTTCTCTGAACTCCATAAGTAACAGGCATGAATGCAACAGGCAAACACTTATATACTTACAGTTAAGATAAATAAACACATAAAAAAGTTTTAAAGAGGGGCTGGAGAGATGGCTCAGAGGTTAAGAGCACTTGTTGCTCTTCCAGAGGTCCTGAGTTCAGTTCCCAGCAACCCATCTATAATGAGATCAGGTATCCTGGCATGCATGCAGGTAGAACACTGTATACATAACAAATAAATAAAATCTTTTTAAAGAAAAAAGTTTAAGGCCAGGCGGTGGTGGCGCACGCCTTTAATCCCAGCACTCAGGAGGCAGAGGCAGGTGGATCTCTGTGAGTTCAAGACCAGCCTGGTCTACAAGAGCTAGTTCCAGGACAGGCTCCAAAGCTACAGAGAAACCCTGTCTCGAAAAACCAAAAAAAAAAAAGGAAAAACAAAAACAGAAAAAAGTTTAAAAGAAAACACAAATGGATGAATTGAATTCTAAAAACAACCGAGGATTTGAAACTGTTTCAGTAAAGGGATAGAAATTCTAAAGAAATTCAACTTAAGTCACATGTGGTGACACACACACGCCTTTAATCCCAGCACTCTGGAGGCAGAAGTAGACAGATCTTTGTGAGTTCGAGGCCAGTCTAGTATACAGAGCAAGTTCCAGGTCAGCCAGGGATATACAGAGAAACATGGACTCATAAAAACTTTTTTAAAAAGGAAAGAAAGAAATTCAAGCTGAAAATAAGATGGGATTGAAAAATTCAAAAATAAATGATAAAACTCAAAGGAAAGCCTAGCCAGCAGAGTACACCAAGTAGAAGAAAGAATATCAGGACCTGGAGATAAAGTAGAGGAATTGAATCACTCAATCAAGAATACGAAAAAATTTTAAGACACACAAATAGTACACAGGAACTTTGCAACACCATGAAAAAATAATCTACAAACTATAAGGCAAAGAAGAGGAGGAGAAACAGAAGCAGGACCATCATCATCATCACAGAAGGGCAGGCAGAAAGGTTGTAAGAGACTGAGGACTAGGACAACTGATGTTAGATAGCATTTTCTAGACACAACAGGAATGTTGTACTCATGAACTCTCAACAACAAGACCTCTTACACAAGAACTACAAAGATCGCACCAACTCATATGCTACTACAGATAGGGAAAGTATCTCATAAGACCCCACCCCTAGATAAAGAAGTACAGGCAGTGTCTCAGTTACTGTTCTATTGCTATGAAAAGACACCATGACCAAGATAACTCTTAGAAAGCCTTTAACTGGGGCCTTGCTTACAGTTTTAGGGAACCAGTCCATGGTTATCATGGTGGGAAGCAGACAGACGAAGCACTTGATCCATAGCTGAGAGTTTTACATCCTGATCCATAGGGCAGGTAGAGAGAGAAAGAGAGACACTGCCTCTGGTGTGAGCTTTCAAAACCTCAAAGCCCACCCCAGGGACAAACTTCCTCCAACAAGGCCATGCCTCCTCCTAATCAATCTCAAATAATTCCATTAACTAGGGACCAATCATTCAAACATATAAGCCTATGAGGGCCATTTTCATTTAGTCCAGCACAGGCGGCCGATGGCTGCTAAAGGAGAAGGGAAAATCAATTTTGTTTTGTAGAGATAAACCCCAATTTTAGGTCAGCCCTAAACACATGCAAATAAGGGCAATATTAATTGGATTCAGATTGTGTGTGTTTACAGATGTGCTTGTGTGTGTGTGTCTAAAAAAAATAAAATAGGAGAAGAGATCATGAATTTCAGATGGGACAGGTAGAGGAGTAGGGGAATGGGAATGAGGGGGACACTGGAAATGATGCAAATATAGTCCACTCATGTATAAAATCCTCGGATAAGTAAAACAGAAAACATAGAGAATGCACAATTGGAAGAAAGGAACTATGGAAAATTTAGAATGTCAAATAGACAATATATAGATATCAATAGAGTAGAGATTAATCAACAATTATTTAAAGATCATGTTGGACCAGGCTGTGGTGGTACATGTCTTTAATCCCAGCACTCAGGATACAGAGGCAAATGGACTTCTGAGTTTGAGGCCAGCCTGGTATACATAGCAAATTTCAGGACAGCAAAGACTACATAGAGAAACCCTGTATTGGAGAAGCAAAAAAACAAAAACAAAAACAAAAAATCGTGTTGGGTAATTAACTAACTCTTAGGACAAATATAATGTAGTGTTCCTGTCTCATTTGATACATAGTAGGAGTTATTTGTATTTTTTAATTTTTAAAAATTATTTTGTTTATTTATTTATTTATTTTTAAATATTTATTTATTATGTATACAATATTCTGTCTGTATGTCTGCAGGCCAGAAGAGTGCACCAGACCCCATTACAGATGG
>JAQHUG010000121.1:5416492-5427981 GCA_028555095.1 Dicrostonyx torquatus
CCATACCAAATGCCTTCCCAATGGGGTGAGGTGAGCCACACTTGGGTAAATACCTTCCTTGTGAACTTTCTGTATTCTGCATGTAAAACTGGCTGTTATGGAAACCGGCAAACCTAAACACAAGAACGTTGTGATGAGCGCTCCTGTACACATCACCCAGCCTTAGAGATGCTCAGCTCCCAGGCATGCATGTGAGTAGTGGATCCCTAGAAAGTTCAGGATGCAGTCCAGAACTCCTGCCACTCAGCTTTGCTGTCATTATATGGCCTACGATGAGTGTGACCCTAAAACATCATCAAACACTGTGTCAAATGTCCGACATATCATCAATGTCATAAAATGCACTGCTGTGCTTTTTCCAGTGGGCAGCACTCCCAAGGAACACCAAGAAAAGGTGGCATAGCCAAGCAGTGCACGCCTTTAATTCCAGCATTCTAGAGGCAGAAGCAGGTGGATCTCTGTGAGTTCAAGGCCATCCTGATCTATGTAGTGAATTCCAGGACAGCCAGGGCTATATAATAGAGAGACCATCTCTTTAAAAAAGAAAAAGAAGTGCCTGCCTCATGCCCTCTGAGAGGGTCTCAGAACAGGATAGTCACCTGTGGAGAATTTCCACACTGCACACACTTTTCCATAGGTGTCCCCTCCAGAATACACTGAGTGACAGAAACCACTGATCGACTCCTCCTGAGACCTGTAGAAGCTTGAATAAATGGAATGACAGGAGCCAATGGTTGACAGGCTCCTCCCGAGACCTATGGGAGCTGTGCCTTGTGCTACTCAAGGCCATGCTTGATCCTCAGTTCCAAGATGGCACTGAGAGTCAAAACAGTGAAATGAAGAGCTGGATCCCCTGACACACGCTAGTGTTGGGTTAACTTATGTCAACCTTAAAAGAAGCCTTTGAGAAAGGGTAGGGAAGACCTCTACCCCAATAACCCCTTGGCCTCTCTGGGTCTTCTCTAGCATACATCAAAGATCAGCATAGTCCCCTTCCTCTGACCTCATGCCTGGCTCACCTCTCTGCTCCTAGGGGTTTGTCCTTGGGTACATGTGCCTCACTCTCCCCTGAAGCTTGAAGACTATGGGGACCTTGACTCTTAGGTAGCTGTGCCCTCAGTCCAATGAGAACCCCAGAGGCATTAGGAAGATTTTCCAAAATAGGGAGGCCAACTTCATGTCTTCCTGAGTGAAGGGTCTCCTTAGGAAAGAGGTGGGCTGCAATCACAAGCCAGTCTTTGGGGGAGAAAAATCTACTTTTTATGCAAGACTGACGATCAGACACTTCAGAGTGATCAACGATGGTCCCTCTTATTCCCAGAAGAGGCCAAGAGAGTTCATTGAACAGCCTGGACCTAGGTGTCTTGGAGAAAATACTTTTGGTTTCCTCTGAGAGCCACAGGAAGTTATTACTCATTCTGGAAGACACTGTCAAGTCAGCTCTCTATCCTGGGGGTGAGGGACTTTCTCAGCTTGGAGGACAGGAGCCTGCTCTGACTGAAGAGGCCCAGCAACAGGTCCTGGTCCCTGCCTTAAAAGAATGCTGCTTTGGGACCCGGGATGGGCCACCTCCCCTCCCAGGGTCTGTTTCCCTATCTTTACTGTGACAATGCCAGAGAATCTCTAGAGCCCTTAATGGTGCTTTGAGGTCTCTGCAGTCTCAGACAAAGAGCCATACACAGCCCCCTGGTGCATAAATGTTGCCTGGGTTTCAATCACCTTCCTGCCAGGGAAGCTCTTCCTGCCTGTTTCCTACTATCTCTGAACCCTGTTTCCTCTGTCCAAGTCGTGTGTCTAGATAAGGATATTGATTGTCTCCAAAATGCCTGCATTGGTCACAGGCATTTTCTCCAGCACAACAGCCCCTTGCTCTTGAGCCCCAGGCTTCAGAAGAAGCGGCCTCCAGGAAGCATGTAGGTGAGTCATCATGGGGCAGGCTGGCTACTTGCCATTCAACTAGAAGGCAAAGGCAGGAAGATACAGAGTTCGCAGTCATCCTCAGACAAATAGCGAGTTTGTGGCAGCCTTGGATATATGAGAAGCTGTCTCAAAACCAAGAACAAAAATTGTAAAACATACCTCAGGAATCTCCAGAAGTGAGAAAGGAGTCACACACACACACACACACACACACACACACACACACACACGGGGAGGATCAAACAAACACACAGGCACACATACACACACAGGAGAACAGGCTATCAGCATATGAGATACTGATACCAGGTGCCTGAGCTGGAACCCTAGCTTGACTCTTGCAGCTTCATTATTGATCAGGGACTGGGTTCCTGGGAAGTGCACAGTGGGCAAGAGGTGGGCCTTCTCAGAGCTTGTGGCCACCTAGGGAGGAGCATGCAAACCCAGTTGCTCCCCAGGCTTAAAGAATGCACCAGGCAGTAGGAACCCAGAAGAGCCCATCTCAGGGCTCTGGGACAGTCCTGTGCTGTGGACACCACCCAGGATGTGGTCCTCTCTGGAAGAGTCAGTTCTGAATTGTCAGGAAATTAGCCTTGGGGAGCATTTGGCCTCCCCGATTCAGGTCAGACAAGAGAAGCCAAGGATGTGGGTGATCTTCAGAGACTGTCACGTGTGTGAGAACTGGGCTGCCTCTGGGTCTTGGGGACAAGGCAAATATCCTCATGTTTGGGCCTGCACTTTTCCAAGTAGTAGGTTTTTGCCCTCTAAGGTTACTCCTGAGGTCTCTGTGGTTTTTACAAGCAGAAGTAACTAATACCTTCTATTCTTCCCCCTCCTTTGCTTCCCTTCCTCTTCCCTGCCATCCTTTCTTCTTATCTCTCTTTCCCTCTTCTCCCCTCTTCTCTCTTCCTCTCAGTGTGGTTTTGGATGCACTCTATGGTCTTCTGAATGCTAGACCAAGTGTTCTCCCACTAACAGTACACCCAGTCCCTAAAGCAGGTGAACTCAATTCAATTCTCTCTGTCTGTCTCTCTGTCTCTCTCTTTCTGTCTGTCTTTCTGACTATAGTGGTATGAAATGTGGGCTGAGGGCAGTGTGAACAGGGCAGAAGTTGAAACAGGACACTAGTTGGAACAAGGCAGAAGTTGGTACGGGAGAGATGGCTCGGAAGAGTACTGACTGCTCTTCAATAGGATTCAGGTCCTGTTCCCAATACCCACAAAGCATACAACTATCTTTAATTACATGTCCAGGGAAACCAAAACCTTCTTCTGGCCTCTATAGGCACCAGGCATTGATGTGGTGCACAGACATATATGAATGGAAAACACTCATACACATTTAAAAAGTAATAATAGATTAATTAGTAACGATATGACAGGAATTCAGTTGTTCAGAAAAGGCTGTTTCTCATCCTGCTGAAGCTGAGGCTCAAATGTTTCCTCCCTCAAACCTGTGTGATTTGACCTTTATTTCCTGTTACAATTAACACTCCAGGGGCTGGAGTGCTGGGTGGGCAGTTATAAAGTACTGGCTGCTTTTCTAGAGGACCCAGGTTCAAGCACCCACATGGGGGCTCACAACTACCTCTAACTCCAGTTCAAGAGGGTCCAAAGCCCTCTCCTGGCCTCCCTTAAAGACTTTCTCTGGTCTCTCTAGGCACGGAAATACAGGCATGGTGTCTGTTTTGTTCCACCCTAGTCTCTCTCCTGATGCATTATGGAATGCTTGTCCTGTGGATTCTGTATTCACTGAGCTCTGTGGCACACCCCCTACTCTGGATACCAATCTCATTTTATCAATTTAGGTAGATTCTCTCTACTTTTGATGTCTTAGTAGTTTTCCATCCAGCACTCCCACACCATGGCCCCACACACACACACAACCTTGGCCTCTTGGAAAGATCTCCTCAGCTTGATTTGTCATGAACTTAAAACTGTAAACAACAAGGGGATGAAAGCTGCTAATTATCACCATCTTTTTTGCCATGGAGAAAGATTCTTCAGGCCTGGAAATGACTTAGTTCTTAAATACCCTCTGTTTGTGCCACAAGCTTCAAAACTTTGAAATAATCCCCAAAACCACAAAAAAAAACCAGAAAGAATATTTAACTGAAACTCTGTCACACAATACAGAAAAGTTTCACTTGTTTTAGATTAGGTATTACTATGTAACCTAGATTGTCATAGAACTCAGAATTTTCCAGTCTCAGTTTCCCAAAGTGCTGAATTGTAGGCATCCACCACACCAGCCAAATACAAGTATACCTGAGCTATATACATAAATATGTCATTATGAAAATAGTCTTTTTAAAACATTAGAAAACAGAGCCGGGCAGTGGTGGCGCATGCCTTTAATCCCAGCACTCGGGAGGCAGAGGCAGGTGGATCTCTGTGAGTTCGAGACCAGCCTGGTCTACAAGAACTAGTTCCAGGACAGGCTCCAAAGCCACAGAGAAACCCTGTCTCGAAAAAAGACTAGAAAACAGGACACATTATGGCACATCAATAAAAATACCAGGGGGGAGGAAACAGTGTGGTGGCACATATCTGTAATCCTAGCCTTTGAGAGGTGAAGAATCAGGAATTCATGGTCATCTTTGGAAATATAACAATTTCCAGGCCAGGCAGAAAGAGGAAGTGGAGGAAAGAAAGGGAGGGAGAGGAGGCTTTGAGAAGGCTTGGCTGGTAAAGGATAATCACCATGGACAACTACAGGTATGCAGGCAAAACACTTATACAAATCAAATAAGCCTAAAAGACAACTTAAATAAAGAACAACAGCAAAAAGATATAATGGCCTACATCTGGAATCCCAGCCCCCCTATATCTAGTTCAAAAGCAGAGACAGGAAAACCACCCAGAAGCTCAGGGGCCGGCCAGCCTGGAGCACACTGTGTGAGACAGAGCAAGAGAGATTCTGCTTCAGCAAGGTAGGAGAGAACCTGACACCTGAAAACTGTCTTCCGACCTCCACATGGGCTGTCATGGCATGTGGATGGACAGACACACAGGCACACACACATGAACACTGGCAGTGCTCTATCTAGTTATTGCCAAGCTCAGTGTTCCCTCTCAGTGTGCTTCTGAAATCCGTTAAAATAAAAACAAAAACAAACCCAGAAGAAAAAGAAAATAGAAACTGGAAAATTTTAGTCTGCAGGAAACTTCAAAATTTCAGATCTCCATTAATTGGGAACTCAGGAAAACATAACAAAAGCCGAACATAGCTTACTTTGCCTAATCAACACAAGTCTGTTGCTTATTATTTTTGTTTTTCTTTTTCAAGACAAGGCTTCTCTATGTAGCCAGCTGGCTGTTGTGGAACTTGCTGTGTAGACCAGACTGGCCTGGAACTCCCAGAGATTCGCCTGCCTCTGCCTCTTGTGTACTGGGACTGAAGGCATGTGCCACTACACCCGGCGGCTACAGAATTGAATATGATCTTGGCAGCAAAGCTGCAACTGAGATAATCTTGGTTGCGCTTACACAGTGGTGAGGAAAACCTGGTATACCTTTGTTTCTAGCAATCAACCTGACATCTTTGCCATAATCAGTACCGAAGAAAAGAAATTACTCAGTGACACTTGTCAAAGCCTGGTAAGGAACACTTTTAGATTTAGGGACTTGCTAAAATGTAGTGGTGAAAGGTTGCGGATCAACTGTGAATGAAGCACATACAAGTTGGAATTCACAGACAAAAAAAAAATAGAATGAGAGGCAATAGACAGAAAACCACTAAATCGAATTTCTCAAGGCTAAGGAGGTTCTGGTTAAAGGGTCTAGTTGAATCAGCTACAGAGCGTTTAGGAAGGAATGTTCTAAGCTAACAGTTATATTGGGGGTGGGTAGCCTTGCTAAACTGACTTAGCAGATCTTACAAGGAAGTAAACAAGTTTAGGAGCTTGAGGAAAGATTAGCCAAGCAAAGAATCTTTGCCAGACCTAAATGGTCCAGTTTTATCAGGAATCCTGCTATGTCGGTTTAGGAATTTTCCAGCTTTGGTAACTGATCACTTGATAGCAGATCTAATCCCTCCTCTCCTCTTGATATCTGATCAGTAACTTAGGCTTGGTCTCAGCAAGATTTGTATCTGGTTGAGGAATGATGGCACAAACCTTTAACCCCAGCACTCTCAGAAGGCTGAGACAGGCGGATCTCTCTGAGTTCGAGGCCAGCCTGGTCTACAGAGTGAGTTCCAGGACAGCCAGAGTCATTGCAAAGAGAAACCACCCTGTCTTGAAAAACCAAAGAGGGGAGGGAGGGAGGGAGGGAGGGAGGGAGGGAGGGAGGGAGGGAGGGAAGGAAGGAAGGAAAAATCTGTCTGGTCAGTTTACCAAGACTGCAATAAAGCATATTTGGTGTGCTTTCTCACTATTTTTCCATCCATTCAATATTACCACCATCCTACCTCCCAAACATAGCTTCTTAATTGTAAATTCCTGGGTCTTTCCCATATTTGTCATTGAGCCCAGTTCCATACTGAGGTCTCTTTTGTTCTACTGCAAATTTCTCAACAAAATTTATCTGTATCATCCCAGTGTCTGATTCTGTTTTGTTTTGTTTTGTTTTTGACAAAATCCAGACCCTTCTTTATTATTCCTGGAATCAGGACCCACAGAAAACTTATTCCAAGAAAACAAGGCCATCTTGCACTGTGGGCAGATTGAACCCAGGGCCTTGTGCGTGCTGCATTACTTAACTATATGACCCAGCCTTAAGGCAATTCTTAGTGGGTTTAAAAACAACATGAACATTTCAAGAATGTTAGAAGATGATGGCAGACCACTAGAGAGAGTCAGCTTATATAGGACCTTGCAGCCGGAATAGAGACTATGACTTTTTTTTTTTTTTTTTTGGTTTTTCGAGACAGAGTTTCTCTGTGGCTTTGGAGCCTGCACTGGAACTAGCTCTTGTAGACCAGGCTGGTCTCGAACTCACAAAGATCCGTCTGCCTCTGCCTCCCGAGTGCTGGGAGAGACTATGACTTTTATTCGCCATAAAATGTGCAGCCATTACAGAATTTCTAGAAATGAGGAAAACTATTTGATCATGTCATTAACTAAATTACTCTGGCAATGATGCCAGTCAGGAGTGGACTGATTATAGGCAAAGGCTGAAGTTAGTAAAGCCACTCAGGACATGTAGCCATAAGATTCTTGTTGGGGACTTCCTGCCGTGAGTGATACATTTGGAAACTGTCATTTCTGGCTAATTCAGTCCTCTACACTTGTCATAGCATCTAGGCCAGCACTGGAACTTGGTTTACAGCTCCAAGACCTGTATTCTTCCCGTTGGCCTACATTACATTTCATTGCTATTGTGTATGATATTTATTTCTGTAATACTGCTATATTTTACATTACATAGTATGTAATTACCCAATGATACATGTATTATGTAGCAAATAAATATAAGATTAATGCAGAATCCTAAGCTGGGTATGTAACTCAACAGTAAAGCTCTGCTAAGTGTATCTTTTTTTTTAAAGATTTATTTATTTATTATGTATACAACATTCCTTCCACGTATGCCTGCAGGCCATAAGAGGGCACCAGATCTCATTACAGGTGGTTGTGAGCCACCATTTGGTTGCTGGGAATCGAACTCAGGTCTTCTGGAAGAGCAGCCAGTGCTCTTAACCACTGAGCCATCTCTCCAGCCCTAGGTGTATCTTGAAGAAGGAAAATAAACAAATAAATAAATGCAAAGCTGTCACTATTGGAGAAAATAAATGCAAAGGTATCGTATTGGGAGAGACAGGGAGAGAAAATGGACACATTTAAAGAATTCTACACTGAGTGACTGCAAAGCTGCTAGAAGTACAGGAGAAGTGTAAGATAAGAAGCCATGAGAAATAAGGTTAAGCTGGCCGTGGTGGCACATGCCTTTAGGTCCAGCACTCAGGAGGCACAGGTGGGCAGATCTCTGAGTTAGAGGCCAGCCTAACCTAAAGAGTGAGGTCCAGGACAACCACAGCTACACCTCCCCAAAATGGGCACCATGCAAAATTTAAACCCACAAAAATAAGTAAATGTTATGTACAGACATATTTATTTTTTTTATTTCCTTACCTTTGTTTAATTATTTTTTGGCTGGTTGGTTGTTTTGGCTTTTTTTTTCCTTAGAGGCAGAGTTTCTCTGTGTAGCCATGGCTTATCTCAAACTCAGAGAATCACCAACCCCTGCCTCCCAAGTGTTGAGATTAAAGGTATGTGCCACCATCACCTGGCTTTTGGAACATTTTAAAAAAAAAAAAAAACAGCTTGCGAAAAATAAAAATCACATGATCATCTCATTAGATGCCGAAAAAGCATTTGACAAAATACAACATGTACTCACTCATAGGTGGTTTTTAAACATAAAACAAAGGAATCCGGCCTACAAATCATAATCACAGAGAACTTAGACAACAATGAGGACACTAAGAGAGGCTTACGTAGACCTAATATACATGGGAAAGTATAAAAAGACAAGATCTCCTGAGTAAAATAGGAGCATAGGGACATTGGGGGAGGGTTGAAGGGGGAGGGCAGAGGCAGGGAGGGAGCAGAAAAAATGTAGAGTTCAATAAATATCAATAAAGAAAAAAAATTTAAAAAGAAAAAAAGAATATTCAGCAAAAAAGAACTTAATTCTGCTAAAGCCTCCTCAAAGATCTTCGAACCACAGCACTTTTCAAAACAAGCCACATTTGATAGTTGAAATCAGATTCCTAGCTGGAGATGCAGTTCAATTGGCAGAGTACTTGCCTGGCATACGTGAAACTATGTGATTGAGCCACAGCACCGCATAAAATAGGTGTGATGGTGAATGCCTGTGATCCAAATGCTAGATGGGTGGAGGCAGGAGGATCAGAAGTTCAAGATCAGATCAGCAAGATGCACAGGGATTAAAAGTGCTTGCCCCCAAGCCTGCCTACATGAATTCAATCTCAAGAACCCAAGTGGTGCAGAGAACTGACTCCCACAAGTTATCCTCTGACTTCTATGTTTGTGCCCCTGCACAAGCTTATACACACACATATACGATAAATAAATGCAATTTTAAAAAAATACAGCTTGCAATAACTGGATCACATGAGTCCAAGATGCATAATGGTTAGCTTTTGGAGATTGTTACAAACAAACAATAAAAAAAGATATGTCTATAAAGATTCAAGAAGCTTACAGAACACTAAATAGACAGGACCAAAAAAAATCCTTTTGCCACATAATAATCAAAACAATAAACATACAGAATGAAGAAAGAATATTAAGAGCTGCAAAGGAAAAAGGCCAAGTAACATATAAAGGTAGACCTATTAGGATTGCACCTGACGTTTCAATGGAAAAAATGCGAGCCTGAAGGTCCTGGACAGATGTGCTACAGACCCTAAGAGACCACAGATGTCAGCCCAGACTATTATGTTCAGCAAAACTTTCAATTACCATAAACAGAGAAAACAAGATATTCCCTGACAATCAGATTTAAACAATACCTATCCACAAACCCAGCCATACACAAAGTACTAGAATAAAAACTCCAACCCAAGGAAATCAGCTACACCCACAAAAATGCAGACAATAAAATGATCTCACAGCAGCAAACACCAAAAAAGAGAAAAGCCCACAGAATAACATCACCTATAACAAATCTAAAACGACGATAACTAGCAATCACTGGTCATTAATATCACTTAATACAAATCAACTCACCTATAAAAAGACACAGGCTAACAAATTGAATATAAAAAAACAGAATTCATCCTTCTGCTGCATACAAGAAATACACCTCAACCTCAAAGACAGACATCACCTCAGAGTAAAGAGTTAGGAAAAAAATATACCAATCAAATGGACCTAAAAAATAAGCAAATGTAGCTATCCTAATAGCTAACAAAATAGACTTCAAGTTAAAATCAATCAAAAGAGACAAAGAATGTCATTTCTTATTAGTCACAGGAAAAGTCCATCAAGAGGATATCTCAATACTGAATGTCTATGCCCCAAATACAAGGGCACCCTCATATGTAAAAGAAACACTTCTAAAGCTTAAATCATACATTAAACCACACACACTAATAGTGGGAGACTTCAACACTACACTCTTACCACTGGACAGGTCAGTCAGACAGAAACTTGACGGAAAAATAACGGAACTAACAGGTGTTATGACTCAAATGGACTTAACAGACATCTATAGAACATTTCATTCAAACATAAAAGAAGATATGTTCTTCTCAGCACCCCATGGAACTTTCTTAAAATTTGACCACATCCTTGGTAACAAAGCAAACCTCAACAGATACAAAAAAATTGGAATAACCCCATGTATCTTATAGGATCACCATAACTTAAAGTTAGAATTCAACACCAACACAAATTTCAGAAAGTCCACAAACACATGGAAATTGAACAATGCTCCCCGAACCACCAATGAATGGATCAAGGAAGAAATAAAGAAATTAAAGACTTCCTAAAATTCAATGAAAATTACTGCACAACATACTCAAACTTACGGAATACAGTGAAATCAGTGTTAAGAGAAAAGTTCATAGCACTAAATGCCTACATAAAGAAACTGGAAAAATTACCATCCTAGTGTGTTAACAGAACACCTGAAAGCTCTAGAACTAAAAGAAGCAAACACACCCAGGAGGTCTAAATGGCAGGAAATAATCAAATCGAAAATTGAAATCAACAAAATAGAAACAACAGCAACAACAAAACAATGCAGGGAATCAAATAAGACAAAGAGTTGGCTCTTCGAGAAAAATCAACAAAATAGACAAACCTTTATTCAAACTAACCAAAAGGCAGAGAGAGATATCCAAATTAACAAAATCAGAACTGAAAATGTGGACATAACAGACACGGAAGAAATCCAGAGAATCGCCAGGTCATATTTTGAAAACCTGTACTCCACAAAACTGCAAAACTTAAAGGAAAAGGACAATTTTCTGGATACATATACTTAGCAAAATTAAATCAAGACCAGATAAGAAAATTGAATAGATCTATAACTGCAAAGGAAATAAAAATAGTCTTCAAAAGTTTCCCCCCAAAAAAACCCAAAACAAACAAACAAACAAAAAAAGCAACAGAACAAGATGGTTTCAGCACAGAATTCCACAAGATTTTCAAAGAAGAACTAATACCAATACTCCCCAAATTGTTCCACACAATACAAACAAAAGGAACATTGCCAATTTTTTTTACAAGGTTACAATTACCCTGATAACCAAAACACAATGACACTACTAAGAAAGAGAATTACAGACCAATCTCTCTCATGAGCATTGATGTAAAAATTCTCAATAAAACACTGGCAAACCAAATCCAAGAACACATCAGAAAAATTATCCACTATGACCCAGAGATGCAGGGATGGTTCAACATATGAAAATCTATCAGTGTAATCCACCATATAAACAAACTGAAAGAAAAAAAAAAACATGATCATCTCATTAGATCCTGAAAAAGTCTTTGACAAAATTAAATACCCTGTCATGATAAAAGTCTTGGAGAAAATAGGGATACAAGGAACATACCTAAACATAGTAAAGGCAATATACAGCAAGCCAACAGC
>JAQHUG010000121.1:5444050-5465704 GCA_028555095.1 Dicrostonyx torquatus
CAGAGAACTTAGATAACAATACAGACACTAATAGAGACTTACATAGATCTAATCTACATGGGAAGTAGAAAGTATAAAAAGACAAGATCTCCTGAGTAAATTGGGAGCATGGGACCTTGGGGGAGGATTGAAAGTGGGGAGGGGAGAGGCAAGGAGGGGAGCAGAGAAAAATGTAGAGCTCAATAAATATCAATAAAAAAATAAAGTTTTGCATAACCATTTCACTTTCTGTCAAACAGGAAACAGAAAACAAAAGAAATATCAAAAAAATAAAGAGCTGGAGAGATGGATCAGTGGTTAGGAATACTGGCTGCTTTTCTAGAGGATCCAGGTTCATTTCCCAGCACCCACATAAATGGCAGCACACAGTCTGAAACTCTAATCCTAAGGGATCAGATGTCCTTTTTTGGCTTCCATGGATACTTCATGCATGCAAATATACACACAGGTAAAACACCCTATACATATAGAATAAATAAATGCATTTAAACTATACTAAATAAACAATTAAAACGTTTGTTTTGCTTTCATTTTTTTAAAAATGTCTCATACATATTATGCATATTTTCTGGGCTTTATCTGTATATGCACTGCTATACACTGCATGAAAGGTAAGAGTTGTCTTATTTTTTCCTTTTTTTGAGACAGGTTTCTCTGAGCAACAGCTCTGGCTGTCCTGGAACTCGCTTTGTAGAACAGGCTGGCTTCAAACTCACTGAGACTCACCTGCCTCTTCCTCCCAAGTGCTGGGATTAAAGGCTTGCACCACCATTACCTGGCAAGGGGTGTCTTTTTATAATTTCTAGTTCCTCCTGGGCTTGGTGGCATATACCTTCAAACCTAGACTTAGGAGGCAGAGGCAGGAGGATTACTAAGTTCAAGGACCGCCTGGTCTATATCAAGTTCCAAGACAGGCAGGGCTACATAAAAAGATTCTGTCTTGCCGGGCGGTGATGGCGCACGCCTTTAATCCCAGCACTCAGGAGGCAGAGGCAGGTGGATCACTGTGAGTTTGAGACCAGCCTGGTCTACAAGAGCTAGTTCCAGGACAGGCTCCAAAGCTACAGAGAAACCCTGTCTCAAAACCAAAAAAAAAAAAAAAAAAAAAAAGACTGTCTCAAAAAAATTAAATTGCTTAGTTTTTATTATCAGCATTGTGTCTGTCTGTCTGTCTGCCTGTCTGTGTATGTCTGTGTTCCTTGTGTGTCTAAGAAGACAGCTTTGTGGAACTGGCTCTCTACTTTTTCTTTTTTTGAAAAAAAAACTTATTTATTTTATACACACTGGTGCTTTTGCCTTCATATATGTCTGCTTGAGGGTGTTGGATGCTGTGGAACTGGAGTCAGAGACAGTTGTGAGCTGCCATGTGGGTGCTGGAAACTGAACCCTGGAAGAGCAGTCAGTGCTCTTAACTGCTCTTAACCACTGAGCCATCTCTCCAGTCCCTCTACTTTCTTCTTTATGTATGTATCAGGTGGTCAAGTTTGCACCATCAAGTGGCAAGCACATTTACCTGCTGAGCCAGTTCACTGGCCCAAGATGTCTTTGAATATTATTTAAAAGCTAACAAGATGAAAGCTGCCTGGGGTGGCTCACATCAGCAATCTATCTCAGCACTTGCAAAGCTAAGGAAGAAGAGCTGTATGTTTGGGGGGCCAAACCTGGGATACTTAAGCTCTTGACTAACCCCCCAAAAAAACAATCCCTTTAGAATAAAACTAAACGATCAAAAAGCTGATAAAGAGCAATTGTTCAAAGCTATCAATACAATAAAATTAAATTTAAAAACTTGTCAAAGCCACAGATATTTTCAGGAAGCTTTATTTGCTCTAAAGAGCTGTGAGGGAATGCTAGTCCTCAAGCTGTTTTGCTCCCACCTCCTAGTGAGTACAGTTTCTCTTATTCTTTCAGTTGGCTTCCTTTTGCTTCATGGCAGTTTACCTTCATCTGACACACATACATATTATTTGTTTGTAAATTCCAAGGCGATGTTCCAAACTTGTTCTGACTTTTTTCACTATCAATTCATACTCAAAGAGTCCACCAGCTGTCTCCCATTCAAAATGACTGTGCCCTATCTGAATTTCCTTGTGACAACCAAACAGCACATTGATGATAATATTTTTGACGCCCCCCCCGCCCGCCCAGTCTTTTCCTGCTTTAAGATGGTAATTATGGTGGCTTAGGAGTAGCTTCCATCTATCACCCTTTTGGTTTAGTAAAGAAATTTTAGAAACAACATAACTAAGTAGTAAAGAAGAGGAGCCTAGGGGAGAATACTAAGCGGTAGCCTCAATGGGGCATTCCCGGGCTAGATGTCCAGGCTCGCCACAGCGGTAGCAGTTGACTTCGTTTGCCTTGCTGCAGTTCACCGCCATGTGGCCATTCTCACCACATCTGTAGCACTTGATTTGGGTGCAGTCTTTCTGGATGTGCCCAAGTTCGCCGCAATTGTAGCATTTTTGCTCTTCCTGCCGGTCGCACTCACGAGCCAGATGACCAGGTCGGCTGCAGATGTAACAGCACTGCTCCCTCTCTCGTTTCGGTTGGGTACAGTCTTTAGCGATGTGACCTCTTTTCCCGCAGTTGTAGCAGGTTTCCTGGAGAAGACAGCAGTCCTTGGCGTAATGACCAGTTTCGCCACAGCGATAGCAGATGTCAGACTGGCTGGCGGAGCTGCATTGAGGACCTCTGCCACGGCTTTTTGGTGTTCGCCCTCGAGTTCCACCTTTGGGACACTCCCGGGCCCAGTGGCCAGAGCGTCCACACTTGAAGCAGCTTTTACTGCTCATGGCTACGGTGAGATCTTCCTGTGAGCAGGCCCACACACCGCTGCCACGGAGCCCCGAGGCTACCCCCCTAGATGGCTTAGATGGAAATGGCGGTTTTTCCTAGTTGGCTTTATGACATTGCGTGAGCTTTGCACACGACTTAAATGGCCTGGCGTCACAGGCATTTTGGTGTCTGTACGTGCGTGCGTGCGTGCGTGCGCGCGCGCGCGCGCGCGTGCGTGCGTGTGTGTGTGTGTGTGTGTGTGTGTGTGTGTGTGTGTGTGTGTGTGTTTTAATTTAGTTTAGTTTGGTTTAGTTTTAGTTTCCCCGACATCTTGACATCATCTTATCACGTTACTCCAGCTTGGTCTTAAACTCAAGATCCTTTTGCCTTGGCCTCAGGAGCACTGGGACTATAGATAAGTACCACTGACTACATGGCCCTAACCTTTTTTGTTGGTGATGATGGTTTTTAACACTTGTGTTGTTAAATTTGAATTTGAATTCCTTTCTGTTCAGAAATTCTGATCTGTAGAATGTTTCATAATTTAGTTATTCTCTCTATATGTGATGGTTCAGGCCTGTAATTCCAGGCTCAGGAGGTCTGCACAACATTGTGAGTTCTATACCAGCCTTGGGTGCATAAGAAAACTTGATTGCTTACTGGATCACAGAGAAAGCCATTTTCTTACTTCCTGTGTTATTTTAATTAATTATTTCAAGGCAGTGTCTTGCTGTGTAGCTCTGGATTACCTGGAACTCGCTATTTACCACAAACAGGCCTCAAAATTGGTGGAATCCTCCTGCCTTAGCCTCCTGAGTACCAGGTTTACTCATGTATGCCATATCCAGCTTCGATCACTAGTGTGTGTTTTTAAATAAGTTATGTTTATGAAAATAATAGGTCTACTTGCCTTGCATATACAGATCTTATATTCCATCTTCAGTGCTGAAAACAACAAATCAGAGACATAAGTATTTTTCACTTGTTTATTTGGTTTTATTTTTCAAGGTAGGGTTTCTCTGTTTAGCCCTGGCCATCTTGAAACTAACTCTGTAGACCAGGTTGGCCTCAGACTCACAGAAATCCTCCTGCCTCTGCCTCCCCAGTGCTGGGATTAAAAACCTACAGTGAGATTTGCTCACAATTTAGCATATTTTATTATTTTGATGTTGCAAACTTAACTTTCCATTTGGTGGGAATAGGGGGCAGTTTCAAGTAGCCCAGCTTGCCTTGAGATAACTCAGGATAAACTTCTGATCCACCCACCTATACCTACAAAGTACTAGGATTATACAAGTGGGCTGCCATTGCTGACTTAATCTTAACTTTTACCATAAAAGCACTATTTATATTATTAAAGAACAAAATGGAAGCACTCAATATAAAAACAATGCTATTGCTTGGAAATAAATGCAATTAAGAGGAGTTGGATATACAGCTGACCTGTATAGCACTTGCTTAGGCCATGGGTCTGATCCCAACCAGAACAAAATGTTTATAAATACATTCAAATATTGGATTTATTTTCACATAAGTGTTTTCCAAATTGTTTATACATTGTGCATATCAACACATATAGAAGTATTAGGGCTAAGGAAGGATGTAGCTATCTTTTTTTGTTTGTTTGTTTTGTTTTGTTTTGTTTTTTGAGACAGGGTTTCTCTGTAGCTTTGGGGCCTGTCCTGGAACTAGCTCTTGTAGACCAGGCTGGCCTCGAACTCACAGAGATCTGCCTGCCTCTGCTTCCCAAGTGTTGGGATTAAAGGCGTGCACCACCACCGCCTGGTGGATGTAGCTGTCTTATTTTTCTCTTTTATTGTTTGTTTTTTGGACGGGTATCATGTAGCTGAAGATGGCCTTCAACTTTATCCTCCTGTTGGTGCCTCCCAGTGCTGGGATTATAGGCATGTGATACCACACTCACTTTTATGTTTAGTGTGTGTGTGTGTGTGTGTGTGTGAGAGAGAGAGAGAGAGAGAGAGAGAGAGAGAGAGAGAGAGAGAGAGAGAGAGAGAGAGAGATATGAGGGAGGTCTAACTTGGGCTCTCACACATGTTAGGAAAGCACTCTATCACGGGGCTATATCCAGCCCTTATGGTCTCTCTGTTCTTTATTTTAATGGTGTTTTACTAGATTGTGTGGCTAGAGCTAGCTTCAAATGATCTTTCTACCCCAGCCTCTCCAATAGCTAAACTACAAGCACATGCCACTCTGCCCTCTTGACCTTCTTTATTTTATGTATAGATGTATAAATGCATGCATGTATGTATGTGTAAGAAATAATATCTGATGGGTCATTTTCAAAGTGACATGCTAAGTAAGTCAGTTTAGGTAGAACTAGGGAGGAACAGGAAATACTGGTGTTAGAGTCTGCTAAATCAGCTACCGTCCTCCAATTTCTGCTAGTCTAGCACTCTCTCCCCAGCTAAAAGTTTAAAATGGAAATTGCTAACAGTCAAGCTTGCCTGCAAGGTCATACAACTGATAAATTTAAAATAACTCGACTATAAATCAGAGATGAACCTATTCATGTTTTTTGTTGAGAAAAAGATAAATGTAAGTGATGGGCAGTGGTGGCCCAGCCTTTAATTCCAGCACTTAGGAGGCAGAGGCAGAGGGATTTCTGTGAGTTTGATGCGGGCCTGGTCAACAGTTGTTCCAGGACAGTCAGAGATACACACAGAGAAACTCTGTCTTAAAAAACCAAAAAGAGAGAAAAAGAGGAAGGGGCTTGCTGCATTATGGTTATAAGAACTGTTCTCTGCACTCGATGAGCATGCTCAAATGGCTACAGATTTTCTGATGATTAGCAAGCATTTATCCTTTTAACTTGGTTATTGTCTCCTTTTCAATGAACTTATTATGACACTTGAAACACTTAATTTACATTAAACTATTTTCTATAAAAAGACAGACAGAAAGGAAGGAAGGAAGGAAGGCAAGCCAAGGGGACACAGAAGAGAATGCCTGTAATCCAACATTGGCAAAGGGTGGGGGCTAAAATGAGAAGATTCCTGGGGACTCACTAGATAGGCAGCCTAGGGGAATCATTGAATTTTAGGTTACTGAGTGACCCTATCTGAAAAAATAGTGGAGAGCTGTTGAGGAAGACACTTCAAAGTCTGGCCTACGCACAAACCTGTGCACATACACATGCATGTCCCGCCCCACATGCACACCTGTACACACATATATACACACAAATTATATTTTAAATACATTTGCAGATGCTGGGGATATAGCTCAGTGATAGAATACTGGTTTAGCATACATAAGGCCCTGAGTTTAATCCCAACCAGAGAAAAAGAAAGGGGTAATCTGTTAAAAGTATTTGCTGAAAACCTTATAAAATTTTGAAACAAAACCTTCATGTTTTCTCATACAAGATCTGCTGCAATTTTAATGAATGAATGTGAAAAGTACAGATATTAGTATGGTATTAATTGGTCAAAAATGTTGAAAATCTACAGATGTCATATCTGAAAACAAACTTTTTTCTTTTCCTTTTCTTTTTTTGGGGGGTGGGGACAGGATCATATTATATAGCCTCAACTGGCCTCGATGTAGACCAGGCTAACCTGTAACCCACACAGCTGCTCGTGAGTGCTGGGATTAAAGGCATATGCCATTAGGCATACCTTCTTTTTTCTTTTTGAAACAGGGTTTCGCTGGGCAGTGGTGGCGCATGCCTTTAATCCCAGCACTCAGGAGGCAGAAGCAGGTGGATCTCTGTGAGTTCAACAGTCTCTAAAACTACAGTGAAACCCTGTCTCATAACAAAAAAAAAATAGAAAAGAAAAGAAAAAGAAAAAAGAAGAAAGAAAGAAAGAAAGAAAGAAAGAGGGCTTCATTCTGTCGCTCAGGCTGGCATGAAATTTGTTATGTAGCCTACAATGATCCTTTGGTCTTATTTCCCAAGTGCTGGGATTATGGGGTCTCAAACATGCTAGACTGACCCTCTACTATTGAGCTACAGAACTATATCCCCAGCCTTAAAATTGTCTTTTGTGTATTTGTGGTATTTATTTATTTATCTCAGGGTCTTACATATCCCAGGCTGACCTTGAACTTTCTATGCAGCTGAAGATGACCTTGAAATTCTGATCATTTTGCCTCTACTTTCTGAGTGCCAGCATTATAGGTGTGTGCAATAATACAGGTTTAAATAATGCTGGGGATCTGAAACCAGGGCTTTGCCCAGGCTAGGCAAATACTCTACCAACTAAGCTACATCCTCAGTCCTAAAATACAATTCTTGACATCCCTTATGATTAGAAATCTCAGAGAAATTAAATTACAGAAAAGAAATATTTTGGCACTTTAGAGATGATTTCTAATTATGTTTATAATTTGTCAGATGTAAAAATGTGTTGTTTTATGGCTGGAGAGATGGCTTAGCAATTACGAGCACTGGCTGCTCTTCCACAGGTCCTGGATTCAATTCCAGGCATCCACATGGCAGCTAACAGTTGTCTGTAACTCCAATTCTAGAGCTTCTGACACCCTTACATAAATATACATGCAGACAAAACATCAATGAACATTAAATAAATTATTTTTAAAAAGTTGTTTTCCCTAATGGTAACCTAGAGGAATGCTCTTAATTTAATATTTAGACAGAATCAAGCTAGTTTTACAGAAAAATCTTAGTCTGAGTTTTGTAACTGCAGTATGTCTTAATTCTGTACAGCTTAATTGAGTACAACTTTTGTTCTGAGATACTAACACTTTCACCGTGGACTCCAGGTAAAATTAGCTTAAAGGCCTCTTCTATTGTTCAGATTTGACTAAAAATGGCTTTTCCATCACACTCCTCTCCCCCTCAGAGAAAAAGCTTTTTCAGAAATGAGGGAGGGAATTGTCAAAGTTGAAATGTCTTACTGAAAAGCAGCGACTAGAGCAGAAACCATCATACCAATTCTTTTGCATGTTACCTATCTGTCCACTAGGTGACGCAATATATCTTATAGTTCGACCTACCCTGTTCTGCTCGGGTTTCATACTTGTTTCAGGTACCAGCACGCTGCTCTCCCCCCAACCCCATCTCTCTCCTTTCTCCCTCTTTTTACTTGTATGTTTGTGGTGCTCTCCGTGAAAATCCACATTCTAATGAAGTGCTAGATAGATAGGCGCCAGTCAGATTAGTTTTCCTAATCTCTCATGATTCAGAAATTAATAAGAAAGGGGGGCGTAATATTAAGGAGACCTTTAAAAACTACGATTCCCAACAAGAAACAGCCTGCTGGGAGTGAGAAGAGTCTGCCCCAATTGCCCTGGTTCCAGGGATCAGGAAAAGGTTTATCTCCCAGTTTCTGTAACTTGGGCCCACAACTAAATCTACATACATATTTTCCTTTTTTGAGAAGTGAGGGCTTTTGTTTTTGTTTGTTTTCTCTCCAGGATCTTTTCTGGCCCAGAATTTGCTGTGTGAGGTTGAACTAACTCTCCTCTTTCTACTTCTCTTAAATGTTAAAATAACAGGCATTCATCATCATGGTCAGCCTTTTTCTTTTCTTTCTTTTCTTTTCTTTTAAAAAACTGGAATATTAGGCACAAAAGGAAACACTCGGGGGCTTAGTTAGCAGAGCTCCAGAGAGGCAGAGAAGGCTTGGGGGGATAGGTCAGGAAGGGAACATGTCGAGAGACTTGATAATGGAATGATAAATTTAGAAGAACGAGCAAAGTATTGACAGAAGAACGAGCTAAGGAAGGGGTGGGTGGTGGACGCCAGTGTGAGCAGAGAGATGGGAAAAGCAGGGTGCGATAAGACCTTAGGCCCGGGGCAAGCAGTGAAGGCTTGGAGGGCTGCTGTAGGTTTTAGAGGGGTGCTCTGAGGCCGGAGGGGGGGGGAGCAGGAAGCGGGGCGCATGCGTCGGAGCGCGCTGCTGCGCTCCGGGAGAGGCTGTGGATTTGTGGCATCACCGCAGAGGCTGCGAGTATAGCAGGTTTCGTACCTAGTGTTCACCGCCGTTAATTCAAGGCTGCTGTCACCTAGGCACGTCTCTCTGTCCCGCCGCTCCCTCCACGCTCTCCGCACTGCCAGCAGTAAGGATTTTTGCTACTACCACATTCGCTTCAGCAAGAGGTAAAGGAACGACGAAGGGCAAAAATATAACATGGAGGGCGGCAGAGGGAACGTGGGTCAGGAAGATCCTTAATTTGTGCACTCTTCCCTTTGACGGGAGGGGGAAATGGAGGCCAATAGAGCCCCAGCCCTCCAAAAGGATGTTGACCATTTACTTAATATTATGAAAAAGATTTTTTAGACTCTTTTCTAAGCACGTTTGAGGCACCTGAGCATCACTGCTTCCCTTGACATCCTATTGAAAACAAAACTTTCGAGTTCTTTATTTGTTGCGAGTGTATCAGAAGGATGAGGCTTTATCTCTTTGTTTAATTGATTTTGGGTCGTTGTACCACCCCCGCCCGTGTGTGTGCTTGTGTGTGCGCGCGCGCGCGCTCGCTCGCTCGCGTGTAATGAGGCTGACGGATGCGGGCTTCGAACTCGCAGCCATCATCCTAAAACTGCGATTAAAGACGTAAATCGCCACGCCCGGCTGATTCAGTGGTTTAGCACACGGTGTTTCCTTGCTTTTGTTTAGGTTGGAGGGTTTTTACTATATTAAGGAAATCCGCCGCGGACCCCATAGCCTCTCCCTTACGATGCTGGCGGATTGCATCTAGACTTGGGATACGCTTTATCACCTACGACGCCTTTTTCCCCCCATATGCAATTTAGCTGGTTTATCACAGTTAACCCTGCTAGGTTATATTGTTAATGATACCCTTTAGACACCGGGGCACAACATTCGCGAGAAAAATGTGCAGATGCACCGGTCATAAAAATATAGCCGTTCACAGACACTGGAAGGGGTAATTGACTAGCAAAGACAGGCACGCTTAGCGTGGACTTTAAGATCCCAAGTGGGGAATCTTAGCACCAAGTGGTGGCGCTCAAGTACTCTTGAGAAAAATCTGACATAAAGGGAGGGGCTCCACTGACGCGGGCGATCGTGTCGCGTTCGGTAAGGGTGGGGTAGACAGGCGAGAAGGTGTAACCACGCATGCTCATTGCAAGCAAAGGCGTCTACGCGGGAATCAAAGTGCGCGTGCGTTAGAGAGCACGCTGACCGTTTTGAGTTCACCATTAGGGATGGAGAAGTGCGCTTGCGTGTTGCCAATGGCTTGGATGGGAGGGCGGGAGGCGCGCAACGTTCTGGTAATTATGATTGCGAAATAGCGAGGGGTTCGGTAAGTTGTCCTTCGTCTAAATCGCCATTTTAAGCTAGGAGAGGCAAATCTACTTTTCTACTTGTTGAAGGGATCAGTCGGAGTTGGAGGCTGCGGCCAAACCCAGTGAAAATCATTCAAGAATCTAAGTCTCTCCCTGGTCAGTCTGATAATGGGAATTTTAAAATGCAGAGTAGTGAGTCTAGAAAATGTTGCTGCCGCAGCATGTTGCGCTTAACTATCCACCCACGTCCAGACAAAGCCTATTCGAAAGACTCCTGCATAATCCTGGGCTATCTCGGTCCTTGGATTTATCCCACCAGAGTAGCCGAACGCAGTGACTACTGTATGTCTGCCTAAAGCGCGTGGGGCTTTCTCCCCTACAGAGTATACGCGAGAGGATTTGGCTATTTCTAAACGCCTATTACATTGATTGAAAAAATACATTGATTGAAACCTAAGATCTGGGCAAACGATCTTCCGAAACTTACTGACACGCACACATAAAGTAAAAGCAGTGGAAATATGAAAGAATCCGACCTCACGCCCCCCCCGTGTGTGTGTGTGTGTGTGTGTGTGTGTGTGTGTGTGTCCCTAATGTAGAACTTTCTGCATGGTTTCATCTGAGGTAAAGTTGGGAAATTGGAGGTTGGTTTCGTTTTGTCTGCTGACCTGTTGTGCCTCTGAGAATTGCTAGTGAAAATCTACAGTTAATTTCTAAAACTAATCTTTTAGCTTTTAGATATAGGAAAGGGTACAGAGTTTTAGAATGAGATTTCTGTTAATCCTATCAATCTTTTGCTGTTCCTATTTCATTCTCTGGGCCTGTATCTAATATGTACAGGTCTACAGTACTTATTAGCACAAGATACCAGTCTAAAGGTTTTATATAATGCTATGGGATAGCTATAGTATTTCTCATTTTATTACAGTTGAGAACTTTGAGGAACAAAGATTGATTTGTCTAAGGTTTTATAGCCAATTGAATGGTCGAGCCTGGGTACTTTTCCACGATTTATTGTTGCATAATCCTGTGCTCTTAAGCATTCCTTATGCCTTATAACGAAGGGACACGTTTAAGGGAATTATTTCAATTTTTGTCTGAAATCATAATATGGAGACTTTACTGTTTTCACCTCAGTGCATAATAAGTATTTGCTTAAAAGAATGGAAGACAAGTAAATTTTTGATTTGGCACCTCTGGGCGTGGCTCTCTATGTACAGTTGTCTTCTGTATTTTTCGTTCTGCAGAGGCCATAAAATGGCCGACTGCAGCAAGCTGGACACACCCTTGTTTTTGCTTGATTTATTATTTGTTCCAAGGGATTAAGGCGACCAGACGTTGCTGCAGATTTTTTAAAAGACATTTTATTGCTAATTTGTGTTGGCTGAAATGTCTAGTAGTGGAGATTAATTAACTTTTGCTGGTAATATAAAAAAAGTACAAGTTAAAATTGTTAGAATAGGTCCATGTGTATGGAATTATTATATCAAGTAGTATGATCATTTTAACACTTGGTCAAATAAAAATTGCCAAATTCTTCCCCAAAAGGTTGTGCCTTTTTTTTTTAACTCAGAAGTACTATGTTGTATATTTAGATAAATTGTTTAAAAACCAGCATCTTATATTTTCTTAGGTTAATTTTTTTCTTTGTATGCTTCTCAGTTTTATTTTGAATCGTGCGATTTTTATATCTTAATATCTGTTGAAATTTTAACTTTATTGTGCTTTGCCTATTAGTGTTGTTACTCCGATTTTTATAATCCCAGTCAGTGTTTGGGAGAACGAGGCAAGAGGATTGCTATAAGTGCTACATAGCAAAACCTTGTCTCATAAGACATTAACAAAAATCCATTAAGGGACACAGAAAAATTCCATCTTGTCTTGGTAAAACCATCTGAACCAAGGTATTTTCTTTTTTCTTTTTGGTATGTTTCAGAATAACAATTTTACTACAACATGAGATTTGCTGTACCAGACAAGTCACACAAAATTATCACCAAAAAAAAATTTTTTTGTTGTTTTTTGAAGAGAGTAATCTACACTTCATAGTAAGGGCTGTGGGGTTTATTTTCTGGCTTGGGATCAGTGTGTTTGGTTATGGACAGCTAGCGGAGCGCGGGTGACAGAAACGGAAGTTACGTGCCGCGATGAGCGGGGGGGGGGAACTGGGGGGGGGGTAACTGGAGCACAGGCGCCTGCCGCACTCCCTGCAGCGCTTCCTGCTGTGCCTGTGCCAGATGGTGGAATTTCCGGATAAATTTTTACAGTAGTAATCTCTCCTCAAAGAGACTCCTGCTGTTGCAGTTTTGAAAAAGGGAGTGAAAATGTTTCATTATATTTTTTAATGTGCAGGTGAATCAGGTGTTCTCAGACATTGGGAAGGGTATTCTTTGATACCTGAAACCTGTTACTCCTGGTACATATGCTTTTTTTTTTTTTTTGAGACAAGGTTTCTCTGTAGCATTGGTGCCTGTCCCAGAACTAGCTCTTGCTTTAAGTTTTTATTAGATAATACAAATGCACTGATCTAACATCTCTCTCTCTCTCTCTCTCTCTCTCTCTCTCTCTCTCTCTCTCTCTCTCTCTCTCTCTCTCTCTCTCTCTCTCTTTCGAGAAAGCCCTACCTAGACCAGGCTGGCCTCGAACTTTCACAGAGTCTCTGACTCCCAAGTGCTGGTATTAAATACATGTGTCACCACCGTCTGGCAGTCTAACATTTCGATCCCATATTCATGTCTCATCTATTTTGCATTTAATAGTCTACTTTTTTATCTTTGTATGTGTGTGAGGGGAGATAGTCTCATGTAGTTTAAGATCCTCCTGTCTCCAGTACCCCAGTGCTGGGATTGTGGGTGGCATTGTTAAGTCTTGTATTTAGTTATTATTTATATTTTTTCTCTTATTTTTGAAGCAGTCTCACTAATGTAGCTCAGGCTAGTCTGGTGCTCCCTGTATGATGCATGCTGGCTGCCAGTATATGGAGATAATTCTTCCCCAGACTCCCAAGTACCAGGATTATAGCCCTGACAAACAGAACTTTTGTTGTTGTTTTTTTTTTTAAGACTAGATTGTGGATTTGGGGGTTTAAAGAAGCCAAGTGAGCTTAAATGATTTGACTACTTAGTTACTCTGACTTTACTCTAGTTAGTTGTAACATCTTATTATTCAACATTTTTCTAGCTGTAGATAGTATTAAATAAGGTTTGTATGTGGTAAGTTGGAAGGACTGAAAGAGAAAGCCGGGAGTGGGGGTGGGGGTGGTCATTTTTTTACAGAACATGGTTGCAAAACATCCTTTTTGGAGCACTGTGTCTTTCTACCCCATGCCAGCATCTGCTTCTCCAATCTAACTAGGATCAGAAATTGAGAAAAATGCGAATTATATGAAATAGCTAAACAGTTTTTAAAAGTATTTAACCCTTGATTTGTGCAACTGGTTTTTCTCCTGCAGCTGTTAACACCCAGCAGCCTGGAGAAGCCCACCCTGGGAAGAAATTGTATATCCACCATTATAGTATTAAGTCTTACAGCACCTATAAGATTGTGTTCTGACGGTTTACATGCCTGTTTTTCTCTGTTCTAAACTGTAGGATCCATGAGGCCAGGGCAGATTTCATTTCCATGCTCATTCTGGCATATTAGTAGGCCTCAGTAATATTTACTGGATGAATAAATGAATTAGTCATCAGCAAACCTTTGTGTGTCTGCTAAAGTGATGTCTACAGGTTCTAGTCAAGTGTTTCTTCAAAATGAGGCACTTTTTCTAGTCATTTATTTTCTCAGGGATTTTTGCGTCTGGATTTCAGGCCTTGGTATTTACACGTTTCTGCTGTTGGTACTGCTGACATTTCCTTCCTTGGTGGGGACTGGGTACTAGTTGTTAGATCTGAGCCTCATCCTAATGGCCCAGTGTTTGCCCAGTGCTCCTGTTTGCTTTCACTCCTTTCTACCCCTCCCTCACACACAACACACCGTCACCACTACTGGAGTCACCCTTTTTCTTTCAAATTTATTTATTATGTATATAGTATTCTGGGATGTATGCCTACATGCCAGAACAGGGCACCAAATCTCGTTGCAGATGGTTGTAAGCCACCATGTGGTTGCTGGGAATTGAACTCTGGACCTCTGGAGGAGCAGGCAGTGATCTTAACTTCTGAGCCAACTCCCCAGCCCCTGGAGTCATGTAGTATAAAGTCATGTAGCCCCAGGATCCCCAGTTTTGTAAATGTGTTTCTGTTGGAAATGAGCCATGCTCATTTCAGAACACTTTTGCCTCCAGATACTCTGGCAAAACCTTTGCATTACCCCACTTCATGCACCTAGGAGCCACTTAGCATTTTAGACTCATTGAGCAGCCTATGGTAGGCACAGCATTTGAAAGTTGAGGCAGGAGGATCGCCATGAGTTTGAAGCTAACCTGGGATACATATAAGATAGCCCACCTCTCCTTCCTCCACTCCCCCCCATAAAGGTTGGTATTGCTTTTGGCAACTCTCTTGTTTTATCAGATATGCTAGAAGCTCTTAACTTTTCAGGGTCTTAACGTTACTAATTGTCTTTCAGAATCTATTTTTGAGCATTAACTCTAGACAATCATTTTTCTTTTTGTATTCTTCCAGGATGAATAGTTTGTTGGGTGCATTGCAAGAGGATGGCCTGCTTTCCCTTTCAAAAATAATAATGACTTGAAGTATGTGGACATGGCAAACCTAGATGCCTTGCCACATGCTTCCCTGCCCACACCATGAATATTTGCAGTAAGAATGCAGAACTTTGGATTGAGGCAGAAAAGTAGGCTGAGGCAAATATTTAGACTTTGGTCCCTATGCTTGGTTGTGTTTATTTTTGGTGATGCCAGGAGCTGGAACATGCTAGAACACTGTACATGCTAGATATGCTAGCTAAGTGCTGGCCCAGTGAATTCAACTGTATCTCCTGTTTGGGGTGGGCACTAAAACTTGTGCTTTGTTTTATTTAGGTCTGCTTTCTTAGAACCCTAGCTGTCTAGCATATGTACCTGAGGAAGACTGAATTTGTACGAGGCCTCTGCACGAGTGCTGGGATTAGAGGTTTGTGTCACTGTTTCTGTTTTGTTTTTATTCAAGGCTAGTAATGCAACCTAGTGCTTCCTGCGGGTTAAATGAATACGTTACCAATTCATATCATCACCATCACCACCACCACCACCCCCGACTTTTAAAAAAAGAACTCACTTACTTTTTTGAGATAGTGTCTCATGTAGACCACTCTTGCCTCAAACTTCTCATCTCCTGTCTCAGTCTCCAAAGTGCTAGGATTGCAGGTATGTGCTACTTGACCTGGCAATTAATAGTGCTATTTTTGGTTTTTAGCCTTTATTTTTGTGAATATGTGTGGTTTGCCTACAGGTATGTGTGTGCTGTGTTCATGCAGTGCCCGATGACACCAGAAGAACATACTGGATCACCTGGAACTGGAGTTACACTGGGTTGTGAGCTACCAGCTTGGGTACTGGAAAGAGCAGCCGATGCTCTTAACTGCCAAAGCCATTGCTCTAGTCCCTCGATTTTTTTTTTTAATGCACTAATTTTTAAATCAAGTCAACCCATTTGTTATCTGTTATATGCTTTATAGAAGGAGGTGTGGAGAATGGGTCATGGTTGAAAAAAAATCAAACCTAAAACCGCAGAGCTATACATCTGGCGCAGAGATGGCTCCGCTTCAGGGGCAAGAGCTGCACTTGCACGAAGCCTCTTTGTAGAAGCGCTCCTGGCTGCACTTCAAGGAGCATCTCTTCTTGGAGGAACTGGTGCAAAAACTGGATTCATCTGTTGCACAGGAACAGTTCAGGAGTGGAGGCAGCAGCCAGTGTGCTAGGAGGAGGCTGATCTAAGCTCCTAATTTTAACCAGAGAAGCCAGGGGTACGAAGTAATTCATTTATTCAGATGTAGTCTGCTAGCCAACTGGGGTGTTGATAAGAGTTTAGAGCCTACCCTTGACCCAAGACAAAAGCTCACTGTTTTGGGGGTCTCCCTAAGAGTCTGTGGTGATTCATTTTGCTGCACTGAAAAGTTAAAGGACTATAAGTTAGATAGATGTAAGGAAGGTAAGAAGCGTAAGCTCTGCTTCAGGGTATAACTTTATGAGAGTCCAAGACCCTGAGTTTGATTATCACCAACACCAAAGAAACATTGAAAACAAGAAAACCCCATCCTAATGGGGTTGAAATTGAAGATCTAGGCCAGTGTTGCCTACAAGGGCTTACTCAATCATCCCTTGTACCAAAAGAAAACTAACATGGAGGAACATTATTGAGGCTTATATCATGATGTGTTCTTTTTGGAGGTAACTTGCTACGTTTCTTACACCACTTGATTATAAATGTTTTCAAGTACCCACATAGAATGCCTAATTCTTAGATTTTGTAGTGAAAATTTTTACTGTATTTGCTTCATCTTATTCATTCCTGATTGTTGGGTTTTAAAAATCTTTCTGTTGTGCCAGGCGGGGTGGGGGAGGCAAATGCCTTTAATCCCCGGCATTTGGGAGGCAGAAGCAGTGGAGTCTCTGAGTTTATGGCCAACCTGGTATACAGAGCTAGTTCCAAGACAACCAGGACTGTTACTCAGAAACCCTATCTCAACAAAACAAGAACATTCTGTTTTAGTCTCTTGTATCTGATTCATCAGGGTGTAGAGGAACAGCAGCTTTTTTTTTCCTGTTTTGTTTTATTTTGGTTTTTTTTTTTTTTTTGAGACAGCAACCGGGTTTCTCTGTAGCTTTGGAGCCTGTCCTAGAACTCACTTTGTACACCAGGGTGGCCTCAAATCACGAAGATCCTCCTGTCTCTGCTAGCTCAGTGCTGGGATTAAAGGCTGCGCCACCTTTCCCAAGCCCATTTTGCTTTTGAAAGAAAGGTTTCTGCGCCTTGCCTAAAACTGGAGGTGAAAGGAAAGGCGTTAAACCCTGCCTAATACCTTTTTCTTCCTCAGGAGCAAATGGTTTCCTAAGTATTCTCTACTGGATACAAGTCTAAAATAAAATGACAATGACAGTGTAGTTAGCATTTGAAATTCTAGCCATAGGATTTTAAATTTACTCTGCTATGAGTTTTCCTTTGGTCAAGTAGAAAACAGTTTAAAGCCAGTGGGTGGTGTGGCAACACACTGCTCTATTCCCAGGTAGGCAGAGGCAGGTGGATCTCTGTGTTCAGGCCAAAAGGTCACACAACAGGGGGCTAAGGAGGGACCCCACGTCTCTAAAAACAAAATAAGACAAACAAAAAGGAACCAGACAGGAGTGGCACACTGCTTTAATCCCTAAGGAGGGACCCCACGGCTCTAAAAACAAACCAAGACAAGTGAAAAGGAACCGGACAGGAGTGACTCACTGCTTTAATCCTAGCATTCAGGAGGCAGAGACTCGCGGATCTCTAAGTTTGAGACCAGTCTGGTTTACAGGACAAGTTCTAGGACAGGCTCCAAAGCTACAAAGAAATCCTGTCTCAAAAAATGAGAGAGAGAGAGAAGAAAAAGAAAAAGTACAGTCCAGAATGGACTCTGTGTACCTCTGTTAATTTAAATGGAAGGGTAGAAACCTTGTCATAGTCCTCTTTTTATTTCTCAGGGGTTTTTTTTTTGTTTGTTTGTTTTATTTTTCTTATTTTGCGACAGGGATTCCTGTAGCTTTGAGGCCTGTCCTGGAACTAGCTCCTGCAGACCAGACTGGCCTCAAACTCACAGAGATCCGTCTGCCTCTGCCTCCCGAGTGCTGGGATTAAAGGCGTGCGCCACCACCGCCCAAGTAAATCTTTTATAACATTAATTTTATAACTTTGAAGACGGATGATGGTGGGTCACAGCTTTAATCCCAGCACTTGGGAGCCAGAGGCAGGCGGATCTCAATGAGTTCCAGGACAGCCAGGGATACACAGAAAAGTCCTGTCTTGAAAAACAAAATAAATAAAGAAATAAAGATTGCTGCTTTGAGTTTCTTCTACACTGATTTGTTTCTGAGACAGGTTGTGCTACCACGCCCAGCTTGAGGTTCTATTGTGCACAAATACAAAAATTTTCTTTAACAGAATTCGTACTCATAAATAGGTTTCCCATTATTTGCTGCTATCAAGACAGTGAACATGCCCATCCTTAAACCTTTTTTTTTATATCCCTAAGTACATATTTGGGGGATACATACACCTAGCAATGAGCATAAACCTTTATTAAAAGAGAAATAAAGAGTCAGGCATTAGTTGCACATGCCTTTCATCACAGCACTTTGGAGGCAGAGGCAGGAGGATCTCTGTGAGGCCTTTTAGAGATTAAACGGCATTTAGGGCCGGGTGGTGGTGGTGCAAGCCTTTAAACCCAGCACTTGGGAGGCAGAGGCAGGTGGATCTCTGTGAGTTTGAGACCAGCCTGGTCTACAAGAGCTAGTTCCAGGACAGGCTCCAAAGCTACAGAGAAACCCTGTCTCGAAAAACCAAAAAAAAAAAAAAAAACCAAAAAAAAAAAAGAAAGAAAGAAAGAAAGAAAAAGAAACTTAGGGTACTAGTGTGTAATTGTTTATTCACCGTGATTGACCATCCTTTAAGGCCCATTCACATAAAAAAAGAGACAATCCTGATTAAACCAGACATTAGGACATTCCCAGAGAATATGCTTTTAACTGGCAGCGCAAGGGGGCAGTGTAGATTCACAGCCAGGGTTAAGTCCTGCCTTTCCATAAAGCCCCAGGTTCTCTTTTGGGGAAAAGCTTAATTCTGCCAGATGGAATAACATCCTGGGTATCAACTATTTGAAAAGAAAGCATTTGTGTATTTAAGAAAAATTCTGGAAAAAAAAAAGGGAATTCTGGTTAAGTGGAAAATGCTGGCTCACACCAAGCAATTCTCTGAATTCAAGGCCAGCCTGAACCTCAAAAGAACACCACCACCACCACCCAAAAAAGAGAAAAAATAATCCTAGCACTCTCTTTGCTGTTTAAATCTACGATTGTCCAAGTGGCCAGGCTGAATCTACAGTGATTGTTTATATTGTTGAAAATGTAACCTCAAGCCAGGACTCAGTAGAGGATTTAAGAATGACAGCATATATGGAATTCATAAGGTGTCTGTAAGGCAGTTCAATCCTTTCAAGGCAGGCTCCTCTCTCTGCATTAGGCAGAACTGGATGAACATTTTAAAAGAGTTTTTTTCTATTAATCTCTTAAGTGTGTGGGGTGATTTCTCATTGGGAAAAGGGATATGGTAAAATAAGACAGCAATAAGCTGAGTATGGTGATCTAGTCCTGGGAAGTAGAGGCAGCATAATCAGGATATTAGAGTCATCTTTGCTATATAGAGTTTAAGGCTCGCCTGGGTTACCTGAGACCCTGGATCAAAACAAAACAAAAATATCTCATGGATGAATATTTGACTTAAATTACATTATAGTAATTTTTAAAAATGGTGGCTATAACTTTGATAAATTCAGAGCTCCTGTTTATCCTTACACATGAAAGTTAGGAAAAATATTCCTCACTTGTTAGCCTTTTTGGAATTGTGAATGGCTTCGTTTTTGTCCTTAACAGAATTGTGGGGTTTTTTTTTCTTACTTTGCAAGGGGTTGAGCAAGGCCTTGTATTCATTCTGCACAGCACTCTTAGCATGGATGCAGACCCTCAGTCTACTCCCACTGAGATGAGGTTTTATAATTCGTTGGCAATACTAGGCATCTTAACTCAGGGCCTTAGACTTGAGTGGATGCAGGTACACAGATCTGTTCCCTGAAGGGCTTTAGGGTTTTTGCATCTGACAAAGTTCTATTCCTCTTCAATGCAGGAACCTTAACAGAAGTAGAGTAAATAGAGCAGGATGTGGGAGCTAAGACATTCATTTAGAAAAGAGCGGTCCTGTAGCGTGACAGCAGGGAGCTGTGGAAATAATCTTCTATTTTTTCCACACAGAGAAAGGAACTGCCGCCCGGGCGGTGGTGGCGCAGGCCTTTAATCCCAGCACTCGGGAGGCAGAGGCAGGAGGATCTCTGTGAATTCGAGACCAGCCTGGTCTACAAGAGCTAGTTCCAGGACAGTTTCCAAAGCCACAGAGAAACCCTATCTCGAAAAACCAAAAAAAAACCCAAACAAACAAACAAACAAAAAAAGGAACTGCCAACCAGGCAAGTGCAGGCATTTTACAGACCACGGTTTATACTTACCGTTTATTTCCCTGTTAGGTCATGTCCACATTCCTTCTCCAATTTTTGGCTCTATGGGTCAAACACATCATAAAATAGGGAGTGGCAGCTTCTCATGGCTATGCAGATCTTATCTAGTAAATTCCACCTTTAGCTTCCCCCAGTAAAGGGAGAACTCAAACTCCTCAAAGTATATGCTGTCTCCCCAAGTCGGCTAGGCACCAGACTTTCCCCACCTATGGTGAGAGCTTTTCTGGCCACTAATAAACCAGAGAACTGATAGTGTTTGGTTGGGGTTGGAAGTGATTGAGGATATGCAACTTGAGCCCTAGGACTCTGTTATCTCCCTGAGGTTTAGGTTGATGATTGCTTATGAGTCACGAAGACACAGGAAGCCCAGCAGTTTTAGTTGGTACTAGTAACATCTAATGGCAGGTTAATAATAGCCAGGGTTTTGGTTCATTGCTGAATAGCTAGATTTTTCGGTTACTTTTTATGGTAAGCATATAAGGAATGGGATGTCCCTATAGAACCGAGGAATACTTGGGGCCTTTGACTTCTTTTGACATCTTAACTCCAAGTTATTCCGCCGCCACTGAGGAGTCTTAGAGATTAGGAGACTAGCCACTATTGATAATATGAGCAGCAGCTCTATTTTATTTGCTACTGAATAACTAACAGTGATTTATTTATTTACTTATTTATCCAGAACCAAGAGTTTTGTGAGTCACATGCTATCTCCTGATGGAGACTAAAAGAAGAATTGGTTACCTTTGAGGGTCTCTGTTCCTTTGAGATGGGTAAATTAAGGCTAGACTGAGGTTTCAGTCTTTTTGCCTCAGCCTTTGTGCGCTGGAGATAGCATACATATACCATCACATGTTGTGTTGGGCTATCCTGGTCATAATGTAGGGGCCGGGCGGTTGGTGGCGCACACCTTTAATCCCAGCACTCGGGAGGCAGAGGCAGGCAGATCTTTGTGAGCTCGAAGCTAGCCTGGTCTACAAGAGCTAGTTCCAGGACAGGCTTCAAAGCTACAGAGAAATCTGTCTCAAAAAAAAAAAAAAAAGAAAGAAAGAAAGAAAGATGAAATGTAGCTTCTTAGACTGCCAGACATAAAAAGCTGGCCAAAGACTCCAACCTGTTCCATAAATCAAAGATAAGATTAATGAAGTCTTGGAAGAAAGATTTGAATGTAATTAAGGTATAGATTTCATATACATTTGAGAATTTGTTATAGTTACTTGGCACCTCTACCCAAACTAACTTACCTTTTTTTTTTTTTTTTCTTTCGAGACAGGGTTTCTCTGTGGCTTTGGAGCCTGTCCTAGAACTAGCTCTTGTAGACCAGGCTGGTCTCCAACTCACAGAGATCTGCCTGCCTTTGCCTCCCGAGTGCTGGGATTAAAGGCTTGGGCCACCACCGCCCGGCCTTACTATTTTTTTTTTTTTAAGAGGACTGGGAGTCATTCGGGCTATGTATGCTT
>JAQHUG010000121.1:5467414-5496240 GCA_028555095.1 Dicrostonyx torquatus
TTAAGAGCATTGCCTGCTCTTCCAAAGGTCCTGAGTTCAATTCCCGGCAACCACATGGTGGCTCACAACCATCTGTAATGAGGTCTGGTGCCTTCTTCTGGCCTGCGGACATACACACAGACAGAATATGTACACATAATAAATATTTTAAAAAAACAAAAAGGTGTGTATGTGTATGTATGTATGTATGTGTGTGTATACATATATGATTACATATCAAATCACCTGGGATACCTATTGAACATACAGATTGCTGGGAAGCTAGAATTTTTGTCATTGGTCAAGATAAACTTCTAAGATCTGTCCCTCAGGCTGTACTGCTCAAGATTCACCAGCCCGCCAGGATTAATCACTGTTTCCATGATTCCTTTGGGAGGCAGCTGGAAAATCTTGGTAAGTTGTTAATACTTTTGGTGAGGTTTCTCATTTGGTAACAAAAGTAAATTGTTCACCATGTGGCATTTCTGGCTTCTTCAATAGGTAGTACTTACTAAGTACCTGAGAGATTATTCTAGGTGTTAACAAGGCCTTGCTCTTAACGGACTTTTCCTTTTTGAGAGGCAGAAAAAATGACTAAATACTAAATGTATAATGTATCATAAATGTTATTGGGTTTTCTGCTTTATTTTTATTTTATTTCTTTGTTTATGTTGGTTTGTCCATAGTGTTTCTTCTCTGGAACTCATTTTTTTAGATCAAGGTGGCCTCAAAGTCACAGAAATGATTCTGCCTCTGCCTCCTGACTGCTGCGATTAAAGGCATGCACCATCACCGCCCAGCAGGATTTTTCTTTTTATGATACGAAAGTTAATTTGAACGAAGTTAGCCAAGCAGAGGGCTATAATCACAGTAGGATTCAGGTAGGAAGATTACTAGTTTGAGGCCATCATAGGCTGAGACTCAAACCCAGGATCTTAGATGTTAGTTGTTCTACCACTGAACTATATCTCTGGCTCTGAGGAAGATAACTTTTTAAAAAGGTTGTACAGTTTGCTGGATCCTATGAGTGCGTGACCTCAGATGAGAAGAGGAGGGAACTCCCCTAGTGATAATGGCACACAGTACATAAGGTGAGTAGGGAAATAAAGGCTGGCTTTGTTCTCACTTCTGGCTAGGGAGACTCGTTGAATTGCCATTTTTCTTTTGAGGTGGGGATTGAAATAGGGTTTCTCTGTAACTGTGGGTCTCCTGGAAGTTGTTCTGTAGACGAGGCTGTCCTTGATTACACACAAAGATCCGCCTGTCTTTGCCCCCCACCCTTGTGCTGGGATTAAAGGGCCACACTACCTGACAGAAATGCCATTTCTAAGCATAGCTTATCTGACACAACTATGTGTCCTTCTGAATGGTTTGAGTAGACCATATGCTTCCCAGTCTCATCAGCGCTGTTGAGGGCCAGAAGAGCAGAAATGACTACTAACACAAGTGAGCTAGGTGGCAGAAGGTCTTGGTTTGGTTTTGGTTTTGTGTCAGGGATGTACCTACCGCTCATGTGTGCTCTGCCACTGAGTTGTACTACCAGCCCCCCAAGGTCCTGTATGATAAAAGTTTTTGTTGGAACATAGTCATCTTCACTCATTATTGTCTGTGGATTTTTGTGCCACAGTGTAATTAAGTGGTATATAAGCTGTACGGTCTGTAGAGCCTGAAATATGAGGTACCATTAGGCATCTTCAGGAGGTCTGGCCCTTCCCACTGTAAGTTAAGTCCTCTTCATTTTATTTCTAGGATGCTTGCTTTTACAGCTGACCCTACAAATTGATATCAGTTTGCATCTGAATTTCTGCCCAGTAAAATGAAGACCAAGAGCTCACATTGAAACAACAGGGTATGTTGGTGAGCTTCTGTAGTCTCAGCATCCAGGGTAAGGCTTCAGGATGAGTAGACTATCAAAGGCACAGGCTGAGGGAACAGGACCAGTGGGCCATGGACTGAAACATTTGAAGCTGTGAGTCAAAATAAGCTTTTCCTCCTCTTAAATTGTTTGTCTCTGGTATTTTGTCATAGAGGTAGTTAGGTTAATAAACAAAGCCAGGTTTCAAATTAGTGGTAAAATTAGGACTTAAAAGAATAATTCACATTGCATTGCCCTGTCACCTCCCACAATGCTATTGATTTAACAGGCTCAACATGAACTTACACCCACAGCCAATTTTCCCCCTGTGGATCTGCAGATTGAACCTAGGTCTATACACATCCTAGGCAAATAGTCTACCACTGAACTATGTCCTGGATCCATTCCACCAGCGCCAGAATGCTAAAGGTCACATGTATGGCCACGTGCATGCTTTACCAATGAACCACACAAACAACCAATTCGTTTCTTTCTTTTTTTATTATTATTTTATGTGTGTGTATTTTGCGTACATGTATTTCTCTTTTTTTTTTTTTTGTTTTTCGAGACAGGGTTTCTCTGTAGCTTTTGAAGCCTCTCCTGGAACTAGCTCTTGTAAACCAGGCTGGATTCGAACTAACAAAGATCTGCCTGTCTCTGCCTCTCAAGCACTGGGATTAAAGGCGTGTGCCACCACCGCCCGGCGTGTACATGTATTTCTATACCACCTACATGTACTGTAGAGTCCAGGAAAGGGGCCAAAGTCTCTAGTTAGACAGTTCTCAGCAACCACAGGGTGTTGGGAACCAAAACCTCAGGAAGAACAGCTTAGCAAATGAGCCACTTTTTTTTAGCACCTCCAACCCCTGCTCCATTTCCTGCTTAAGGTTTTTTTGTTTGTTTATTTGATTGCTTGTGTGTTTGTGTGCGTGTGTAGTGTGTTAGTGTGTTTGTGTATGTATGGTACTACACATTGACCCTGAGGCCTTATGCATGCTAAGCAAGCACTGTTCCAGTAGTTCATTTTATCTCTTTCTACCTACCTATCTACCTATCTATATCTAGCCTTTTACATTCTGAGACAAGGATGTCACATAATTGTCCAGGCTGATATTAAATTTACTCTGTAGCCCCTGCAAACTTAAACTTGTGGTTTCCTGCCCCATTCTTCCAAGTAGTTGGAATTACAGGCAATGATCCTTTGCCACCAGGCTTGACATCTTAACAAAAATTTCCTTGTTGTTGACAGTACTGTGGTTGGGACTTTGGACCTTATACATGCTATATAAGTATCCTACCATTGAACACCAATCTTGTTTTTATATTTTAAAGTATTGGAATCTCAGGGCTGGGGAAATGATTCAGTGGATAAGAACAGTTGCTATACGGTTTCACTCCTCAAAACCTACATAAAAAGCTGGGTGTGGGAGCTATAGAGATGACTTAGTATGTTAAAAAAGACTTACTGCTCTTTCTTTTTTTTGTTTTTTGTTTTTCGAGACAGGGTTTCTCTGTGGCTTTGGAGCCTGTCCTGGAACTAGCTCTTGTAGACCAGGCTGGTCTCCAACTCACAAAGATCTGCCTGCCTCTGTCTCCCGAGATCTGGGATTAAAGGTGTGCGCCACCACCGCCTGGCATTGCTGCTCTTTCAAAGCATGAGAGTTTGGGCCTAGTATCTATGTTAGGCATCCTATAACTCCAGCTCCAGGGGATCTGTTACCTTTTTCTCACTGACATGGACTCACACACCCAAATGTATGTACGCAAACACATAACAAACTCTTAAAGCCTGGCATGGCCATGAGCACATGTAACCCCAGTGCTGTAGGTGAGTGACAGAAACAGGATCAGTGGTGCTTGATGCCTCCAAGTCTGTTCCAGGTTCAATGAAAGATCCCGTGCCAAAAGAATATAGTAGACAAAGGTATACCACATACATACATATAGCTGAGCCCTATTGTCTTCCTTGGGTGAGGAGATAAGAAGACAAGGCATCAACAATCATAGATACTGAGAGTCTAGTGAAAGGGGGAGAGCAGACTCAATTCATTTAATAACGGAAAAAACTTACAACCTACTCCCCCCCAACACCGAGGCCTTTAGATCCTTTGACGATTGACATAATATTATCATTCCTCTTTGGCTATTCATGATCAGGACCTCTGATAACCCCTTTTTCTAACTCTTCAAGCAACATCATGTGGTCCCTCATTGGTGAGGCATGATCAGGACCTCTGACCATGCCAGGCAGACTCCAGGCTGGTTCCATTTGGCCTGGTAGGCCTTAACTTCCTACACACACACAAGTTTATGCATTTTAATTTGGCCTTTAGGTGCCTTTGTCCTTCCCTGGCCAATAGTGAGCAGTGAAGTGGTCATGTTCTCCAGACTAACATCTTGCAGAGCAGTTTCTCTTCCGTAATGCCTTCTCTCAAGCCAGCTATGTATACACTTTCGAACACTTTTCTTCCTCTCCTTTGCTCTCTTTCCAAAGAAACTTTATTTATCTTTATGGTGTGAACATTTTCCCACATGCAGGTGTGTATAATGTGCATGTGCATCATTTCCATAAAGGTTATATTCAAATCCCCTGGAACTGGAATGCAGAGAGTTGTAAACTGCCGTGTTGGTGCTGGGACTTGAACCTGGGTCCTCCATAAAAGCAGTTAGTGCCTTTAACTACTGAGCCAACTCTAAAGACCCCTCCCTTTCTTTATCTTTTCAAGAGAAGTGACAGCTTTATGTAGAAATAGATGTTCATACTCAATTAAGTCGATTTCGGGATTTTAGATGAATGGCAATATTTTCTGTAGCAAGATCTAAATATACAGTTTTCCTCCATAAGGTGGGTCATTGTTGATTCTTGTCATCCACCAAACCTGACAACCTGAATCCAGTTCCCTGAAACCTATACAACTGAAGGAGAGATTCAGTGCCCACAAGTTTTCTTACGCATTCCACCATTACTGTGGCACATGTCATAAACACATGAAAACAAATAAGCAACTTATAATTTTAAAATGTTAAAAAATGAATCATAAAAAGACCTCATAAAAGCAGAATACCTTGTGGTTTAAGGCAGCCAAATTTATGGACCTGGAAGAATTTCCAAGACAGCATGGCATTTTTTTTTTTTTTTTTTTTTTTAAGATTTGGAGGATGGAGGTTCTTTTAGTTTTTTCGAGACACCGTTTATCTGTGCAGCCCTGGCTATCCTCGCTCGCTTTGTAGACCATTCTGGCCTCAAACTCACTGAGATCCGCCTGTCTCTGCCTTCCAAGGGCTGGTATCAAAGGTGTCAGCGACTACTACCTCGCTATATTTTTCTTTCTTAAAACAAAATAAGTTAGCTATCTTTGTGCAGCTTTCATTTGTGTGCTTCTTTTTGTTGTTTGTTTAGAAACAGGGTTTCACTATTTACCAGCCTTGCCATGAACTCATCTCTTATGCTGTCTCAGCCACCAGACAAATCTTTTACCCTGTCTCTAGAACTGAGCTTTTCTCACTGTTAGATTGTGTGTGTGTGTAGCCGGGCGGTGGTGGCGCACGCCTTTAATCCCAGCACTCGGGAGGCAGAGGCAGGCGGATCTTTGTGAGTTTGAGACCAGCCTGGTCTACAAGAGCTAGTTCCAGGACAGGCTCCAAAGCCACAGAGAAACCCTGTCTCGAAAAAAACCAAAAAAAAAAGATTTTGTGTGTGTGTGTGTGTGTGTGTGTGTGTGTATGTGTGTGTGTTTCTGTGGGTACATATGCAGGTCAGAGATAAATCTAGAGTGGCATCTTTGCCCTCTACCTGGTTTGAAACAGGATCTCTTTGTTATTTACCTCCTTACACCAGGAAAACCTTCAGCTTCCATTCTCATAGGAGCACTGGGATTACAGATGCTCACAGTACAGACCCAGCTTTAACTTTGGTCCTGCAGATTCAGACTTGCGTCCTCAGTCTTGGCGCTCAAGTGCTTTTATCCCCATCTCCCTAGCCCCTCTATTTTAATTAAAATAGGTGACTAAATAGTTTTTAATTTATTTTTCTTAAAAAAGGATACACTGTATTTTCATTTTACATACCAATCCTACTCCCTCTTCCCTCCCATTTCCTCCATAACCCCTCTCCCCTCCAACTCACCCCATCCACTCCTCAGAGAGTGCACATTACTTTGTGGAAGGTCCAAGGCTATATCTTGGCTGAGTAAGGTATCCTCCAAAGAGAATAAGTTCCCAAAATGTCAGTACATGCAGTAGGGATAAATCCTGGTGCCACTGCCAGTGCCCCGCAGTCTGTCACAGCCACAATCAGAGGGACTAGTTTGGACCTATGCTGCTTCCCCATTTTGAATTTTTGATGTTGTCTATTTAATTTTTTTTCTTTCTTTTATTTTTTAAATCAGTGTCACTTTTGCTAGTTTTTTTTGTTTTTCTTTTTCTTTTTTTTTAAATTTATTATGTTTATAGTGTTCTGGGCACCAGATCTCATTACAGATGGGTGTGAGTCATCATGTGGTGCTGGGAATTGAACTCAGGACCTCTGGAACAGCAGTCAGTTCTCTTGACCTCTGAGCTATCTCTCTAGCCCTATCTATTTAATTTTTAGTGTGTGTTTGTGTGTGGGTGTGGAAAGGGTTGTAGCCTTGACTTTCAGGTAAAGTGCTCTGTAAACCAGGCTGGATCTCCCTGTCTCCCAAATGCTGGGGTTAAAGGTGATCTCAACTACCACCTGTCAGATGGCAGTTTTATTCTGTAAACTAAGTGTGGCTTTAAACTGATTCTAATCCTTCTATCTCCAATTTCTAAGTACTAAGATCATCGGTTTGGACCACCATGCTAATGTTACACAGCTTTCTTGATTGTGCTCTCCTATAACACCAGTAATAACACTCATCAGTTACTTAGCTTTTCCAACTGAAAGAGTGCAGTCAGGGATAGTATAATATAACTAGAACTGTAGACCCTGCCTCTACAGTAATATAGTAAAACAGGTCCTTGCCTTCTTTGAGATCCTTCCCTCTTTGGTTTTCTTCAGACCTGGTCTAGCTAAGTAATGTAGCCACGTTGACATTGAAAACCTCTTTTTTTATTTTTTATCATTTCATTCATTTGTTTTAGTTTTTCAAGAAAGGGTTTCTCTGTGTAACAGCCCTGGGTGTCCTGGAACTAACTCTGTAGATCAGACTGGCCTCAAACTCACAGAAATATACCTGCCTCTGCCTCCTAAGTGCTGGGATTAAAGACATGGGTCACTATGTCTGGTTCTATTTTTATTTATTTTTTTAATTTAATTAAAAAAATTTTAAAGACTGTCTCACTGTGTGTCTTACGCTGGCCTTGATTCATCATCCTCAGGCAGGCCTTTATCTTCCCGGTGCGAGAGTTATAGGCATGGTCCATAAAAACAGTTTTTTTGTTATTTTTTTAAGATTTTTTTTTTATTTGAATGAGTTTTGCACACACATGTACCAGGTGGACGTTTGGTGCTCATGAAGGGTAGTAGAGTATATCTAATCCTTAGGAATTGCAGTTTCAAATGGCTGTGGATGCTGTGGATTAAACCCTGATCCTTTGTTAGAGTAGTCAGAGCCGTTAACAACTGAGCCATCTCCAAGCTCCCATGTTTTATTATTTGTTTTTTGTTTGTTTGGTGTTTTTGTTTTGTTTTCTTGTTTTTTTTTGTGGTTGAATCTTGTTATGTAGCCAAGGATGTTTGTAAATGGCAAATATTCTTGTGTTTCCTCAAGTAGGGCTAGGTGTGAAACCACATCTTCATTTTCTGCTTTCTTTTTCTTTAGTATATAATTTTATTTTATCATTTTTTCCTCTCTTTTCTCCCCTTTGTTGGGTAGGTGGGATGGGATCACACAAAGATGTGTACAGACTACCACAGTCTAATAAGCCAGAAGCAAACTTTATCACAGAAACCAGAGTCCAGAAAAAATTAAAAAATCTCGCCTTTAATTCCAGCACTCGGGAGGCAGAGGCAGGCGGATCTCTGTGAGTTCTAGACCAGCCTGGTATAAACGAGCTTGTTCTAGGACAGGCTCTAAAAACTTCAGGGAAACCGTGTCTTGAAAAAAAATAAAAAATAAAAAATAAATATTCATGGGACACAAAAAGTTTATCAGTTAGCTGAGACCACAGCCAGAGATGGTTTTTTTGTTAAGCTATGGTAAAAGGCCAGTTTCTGTACCTACCTTTTTATAGTAGGGGCACCAAGCATTAGGTCTGAACAAAGGAATTTTTACAATCTCGAGATAAAACTTAGATACAGAGTGCCTTATTTTACAATCTCCATTAGCACAGTTTTTTAGTTATATTAGTCTTTCCACCCCTGCCTTCCTTATTACTTTGAAAAAAATACATGATAGAAACAGTTTAAGGGAGGAAGGATGTTTATGGGTTTTATTATTTATTTTGTATGCACATTCTATGGTGCAGATGTGGGCTTAGAAACGTTTGTTCTTTTTTTTTTTTTTTAAAGATTTATTTTATTATGTATACAACATTCCTTCCATGTATGCTTGCATGCCAGAAGAGGGCACCAGATCAGATTATAGATGGGTGTGAGCCACCATGTGGTTGCTGGGAATTGAACTCGGGACCTCTGGAAGAGCAGTCAGTGCTCTTAACCTCTGAGCCATTTCTCCAGCCCCGTTTGTTCTTTCTTTTCTTTCACCGAATGAGTCCCAAGGATGGAACTCAGGTGGTCAGCCTTAAAAGCATCGAGGCATCTAGCCAGTCCATGGATATGTTGTTTGGCTTACAGTTTTAGAAAATACACTCAATCGTAGTGTGGATGGGTTGATGCTTTCACCATTGCTGCAACTTTTGGCTATTCTAGCATATTGAGGAAGAAAATGGGCCACTAGTAAGGCTGGGTGGCTATTTTCATCAAAGCTCTTTTTTCACTAACCCGCTTCTGCCAACTAGGCTGCCCTTATCAAAGATTCCATGGATACCAACCACTCAGGCACCAAATCACCCGTGACTGGGGCACAAGTGTTCAGACACATGAGTCTATGCAGGACATTTTATCTTCTATGTATATTTTTTACTTTGGTTATACCACTGTCCTAATAGCCAAGTTAAAAACTATGCTTTTCATGATTTACTATGTCAATTCTTCTGTTTGACTTTCAGGATTTTGAAAAATTAATGCTTCCATGAATATCTCAGAAGGACAGATGAACAAAGAAAGGAACAGGTATCTAACTCTAGGTAAGCAATTGTTGAAGGCTTATTTCCAGAAGGATCTAGTCAGGGCTGCATAATAAGACTCATATCAACAGCAACAACAACAAAAAGAAAAGAACTCTTTTTCCCCTTTGGCCATTTGTGTTATTGTTGCATTCAGTAGCTTTTCTCATACTGAGCTAGCCTTACATTTCTGAAAAACTCAATACTTCCAAGGACTTTTAATTCAGTCTGTTAAATTTGCTATTTATAATTTTATTCCTTCTTTAATTCATTAGTGTTTTATTTCTAGGTTCAAATTTTGATTGGGGGGATATTGACAGTTTTTGTTTTGTCATTTGTTGATGGAATCATTAATGATAGGTTTTTGTCTGCTTATTCAACTAAGGAGATCTCAAACATATGCCATGCGATTAATTATGCTTTAATGCATCATTTTAAAACTGGCACACAGTATCTCAATATTTGAATAGAGACCATTGGTTTACATTTGCTATTTTAACTCATCCTAGTTACTGTTCTCCCTTCCTCCTTTTTGTGCTGTGCTGGAGGCTAGAACCCAGGACTTTTACAAGCTAGCTAAGCACACTTCCACAGAGCTACCCTCCATCCCAAACTGCTTTCTTAATTATATTTACGTAGAGAAACTTAAAAGTTAACATGCTTGTAGTTGTAGGTCAGTTGTTAAATATCATGCTGGATGAAGTGGACAGTTCTTATGATAACGAAAAGACTACCCATTTTCACACATCACACATTGATACTTGTAAACTATAAAGTTTTGTTTTTAAAATTCACCAAGGGCTTCTCTGTAGACCTGGCTGTCCTGGAACTAACTCTGTAGACCATGCTGGCCTTGAACTCACAAAGATCTGCCTGCCTCTGCCTCCCAAGTGCTGGGATTAAAGGCGTGCGCCACCATCACCAGGCAGTATTGTGATTCCTAATGAAATAAAACAGGGTAAGTGTTTCTTGACTCTTTGAGTATTATTTTCTATTCTTGTTATTGTTGCAGTTCTCTAGAAAATTTCTCCTTGCATGTCCTAGAAGTAGCTCTATAGATCAGTCTTGCTTCTCCCTCCCATGTGATAGCACACCCAGCTTCCATTTAGTTTAATTCTTTTCTTTACTATTTGTATTTGTGAGTGAGTTAGTGAGTCCAAGTGCTCACTTGTATGCAGTGTGTAGAGAAAGGAGACCTTTCAAGCCTTTCCTTCCATCTCACTGAGGCAGTTTCTGTTGTTTCTGCCGTGTGCTTGTCGCTCATTCGTACTGCTGTGCGCTCCTTGCTAGTTTGCCTCAGCTTTGGGGAATTTCCTTGAACTTTCCATCTCACTGTAGGAGTGCTGTCTTACAGATGGGTCCTGCCAAATCCGTCTTTCTCCACTGAGCCACCTCCCTGACCGTCCTTCACTTCTTTTGCAGTGCTGGGAAGAGAGCCCCCAGTCTCAAATTTGTTAGATAATTTGAGTTTTTTTGTGGTGTACTGCTTGGTTCAATTTCGCAAGACAGGGTTTCTCTGTACCCCAGGCTGCCCTGGAACTTGCATTATAGAGCAGATTGGCTTCAAACCCCATTCTCTTCCTCCTGAGTGCATGGGTGAAGGCATGAGGCAACATCTACATGACTAGGTGTGAGTTTCTTACACTGCGTTGCAAATTTGATGTTTGTTTGTTTTTGATTTTGACTTTTATTGTGGTTCAAGACATGGGATTGAAAATATCAGCTTTAGATACAATTGTTTGGTTTGATTTAGTTGGTTTTTGAGGCAAGCTATTATATATAGTCTAGGGAGTCTTGGATTTCACTATGTATTCCAGGCTGGCCACAAACTCGAGGTAATTCTCTTAACTTACTTTCCTAAGGGCTGGAATTAAGGCTTGAGCCACCAGGCTTGATCACATATTGAAATTTATTATCTCATGTTTCAGATATTTTGTCTGGCCTAACCTAAAAATATATATGTAGCAAGTTCAAATATCCTTTTCTTTCTTTCTTTCTTTCTTTCTTTCTTTCTTTCTTTCTTTTTCTTTCTTTCTTTCCTTTTCTTTTCTTTTATCTTTTCTTTCTTTCAGACAATTTCTCTTTACCTTTGGACTCTGTCCTAGAACTAGTTCTGTAGACCAGGCTGGCCTCACACTCACAGAGATCTGCCTGCCGCTTCCTCCCGAATGCTGGGACTAAAGGTGTGCGCCACCACTGCCCAACTTCAAGTTTCCTTTTCTATTATATGTGTATTTAGTATTTTGTTTGCTTTTTTTATTTGAGTCCAGTCCAACTCAAATTCAGAATCCTTTTTCCTTAGCCTTCCAGGTGCTAGGATAACAGGCATGTGACACGAATAATACACCTAGTTCCCACTTACTTTTCATAAGATGAACATAAGGATAATTTCCTATCATTTATAATCCATTCATTTTTACAATTTTTTAAAGATTTATTTTCTTATATTTGGGTTTTACCTTCATGTTTGTCTGTATGAGGATATCAGATCCCTTGGAATTGGAATTCCAAATAGTTGTGAACTGCCATGTGGGTGCTAGAAAATTGAACCCAGATCTTTTAGGGGGAAAAGCCAGTGCTCTTATCTGTGGATCCATCTTTTCAGCCCCTATTTTTACCATGTTGTTGTTTAAAAAAAATTTTTTTTTCAAGACAGGGTTTCTCTGGATGGTAGCTTTGGATTCTATCATGGAACTCGTTCTGTAGACCAGGTAGGCATTAAACTCACAGAGATCCGCCTGCCTCTGCCTCCTGACTGCTGGGATTAAAGGTGTGTGCCACCACTCCTGGCTTGAAATAAGTTCTTTTAAAATGATATTTGAGGATTCCGTGTAATATTTTGAACCTATTCACCCTTCTTCCTCGATGAACGGGATGTTATATAGCTCATGCTGGCCTTAAATTCAATGTCTTACTTAGGATGACCATGATTTTCTGCATTCTATGATTAGAGGACCAGGGCACTATTTTTTTTTTTGAACAGTTCTGGTGATCTAAGACCGGGCTTCATTTGTCCAGACCTTCTATGGCACTGAAAAGTGAAGTACTAAGCTTGTACATGCTAGTGAAGCAGTAGTCTGCCATTGAGCTATATTATATTTAACATCTCTTTTAACATTGCCCAGGCCATTATTAAACTTACTCTACTATAGCCCAGACATTTTTTTTAACTTGTGATTTTCCTAACTTATCCTCAACCCCATTCTCCATTTCTGGAGTTATACATTAGTGGCATAATTTGTGACTTATTTCTGGCATACATCATATAATTTTCTTCGTTTATTTTACTATTATTTCTTTTTTTGGGGTGTTGTCTTTGTTTTTGTTTTTGTTGTTTTGGTTTTCCAAGACAGAATTCTCTGTGCTTTTTGCTGTCTTGAAACTAAATCATAGAGCAGACTGGCTTGAACTCACAATCTTCCTGTCTCTCTATCCCAAGTGCTGTGATTAAAGACATATGCCACCACTGCTCAGCTAGAATTTTCTTTTTTAAAAAGTTATCTTATATGTATTTGTGGTTAGCCTACATATATGTGTGTGCACATCTCATGTGTGCCTGGTCCTTGTGGAGGACAGAAGATGTTGGATTCCTTGGAACTGAAGGTACAGATGTCTGTGAGCTTCCGTGTGGGTGCTGGGAGAGTTGACAGTGCTATGCTATCTCTCAACCCACCTGTAATTAGTATTCGTACTATTTAGCACATTCAGCGCTGGGAGGATTTTGGTGGTACTGATTTATTAAATCCTTTTCCAGAATTCTGCTTCTAACATTATATACTATTCTCAGCTTTGCTACCACTGGCTTATGCTCTCATGCCAATTTGCAATGTTTTCATATTAAGTATAATAGTAGTTTTATTCCTATGGGTTGTATGGGTTTTGCTGTTGTTGAATGAAAACAAATATAGGCAATATATAAACAGGAGTGCATTTGTGTTCCAGCAAAATCATTTCATAAAAAGTAAGTGAGCTGTGTTTGTGCGGAAGCTGCAGTTTGCCCATACCTGCTTTATTACATTTTGCTCTTATAACCTCTATTCATGCTTCTAATGTTTATGACTCTGATTCTCCCGTATATCCTTTTACTATTCATTTGTTTTCTGTTACTGTTTTACATACATGTATGTAAGTTTGTCACATGTATGTAGTGCCCAAAGAGGTCACAAAAGGGGTTACAGACCCATAGAACTGAGGTACAGAACCTCGAACCTGGATCATTTGTAAGAACAGAATATGCTCTTAGTACTGAGCCATCTCTCCAGTCCCTCCTTTGTAAAATCTTGGAAGTTTTTGTTTTGTTTTGTTTTGTTTTAATTGTTTTTTTCTGGGGTTCTGGCTCTTTATCCCAGTCCTATAAATCTCCCTGTGTAGCTCTGATTGACTCCTAACCTGCAGCGATTGTCATTAATCAACCGGAGTAAGAGTGACCATGTTCAACTGTGATTTTTAAGCATCCAGTTCTTTGCTGCTGACGACCTATTTGCATGCCACCGGTTTTTTTTTTCATTTCAAAGAACACAGAGATTAGCTAACCTCTGTTTCATCTGTCATCAGTATCGTGTCTTATGCTGTAAAATTGATTTATTTTATTAGAATGCCAAGTTGCTGCATTCCTTTTCCCGTAATTTGCTTACTCTTACAGTGGTTAAATACTGACTGACAAAAATTTGGAAAAGGAAAGCGTGTCATTGTGCTAGGCCACTGCAGGGACCTTAAGATAGAACTGAAGAGACCATGGAGGAATGCTAGCTGGCTTGTTTCTCTACATTGCTCAACTATCTCTTGCATATCACGTGCCTAGCAGTAGCGTGACTAATAGGCCAGGCCCCTCTGCAACCCACAGCAATCAAGAAAATTCCACCCAAATATGACCCTAGGCCAATCTAATGAAGACAGTTCCTCAATCATGTTCTGGCTTCCCAGGTGTGATTTAAAAATCAAAAGTAGCTATCACCATCTGGAAGAGTTCCTCTCAATCTATATTTCATTGTATGAACAGGCTCCAGTTTCTGAAACTTGTCTCTAGTGGAGTATCATGACTGTTGTTGCTTATCTTGCTTTTGTTGCTGACAGGAATCCTTAGACTGTCTCCTTAATGTCCTATCTCCTTATTAAGACTTCCATCTCTCTTAATTTGAGCTTTTTTGATCTGTGGGCATGGCCTTTCCAGCTGAATCTTTCTTTGTATGTATAGACTATCAGGTCTAGGCCATTTTCTACTACTGTTAGTTATATGTGAATGTATTTTCACCCTATGTATAAATCAAAATTTCATCAGCCTAAATCAATCCAGTTAATGTAAGTATAGCCACTATTATTTAATTGCTTGAAACTTGAAAGGCAAGCTAGCATCAAAGTGATATCATATCTGACTGTCTGTGGACCTTGACAGCCTGTCCGGTAACTGTCAGTCTCACAGGTAGTTCTACAAACCCGTTCTCTTAGCATTTTCTTGCTTTTTCCCTTCTGCTAACTAACTTCCATGTCCTGTTTACCCTACTGCAGATGAATAGCTTCTGTCTATTTATAGCTTTTGAGTCATTCCTTTGCAAAATGGTTCATAACTTGATCTTAAATCTTTGAACTAGGGTCTCACACATCTACTAGACAAGTGTTCTACCACTGAACAATACTCCAAAATCTTGTTTTTCACAATTTTGAATTATATAGAATTTTGTCACCTTATCCTTTTGAGAAAAACTTTTGTGTTATGACAAGTCTTAGGATTTTGGCCAGTTTATCGGGAGATGTCCTAAAGCCCTTGAATCTGATTCTTTTGGGGGGGTTGGGCTTGGGGATGGCTTACCAGTTGTGGTTTTGGAGTATACGTAGTATCAAGAATGCTTTTATAGCCATGCTTACTTGATTGTCTTTTCAAATTTCCTTAAGAAATAATTTGGGCATGTGTTAAGACTGATACTGTTTATTGAATTTTGATTTGATTTAAATCTGATTGATTAGATGAACTTAATTCAGTAATTTCCAAGTCTCAGAATCATTTTTTAGTGGGCATAAAATCTTATTGTTTTATTTTGCTTTGTTCTATATATGGTTTTGACCACACTAGCCTTAATCATGTATATCTGTTGCTGGCCTTCTGAGTGCTCTGATGCTGGCATTATAGGCATACACCACAGTGTGTGACAGGGAAAAACAGTACAAATGTTCCTCCTTCTTGTACTCATGCTGAAGCCATTCAGGTTTAAGCAGAATTTGATTTCCTTGATGGTGAGTCTCATGGAAAACTACCCAAATCTGTTCTAGAAACCAAAGGCTAGTGTGTCCTAGCTAACTTACCTTTGTGCAGGACCCCCTCCAGGTCACTGCTTATCTTGGTGTGACTTTTAAACTGCCTCTTTGTGCAGGACCCCCTCCAGGTCACTGCTTATCTTAATGACTGTTAACTGCCAGCCTCTGCAGGAACCCCCTCCAGATAACTGCTTATTTTAATGACTGTTAAACTCCCTGCATCTGCAGGACCCCCTCCAGGTAACTGCTTATCTTAGTGAGTATTCAACTGCCTTTTTTTTTCTTCCAGGACCCCCTCCTGGTAACTGCTTATCTTAGTGCTTATTCAACTGCCTTTTTTTGTGCAGGACCCCATCCTGGTGACTGCTTATCTTAGTGCATTGATAAGCTGCCTGCCTGTGCAGGACCCCCTCCAGGTAACTGCTTATCTTAGTGAAGTTAAACTCCTTACCTGTGCAGGCCCCCCCCTCCAGGTAAGTACTTATCTTAGCGACTTTTAAACTGCCTTCTGCTGTGCAGGCCCCCTTCCAGGTGACCACTTAATAGTCACTTTTAAACTCTCTGCTTCATGAACTCTCTCTCCCCTGTAGCTGCCAACTGAGATGCCAGGATTTAGATTTTTATTTCAAAAACCTTGTGCTCTGGACACTCGGGATGTTACGAGGTGTCCAAATACTTGGGTTTAGTTCTAGCCAGCTGGAATAAAGACTTTCAGTTGGGTATAAACTGTCTTGAGTTGTCTTCGCTTGTGGGCCCCTGGTAACACATGCTCACAGTTTGCGTACTCAATTTTCCTTTCTCTTCCTTTCTTCCGTGGCAAAATATAATTTTTTTTAATGAAAGACTATCAGAAAATGAGTCTAAACTTCCACTGTAATGAACATCAGAAGTACGTACATGTTCATGCTGCCCTGTGCTGTTCATGTAGCTGGCTGACCTGACCAGTCTCTCTGCTTAGTGTTCGTGTTTTATGCCTCCTATTAGGCAACAGCTTTCCCATGCACTTCAGTTTTTCTCTAGTTAATGTATTTGGATAGCTTTCCTTTTGCTTCTTCTTTCTCTTGTTTTGCTTCTTTATGCTTTCACATTAGTTTAGGCTCTCATGGCCTCATCTGTGTTGCATGTTGGCTTGCAATGCATCTTTCTCCTTCACATCCGTTTATTGATTCCAATATAGTCCTGTTCCAGTTTAGCGAGGTTCATATGATGATGCCTCTGCTTGTTTCCTATGGTTTCTAATGTACAGTTAAGAACTGACTTCTCCCATCCTCTGTTTCAGGGGTTTCAGTTGCAAATGCCTGCAGGATCCAGATGGGGGTACATGTATGACATGGTTCCTAGTATCACTCTCTTCTTTTTTCTTGAAAAGCTGGTTTTTGTGTTTTGCCTTTATTGTCCTTTAACTTATTATAGAGAGTACTGGATGCCAAGGGACAAGAGATTCTGAGAGGATGGGGGAGTGTTTCAGAACAAGTCCAACACAATGTGCAAAATGCATCTAAAGGGAAAGGATAGACTAATACGTGGTTACTCCTAATTGTCTGAAAAGGTCGTTCCAACATTGCCAGAATTTCGGGCCTCTCAACCAGGAAACTTGAGTAGCTTTTTTAAAAAATGGTGCTTTGAATTTAGTGCTTCAGGGCAGCAGAGTATGCTTTAATAATCTTACAGCCGGCGCCTGCTTCTTTGAAATTGTGTTATTGTCATGTCACTGTACTATGTTACAAAATAAGGGTATGTAGAGCAATTCCTGTTCAATCCAGGTTGGGGCAGGTTTCTTTGGGCAATTGTAGAACTGGACCACAATTTTGGGTACATATGTATAAATTAAAGTGAGATAATCTAGGAATTAATAGACCATTATATGTACATAAAAACAGCAAAACAGGAGCCCTATCTGGTAAATAAAAATAAATATTGTTGTAAAATTTTTTGTTTGTCCTAACGATATGTATCTTTGGTTTAATGTAATTGTTGTGAGTTAAATGACTTTACTAAATACTGAGTGACATACCATGAACAAACTACCATTCCCTGTATACATGTCTCCTTAGCAATACAATATTTAGTCAAAATCAAGTGACATTCTGGGGCTGCGGAGGTTTTATGGTTAAGAACACACACTTGTGGTAACTTGTGTAATTTCATAGCACCCAGTGAGGTGGCTCACAACTGCCTGCGGTACTCCAGTTCCAGCCACTTCAATGACCAGCATCCATAGCTCTCTGCACTCACTGGACACATGCCCATCTACCCACATACGCATCATTTTAATATAAACATTAAGACATTTGTCTGAAAACCTAAGTTGAGAGGCATTCTCATGTGGCGCACATTGGTCTTGAGTTTATCTGTCATCAAGATGGCTCTTAACTCCCAATCCTCTATCCTGTGTCTCCCAGGTGCTGGGATTATAAGCTTTTGCCATCATGCCTGGCAAAATTAGAAAGTAGGAATTACCCATTATCTGAAGCCCTGAGTTTGAACCAGTATAATGTGATGAGAGCTGGGGTGGGGATCAATCAAGAAAACATGCATTATGTGGACGCCACTGAGGGCATGCCATATTCTATGCTAAACTTTTCCTTTCTCATGTTACTCAGTTACTCAAGGATTTGCACTTTTTGTGATCACATATATATATATATATATATATATATATATATGTCATATCTCTGCATGTGGCTTGCATATGTTTGTGTTTTCATGTGTTTGAAAATGTCTATCGATTGTCTTCCTCATACGCTCACTACCTTACAATCAATCCGTGAACCAAAAAGCCTCCAATTTAGTCTAGGCAGACAGCTTGCTCCAGGCAGTCCCTGTTTCCACTTCCCAAGCACTGGGATTGGAAGTGAGCTGTCATGCCAACACTAACACTAGGCAGCATTCAGCTTGTGCTAAGGATCCCAACCTCGGTTCTAAAATTTTACCAGAAAGTGCTTTGCCCACTGAGTCATCTCTTCAGCCTCAAATTGTTACCCCCTATATTTATTTACTAGAAGGGGGGAGGGGAAACAGTGAGGGCAAAGAACATGCACATGGGAGCATAGCTATTTGTTTTTTGTGTTCATAGCCATTGCAGGGTCTTGGGATCAGAGGACAACAGACAGAGGCAGTTTTCTCCACCTTGTTCATCTTAGGAATTGAACTGAACTTGTCATGCTTTGTGACAGGTCTCTACCTTTTGAACCAAGGTTTTTTTGTTTTCTTGTGATGCTAAGAATTGAAACCAGGATCATGCACCAACATACTAGGCAAACATTCTACTACTGAATGAGCTAGTTGCATCCAAGTCCATTAGAGCTTAAATAAGGCCAGGTAAGTATTCTATGAGACATGTCCTTAAGCCTTCTTTTTCAGTTGACAAGGCTTGCCTTGATCTTGAAGTATTCCTCCCTCGGCCAGCTGAATAGCTGGATCTATAAGGCAACACTATCAGTCCTCTCCCCAGTCTTTTCTTTTTAAAACAGGATTTCATTGAGTATCATGGGCTAGCCTAGAACACAACTCTCCTGTCTCTTTTGAAAGCTGGGGTTACAGGTATGCCAAGAGTAGTTCACTGAAGTCATTTTACGTTTATGGTGTTTCTCAGTATTTCCAGTGTGAGCATGGTGAAGCTTAGCACGTTTTTTAAGTAAGTGATGAGGACAAAGACCATATAACTAATCTCCAGGCTTCTTGAGTTGAGGTTAGATGTATTTACAGTTCCTTTGTATATGGTCCTGTGGCTTTTTAAATTACATGTCACAAAGGCTTTCAATAAAAATTAAAGATTAATCAAAGCTTAAATTTTCAAGTTTAAAAGTAGTTGAGCTGATATACTTGTTTCATACCTTTGACGATTTTCTTTTGTAAGTAAAATTATAAAGGGCTTTTATGAAGTAAAACTCAAAGTTGCAAACATTCTTGTTCCTCGTCAAGCATAGCTTATTCATTTTTTCTCCAATGTTTTTGAGATGCAGTTTGGCTTTATTGGCTGTGTTGAAGTCTTTGACTATTAGTCAGTCCTTTTCTCACCCCCTTGCCCCACTCCCCAATACAGGGTTTATCTGTATAACAATCCTGGCTGTCCTGGAACCCCGCCTGCATCTGCCTTCCAAAAGCCATGTGCCCCCACCCCGCCTTCTTTCCTTATGCCCTTTAATTTTTTTCTTTCTGTCCTGTGTCACACAAATATTTTACAATATTAGCTAAGGATTTTATTGTTCCAAATAATAATCTTTAGATCATTGCCAGAAACAGTATTTCAGTTTATCTTGATAGCCCCTTATACTAATGGTTTTTCCTAGATTCTGCTTCTAAAAGTTTGAATATAAATCCCTCATACCCTTTACTTTGTGAAAATTTTTCTGCTTTGCTTTTGTCAGCATTTTCCTGATTCTTTGCTTCCTGCTTCACATTTTCCGGTAATGAGGGTTAAAAACACCTTCATTTACTTCATCTATTTCTGGCTTAATCTTTTTACTTCGGGTTATGATATGCACATTCTGTTTTCTTTTGATTTGGTGCTGAAATGTCTTCATGAACTTTATGCTGAGTAGGAATTTTGTGCAATTCTTATTTTCCTTTAGAAATTCAAAATAATGAGTTTGTTTTTGTCTTTGTTTTTGTTTTTTTAGCCAGGCACAGACCTTTAATCCCAGCCCTTAAGATAAAGACCTGTGGATATTTGTGAGTTTGAGTCCAGCCTGGGCTGCTGTAGAGAGACCCTGTCCCAAAAAGAAAGGGAGAGAGGGAGAGAGGGAGACCTTAAATAACCTAAACCAACATAGGACAGTGCTAATTTTATGTATAGGCTCTCTAGCATAGTCACCTGTCTCTCTAAATGCATAAAACCATGTAACACTTTGCATTCAAAAATATTTGGTATATTGGTTAGTTTAAAGGAATGATACATAACCTCAGTTCATAATCAGTAGAATACTGGTTGTGACAGGATATTCAGTGTCAGGTTTACAAAATTTATAAATTCTGTAGAAAGGCATATAATACATGGATCTATTAATACTATTGAACTGTTTTCATAAAATGGTTAAGAGAATTAAATTGTAAATAGTATTAGGCTAGGCCTGTGTACTAAAGTCCTACCTTGTAAAAATGCCTCTGGTCCACCCTCAGCCCCAGGGGGGTACAAATAGAATAAAAGGGATGAATGGGATTTTAATAAAAGTGGCAATTCAAGGAAGTAAAAATTGAAGTTAGAATTGAAATTTTAGCCTGTATTTAGGTACTGACATGAAAATAACAGCTTAGTTCACTCATGGATCAACTATTATTGGACAGCACTTAGATTTTTCTAGTTAACATATAAAGTATTAGATTTTATTGCACCATTTTCCCATATACATTTTTTTTCTTTCAAAGAAATTCGAAAGAAATCAGTGGGGGGGAAATGAACCTATTTACAGGTTGACCAAACCAGGGAGAGAAACACACCTACATTCTCTCCACCTTTTCTATACTGCTGATACAGGTTTATAAAACAAACAATAAAAAAGCTCCTGGGGCACACTTTCCCCTGCATTGCTTTGTAATACCACCACCATTCAGTCAGATGGCGTTTAGGTCCAGCCTAGGTTACTTAGGGAGGCCCTGACTCAACAAGAACCCCTTCCAAATTAAAAAAAAAAAAAAGAAAGAAAAGAAAAGAAAGGACAACAACAAAAATTATAAGATGTACAATATGTGTATACGTTGGTTGAAAATTTGTCCAAACTGTGAGATCTCTTCCTGGAGCAAATTTTTTACTGTCTATCACAAGTCACTCTCTGGCTCAGCATGAGATTCCTTAGGAAATTTTAATTCGTCGGGGATGTTGATAGTCTAATAGTTTAAATATCTCTAGGTATGTGCATTGCTTCCAGGACCTTTGGATCACTAGTCCTGATGATGCTGATCTCAGTTCTGATTCTATTGGGTTGCACTGAATTTCTTATCAAGTCCTCATTGCTTAACATTCAATGTAGAAAGGACTGTTGATTCCTTCTTTGAGTCACTGCTTAAGGTGATGTTGTCATGGGGACATCTGGCTCTCAGAACAAAGACCTGAGACAGACTTTCAGTCTCCTTTCAGGGGTCTGGCACAGGACATTGTGAAACCTGACAATGAGATTCCAGTAGTCCTATCTTTCTTTGTGAGTTCAGTCTTGAAGATAAGATAGGTTAGGCATCTCCAGTTTTTAGATAGGTTTGCATGATTAACATCAACCACCTAATCCAAAAGGAGAGAAACCTAAACTAAAGGAGAGATTTCATTGTTTCCCTCCTTGTTTTTGTGACCTTCTAGATTAAGGTGAGTAGAGGAGCCATTCCTTTTAGCAAAACAAATTCTAAGTACATTGTTATCAAAGAACAATGTATGGTATTTCCTTAAATAGAATCAATATATCAGTACGTGTGTTGTTGAACATAAAGAAATAGCACATAGCCTTCTTTTCAGTCTGCTTCTATGAGGTTGGCAAATCTTGGAGTTAAAGACAGTTTCAGGGTCCTCTAGAAAAAGAGCCTGTGCTCTTAACCACTGAGCACACTGATCTCTCAAATACTCTTCCAATGTGGTATCTGGTTTACCACATTTGTTTATTTATTTTGTATAATCAGTGGGTATAAACTAATATTTGCCTTTTATTGTGTGAGAAGAACCAAAAATTTTATAATGCATGAGAATTGGTAAGTCAAATTTCGGGGTCTGTCAGTTAAAATAAGTTTGAAGCTAGACACATTTATTCATCCGTTGTACATGCTGTGATTGCTCTTACACTACTGTATATGAGAGTACAGAGTACCTGAGATCCCAGAGACCTGCAGAAGCCTAAGAGTTCTCATTGACTGAGCTGCCATGTGCCTCTGCATTGTTTTTTGTAGCTTTAAATGCCAGGTTAGAGATTTTGTTTTAGGCCAATAGGGACTGTCGTCTTTCTATCATATTGAGAGCACAGGAGACCAAGTATCTTTAGTCCAAACTAATAATCATCGCTGTCAGGCCCTAGCCCTCTTAAGTTCCAAATCACTTGCTGGCTTAAGAGAAAAGCCTCTGCAATTTTTTACCTTTAGATACTTATTGCCTCAGAATTTTGCCTTTATCTGACATTTTCCTACTCAGTCCTTTAAGGTTTGCTTCCATCAGCTATACACTCCATTCCCCCCACGTGTCAAGCAAGCTGGCCTTGAACTCCCAGAACTGAGCGCTACTTTGGCCTCCCTGGTGCTGGATTAAAGACCTGTGCCATCACCACCCTGTTTGGGCTTGAATTCTTAAAAGCATTGCACCACTGACAACAAGCCTGTTCATTTTCATTGACTGTTATTTCGGTTATTGTTATACTTGTTGGAATGTGAGGTCTTAGGTGTGTGATACAGATGAAAAAAATTTTCAGAAACATAAAACTTAGAGTCTCAGAAATTTGTGTGAAAGTAATATGACTGTATGGGATTTTTTTCCTCCTTGGATGTTTCCCCTGTCCTTAGTGTAAATCTCTGCACCCCAGGAGCTCATTTATCTAAAGAAATTCATTTCTGCTTTAGTTTGTATATGTATTTGCATATGTCTGTGAGTGTATTTGCATGTGAGTGGAGTCCTGCACGTCTTATCTGTTAAGGTTTTCTAAGTAGAATTTGTCCCTTTTATTGGCTGGGTCAGCTCGCCCCAGGGATCCTTCCTATTCCACCTCCCAGCACACAATTCTTGGCTTACCTTTTTTCCCTGGATTCTGAGGAGACAGAATCAGGTCCTGATGCTTGAAAGGCCACTAATTGACCAGCTGAGCCATCTCTTTGAAGGAGTTCAGGTTTGAGGTTCAAGAGAGGGACAAATGCCATTTGCCTCCAGCCTTTTTTTTTCTTTTTTCTTTTTTTTAAAATATTTATTTATTTATTATGCATGCAATATTCTGTCTATGTGTATGCCTACAGGCCAGAAGAGGGTACCAGGCCTCATCATAGGTGGTTGCGAGCCACCATGTGGTTGCTGGGAATCGAACTCAGGACCTTTGGAAGAGCAAGCAATGCTCTTACCCACTGAGCCATCTCTCCAGCCCCTCTTTTTTCTTTTTTTCTTTTCTTTTCTTTCTTTCTTTTTTTTTTTTTTTGAGAGAAACAGGGTTTCTCTTTGTAGCAGCCCTAGTGCTACTGGAACTCGCTCTGTAGACCAGGCAGGCCTCAAACTCACAGAGATCTGCCTGCCTCTGCGTCCTATGTCCTGAAATTAAAGGCCTGTGTCACCATCACTCTGCACCAAGTTGCCCTTTTTTGGTAACAGAAAGGCTCTAAAGAGAGTTAGGGTGTAATGTTACTGTAGTCTTAATTTGCCTTGACCAAATAATAGAGCAAATACAGCCAAAGATTATCTTGAACTCTACTTGACTTTGAAGGGTTTTTAAAGATTTCTTGTACATTGCCAACCTTAAGAAGTATTTTTGTTCTTTCTTTTAATATTTATTTATTATGTATACAATATTCTGTCTGTGTGTATGTCTGCAGGCCAGAAGAGGGCACCAGACCTCATTACAGATGGTTGTGAGCCACCAACCATATGGTTGCCGGGAATTGAACTCAGGACCTTTGGAAGAGTAGGCAATCCTCTTAACCACTGACCCATCTCTCCAGCCCAGTATTTTTTTTGTTCTTTCAAGTCAGTGTTTTCCTATGTTATTCTTGACTAACCTTGAAGTCACTGTATAGGTAATATAGGTCTTAAACTCACAGCAATTCTTCTGCCCCAGCCTCCTGAATGCTGAGTGTTCTGCACCAAAATTTGTAATGCAGGTTTTTTCTTAGCTACTTTCCTTAGACATTTTCTACATCTAGGGATATTGTTAACAGTATAACACTTGCCTACAATATGGAAGGTCCTGTAACGCATTCTGTAGACCAGTCTAGCGTGGAAGTCACAGAGATCGCTGTCTGTATCCTGAGTACACACCCTCTTTCTTTTTATTTTTAATTTTTTAATGTTTTTGTTTTTAAGGTACCACATTTTGTTGTGCTCTTTGTACTCTGGAACATGCCTTATTGCTTTTGATGAGTGTTTTCATAACTCATAAAGGTCATCTGGAAGGGTGGCCGGAGCTCTATGTAGCCAAGTTAGCCTGAATTTTACAGTTATCCTCCTGCCTCTCAGGTTTCCTTAATGATGGGATTATATCTCCATGTTGATTATACCAACCTTAGAAAATATTGCCGGACTGTGGTGGTGCTGTACGCCTTTAATTCCAGCACTCCGGAGGCGGAGGCGGGTAGATCTCTGTGAGTTCAAGGCCAGTCTGTATAAGGACTGTTTCAAAAAAAAAAAACAGAAAAAATATTTTTCGGATTTTATTGTCAGGAATATTTACAGGCTTGTAACATAAGCACTTGTGGGATTGAAGTAGCAGATCCAGGGCTGAGCTGCATAATAAGTTTGAGCCTCTTGAGTTCCTTTCACAAACAGCCTCGCCCAAAAAGCCCAGAAAACCAAACAAAAGTTTAGTATTTTCCTGTTTAAGCGTGAGTGCATAGAGATCTCTCGTTGGAGAAATTTTCTTAATATTTTATAATTTATAAATAGTAAAAGTGTTTCTTAAAAGAATGTAGATGACAGTGGTGTGTGTATGTGTGTGTTTCCCAGCAGTTTCGTATGATCTGGCTCTATAAACATGGCCATCCCCTGAGTTCTTAGATTATGTCCATTTGCCATCATACCTACCACAATGGTTTTTATCTGTGTTTGAAATTGTAAACTGAAATCATGGCAGGCACGGATTAATTTTTGTTGTTTTGGTTTGCCTGTTTTGTTTAGGTCTTACTATATAGCTACCCTATGCACAATTTCAAATGATGTCTGACTGCTACACTAATGTGTATGCTTAGAGGTAGGAATTTAGAGGTCAGGTGATGATTAACAGAAAAATAGGTTGTAGAGCCTGTGAGCTCCCCTTCAGAGCAAGCCTTAAATCCACTAAAAATGTTTAACCATCAGATAACATTGTGCTACTATTGTACCCCTGGGTATATCTTGCCATGTTGGTCATAATAGTTCCTAAAGTTCATAACTGAATAAGGGCTTCCCCTAATATGCACCAATCCTGTGAAAGGCAACAGAAATGAAGCTTTCTGTTCAGTCTAAACAGTTTATATCCAGTATGTGTGGGGTCATCAGCAATGGGTATACAGCATTTGTGTCTGCAAGACAGGGATTCTCCTTTTAATAACCTTCTTGTTCCTAGAACTCGCTTTGTAGACCAGATTGGCCTCAAACTCAGAAATCTGCCTGCCTTTCCCTCCCGATTAGAGCATGTTCCACCACTGTTCAACAAGTGTACTGTCTTTTTAAGAGAGTATTTTTATAGCAATGGGTAACTTAATGATGTTATATTAGCAACCTAGGGTCAGAGCATGCTACACATTCTATTATACCACTTAACATCGCTTCCCTTTAGAAAGTAAATTTTAATATGTCTGTTTCTCATCAGGCAATTGATGATAATCATGCTCACCCGCATTCCTTTCATATCCAATCTTAGTCTGCTAAACGTGGAGAATAGTAAGGTCCATTGGGACTTTTAGGGAATATTAATAAAGATGGAATGGAAAAGTTTATAACAGATGCCCTTCAGATTTGGTGCCGTACTTGTCTAGTAAAGAATCTGAATATGACGTACAAAGGCGAGCAGACCTAACTGAACCGCATGAGGACTTGTAGTAACTACAATACAGGTAGTGAAGTCACCTTCTTGAGTAGAAGTCACTTAGCCAAGTATTTGACCCTGACGAATGGAATTTAGTATGGGAGGAGACAATGGCATGCATGCACCTAGAGGCAAATGGCATTATTTTGCCTGAGAGATGATAGCTTTCTATTAATATGATTTTAATGTTACTGTCGTTTTCATTATATAGAGACAACTCATCAAACTAGTGAAGTCCAGAATTTTCTGGCAACTGTAGACGCCATTTCTAAACCTAAGACTAATGTTGCAATAGACGGCCAGCTGGCAGTTTCACTTCTTTTATAATGTTGCCTATGGGTTTCAAAGTCTTGATGTTTTCAGTATTTCTTCCTATGATCAGTCGTTCTTAATAATTTATAATACAACTAACTTACAAATGATACTCGTTAGCATGAGATATTTTCCACCATACTATAATAGTGCCATCCAAATAGAGAACTCAACATTGAAAGGAGCCTAGCATTTCTGGGGAACACTTTTTATTACCATATACGAACTGGATATCAAGCTTGGCACCACCCATATTTACCCAGTGACCCATCTTACCAGCCCAGTTCAGTTAATAAAAAGTTTAATAATCCCCCTATGTATGAGTTCCTCAGTTCTGCCCAGCCTTGTACAGCAGCTGCCATGAGCAAGAAACCTGGCTTCTTCCTTTTGGCTAGATAGATCACCTCCCGCTCTTTCTTTTTCAGGATTGCCTTTTGATCATTATAAAATCTTGGAGGCAAGCGCCATCAATCAGGCTCTACGTGGTTTTTCTGGACCCAGTCTTCTAACGTATTTAACCTCCATTTAAATTTTTACCTTTATATTACACATTATTTTTCGCTTTTCCTAGGGCATTCGTTCTCAACTCGTGGCCTAAGACCATCTGAAAAACAGAGGTGTTCAAATAGGGATTCATAACATTCTGAATCTGGGAGATTCCTTTATTAACCCACATGAAGTCCTTGCACTGTTAGATATAGACAGGGGACAGCCTACAATTGTCCTTTTTTCCTATGAGTGGTTTGAGAAAAGAACCCTCAATAGATAATTCACTGATTAGACCCCATTGATTTTTATATGTGACCACAATCAGGCTTCTTCCTTTCTCTGGTCTTATTTAAAACTAAAGCTAACATTTTGTTTTTGTTTTGTTTTGTTTTTTTCGAGACAGGATTTCTCTGTAGCTTTGGAGCCTGTCCTGGTACTAGCCCTTGTAGACCAGGCTTGCTTCAAACTCACAGAGATCCGCCTGCCTCTGCCTCCCGAGTGCTGGGATTAAAGGCGTGCGCCACCACCGCCCTGCTAAAGCTAACATTTAATACTAGCATTATTAACAGCTTGGCTTATCATCTATTAATGATCAAAATGGAAGTCCCAGGAGTGGAATAGTTATTAATATTCAGAATTGTGTTCCAAAGATAGAGAATTAGGTATGGGGTACATGAGCATGGAAAAAGAAGAAAAGGGCTATATAGTATTTCACAGAGCTAATAATAAGGAGAATGTACTCTCACCAGCTAATATTACATTACTGATAGTAAATAGCCCTTTCCCCATCCCCCTAACGTTTATCTTAACTCTAATTTTGGTTTCAATGACATATGGCTATTGTGTTCAGGGGACTTGGAAAAATGTTTTGGTGTCCCAGCATAAGCCAGTCAGCATTACTGTGCATTTTCTGTATCCTTACCCTAGCCTGTAGTGCATTAATGGAGTTCAGGTTTGGTTTATATTTTATCAGCAGTTCTTGTTTGTTTGTTTGTCTTTCTGTTTGAAACAGGATCTTAATGTATATGTAATCCTGGCCTTGAATTATGTAGATCAGCCTTGTCCTCCGGAGTACTTGGATTTAGAAGCCAACAGCTTCATCATTACTTTAAAAAAAAATGGTTTGCTTTTTATTCAAGGCAAGCCCAGCCTGCCTCAGAACTCATGTAGAACAGAGTGACCTTTCAAATATTGGGATTATAGTTGTTGCCATCACTTATGCCCTAGCAACTTGACAATTAAGGATATTAGTTCACTGATCCAATCCATATTTTTTGTTGTTGTTGTTAGGGGAAGCCGGCTTTCTTTCTCCTTATTTGTTCCTCAGAACATAGAGTACTATGGAAGGAAATCCATTAGTCACCTATGTGTGCTGGTGAGATTTCAAGTGTCCGTTTTTAAGAACCTGGAGAAGGACATAGCTTTCTCTGTGAAGTTAGTAAGAACAGGATTTTGTTCATCCAAATGCTATCACCGTGTTTCCCATGGAGACCTGCTGTATCGTCCAATTTAAATTTCTGGAATACTTCGTATTCTCAATGACAAAGCTTGAGCTTAGACTTTAAAACTCAAGGTAATGTGATAATACGATCGATTTATTTACAGAAAGGACGTGTGGGCATTAATTTTTAAAATGTTAATGAAAGATTTCTAGTGAAGAGAATAAACAATCAGGAGAAGGAAGAAGCATGAATGTAGTGGTGTCCTTTGCTGGTCTTCCATATACTGTCATAAATTTTGTTAGAAGAGGAAGTACATCTTTTTGTTTTGTTTAGTTTTTTTTAATTGAGCTTTACATTTTTCTGGGCTTCCCTCCATGCCTCCCTTCTCCCCGCTTCAACTCTCCTGCAATGTCCCTATGTTCCAATTTACTCAGATCTTTTCCTTTTATACTTTCTACTTCCCATGTAGATTAGATCTATGTCTTTTTCTACTTTCTACTTCCCATGTATATTATGTCTATGTAAGTCTCTTTTAGTGTCCTTATTGTTGACTAAGTTCTCTGGGATTATGGTTTGTAGGCTAGCTTTCTTTGCTTTATGTTTAAAAACCACCTATGAGTGAGTACATGTGATAATTGTCTTTCT
>JAQHUG010000121.1:5500426-5523523 GCA_028555095.1 Dicrostonyx torquatus
AGTGGGGGAGCGGGAGGGCCGGGAACAAGGGGAGTAAATGTAAATTTTTCTTTTAACAAGAAAAATTTAAAAAAGAAAAAGAAACCTTGTCTCGAAAAACTAAAAAAAGAAATTTGAATTTAGTTTTAGGGCCTTGGCTTTGTCTGAGGAGGGAGTGTTTTATTCCATATATTTATATATAAAGGAAATTAGGGTATCACTTCCTGTCTGGTTATTTCCTACTAGTGAACAGAGCATTATGCAAATTTTTTGTGTTCCTCACAAATATGCATGAACCTGTGCACACATGTACATATATGTATGACTCAAATGAAAATTTTGTTTCTCGTTTCTGTGTATTTTAAGATTTTCTCATGGAAGCTGTGTATATTAAACAGTGTCAGTGTACTGCTAAGTTTTTTCTATTTGTTTGTATTACCTTTTATCAAAAACAGACATGACATACTCTTCTATTTGTGGGGTTTTCTTTATTTATTTATCTTTTGTTGTGTTGTTGTCTAAGTATGTAGTCAGTCCAGTGTTGTACAGTTTAGGGAAACAGTGTCTCTAATTTTGTTTACAGTGGATTTATTGAGTGAGACAGAAACATAACACCAAACATTCTACACTAAAATGTATAACAGAAGCTGGACAGTCATGGTGCATAGCTTTAATATAGAACTCAAGAGGCAGAAACAAGTAGATCTCCACCCTGGTCTACAGAGGGAGTTCCAGGATAGACAGTGCTACAGAGAAATCCTATCCTGAAGAAAACAAAAAGAAGTAAACAAGAATCCAATGACAAGGCCTTAAGCAGCCAGCTGGAGTTCCCAATAGAGAGATTGCTTGGCACAGTAATGTGCCCTCTTGAGTGGGGGTTTCAAGTGAAACAGCAAGCACTAATAGCTTAGAAAAAACATTATTCAACCAGGTAGTCAAACAAGGAAGAAGTTTTAAACTGTAAGTTGTGTTCCAGTCAGGTTTGTGTCCATGGTTAACCTCTTTTCCCCTGCAGACAGTCTTACAGGACTCAATACTAGCTGTTTTGAGGAGGCACATGTGTTTTCTTCATGGTATGAATGAGAATCAGGCTTTAGCCATTGTCTAAAGCTATGGGAGCTACTCTTCAGCTCAGAGAGATGTCTATTTTATTTATGACATGTTTTCAGCGTCAAACTCTAAGGATAAAAAGCTTCTATTTTAAGTTGGTAATCTGAACCCTCAAGCAAAATTCATTAGAAACACATTTAAACTTCATTGGGTGGGAGAGTCTCTGGTTTCCTCCCTCTGTCTCCATCTCTCCTCACTCCCGGCCCAACTCCTTCTGAACCTTCTCTCTCAGCTGTCTTTGCCATGTTGAGCTTAATATGTTTCTCTATGATTTACTCATTCATTAGCATTCAAGAATAATGCAATTTTGTATTATTTGTATACTCTTAAGGGGAAAATATGTACAAAAATGTGATTCAGAGACATACGATGGGGAAAGATTTCTGTCAAAAGCATGAACATGGACTCTGCAACATTGGGCTGTAACTATTGTTAACAGCAGGGCTTTGGCTCGAATGTTGTAGAATTGATTTTCTATTATGAGCCTTCCCATAAAGGAATGTTTGTGATGATTTTGGTGGTGGTGACAAATAGTTACGGTCAAAAGTTGTGGTGGTTGAGAAAAGGTTTAGCTAGAGGGTTCTTACTGGAAATTAGAGGAGACAAGGAAGAAAAGTAAGCTGAAAAAATATACACCCCCCCCCTTCCTCAAACCCCTACTCTTATGGAAATCTCTCTGTATTGTTTAATAGATGAATGTTTAGTTTGTTTGCAACAGAATGGGTTGAGTTCTTGGAAATAGCCGTACAACCATTGTTGCCTGTCAGGGACACACTGAAATGCTATGCTCCTCATCATTCTTGTCCTGAATGCTCTGCTTTCGCTGTCAGCTTTTTCTCCATATTTTTATTTTTGTTTTAAGTAAAATATGAAGGATTTTGAAGGAATTAATTAGTTTTTTTGGGGGGGCTCCATTGCTTCACTTAGAGACTTAAAAATGCTTATTGCTTTTCTGTCAAACTGGCCTGGCATGTTGTCATATGCATATAATCCCGGCACTGGACATGCTTACATAGGAAAATTATATTGACTTTGAGGTCATTCTGGGTTTCATAACAAGAACCCTTCTCAAACAAGCAAAATACCCTCAAATATGTTTTCCACTTCAGATGTACACTTGATCTCTGTGAGCCATGGAAATAGTAGATAGCCTTTTTATGAAGGCCTGTATTAGTCATGAACTTGGAGTGCTTCAAGGGAAGTTTTCAGAGTGGAATCTTCTGATCTGTTCGGGGGGAGTGCCTCTGGGGTTTAGGCCTTGGCATTAGCTAGCTTGCTGTTCTTAGAGTGCTTCCTGTTTTTTTCCAGTAGTTAGGATCGCTTAGAATATAAGAGGTACTAAATAGTCCGGAAATATGCTAAAAGCTATGTCAGTTACAGTTACTATGTTGACAATGAAGAAAGATAAATGCCACTATATGTTCTGAATTGTCAGTGATGTTGGGAGAAAAACTGTTTTCAGTGAGACACTTGTATGAAATCACTTTTTTTTTCAAATACGTACAGGAGACTAGATGAATTTTTTATCCATATTCTGATTAGTAATATATTGCCTTTACTCTTTATTTTAACTTAAAACGTGTTGAATTTTGTTACACTTGTATAAAGGCTGTTGTATAACCACAGAAAAGGATGCTTTGGAAATAGTCACAGCTTTTCTGAAGTCTAATTCCAACCACTTAGTTTATACATTATTCAATGCCTATTGTCCAACACGTCGAACCTTGGTTCCATCATGTTTAATTTTTAGTATTTCTATGAAAATATGTGTAAATTATATCATAGGCATTCTAAATAATAGCCTTAATTGTTAGTTTTTGGGACACTCAACGCAGGAGAGAAAGGAACAACAGCACACGTTGGTGCTCAGGAGGACTTCAAGGATCCAGCAGCAACCTGGAGTGATGCTCCTCTGAAGAAATCCTACTCGGATGGATATAATACAACCTGCTAAGTGTTCTAGCACTTATCAGGTTGTATTATCATTGTCCGTGGCTATGGCTTTCATCTATCAGGGAAAGAACGGTGTCGTATTCGTCTTTGTATTCACAGTGCCTAATCCGGTGCACATTGTAGGCCTCATTAAATGTTTGTTGAATGAAAAAATGAATCATCAACAGACATTAATTGGGCGCCTGCTTTGTGATCTCCATGGGCTCAGCTTGTTCCTGCCACTTGCCTACAGTGCCTACAGCGCGCAAGTTCTCTTCAACGTGCTTACTTCTGAAGCCTAATCCTGTTTTTGGATTAGGACTGTTATGGTGAATGTACTTTACCTCTTCATAACTGTGTTTTATGAAAGCATTCTATAGCCATTTCTTACCTATGCTGAGGGTGTAAAAGGGAGAATAGAAGCCCAAGTGCCTTAGATGTCATTTGATAATGTGTTTCCTATGAAACATTTCCTTTATATGCCTGGGTTTTGGAATTGGCTTCTTGTAGATGTTAGATTGCTGGTGTTGTTACTATAATTGTTACCAATTACTCCCTAGGTTGGACCACAGTGATCACTGAGTAAAAGCTTCGTCCTTGCATTCTGGTGTCTGCTATTATGGTTGGTATTGACTTTTTCCTTTTCACCCTTGTCCAGCTCTCCCCTTAACTGCATTAATAGGTATGCTTCCACATTTCCTGTCTACACACTTCCGAGCTCATACTTCCTTTTTCTTATTATATACCTGATCTCTATTTTCCCATGAGACACCTCTGTTAATGTATGACAAAGAGAATACACCTTAACCAACCTCTTCACCACCCTTTATTAGTTACTTTTCTAGGACTGTGAACAAAATGCCATGCCCAAATGCAAATTAGAGAAGAAAAGGGTTCTGAAGCATGGCAGGTAGGGAGCCATGCCATCTGGCTTAGGGAAAAAGAAAGACTACCAGAAGTAAGGCCCTAATGGTATGCCTCTATGGAGGTTCCATCCCAAAAGTTCCCATAGCATTCTCAACTGGTACCACCACCTGTGTTCAAATCCATGAGCCTATGGGGACAGTGCTCTTTCAAGCCACAACAAAGGGTAAACCTGCATCTTGTTAGAACATGGTAATTTTGTGTGGAAAGACCTCACTCTTCACTGATGCATGCAGAGCTATTAAGAAAAGAAGGCTACTTGGCAATTGTGAAAACTTTAAATTTCAGAGATGGATTGTGACACAGTTATGGAGGTGAAGCTGCTGTAAGGGGAACTACAAAGTATGGATTCGGGACAGGAGTTTTAGAATGGACTCTTAAGGAGCAAATGTGAGAATGTACAGTTGACAGGAGATTGTAGGGGGAAAAATCAACAAACTAGAAGTAAATACAGTGCTTTTTAGCCATTTGTTTTCCTTAGTTGAGAAGAGGGCAGTTAACAAGTGTAGCACATGGTTTAAATGGTCCTGGACGTTCTTGAGGCCAGAAGTAGACTCTGTCTGTGAAGCATTAGTATAAACAATATTCATGTTTTCACTTTTGTTTCATTTGGTTTGAAACAAGATCTAGCCAGGTATTCCTTGGCTGTCTGTAAATGCTCTACATAGATCAAGCAGTCCCCTAACTTGGAGCGATCCTGCTTCTACCTCCCTATTGCTGTGATTAAGGACATGGGCTACTAAACATGGCACAAAACGGGTAGTTCAGTGGTAGAGCATTAGCCTAGCAGGTAAGTTTCAACTGACAATATGAGAGGGGTTGAGTATAATATTTTACAAGTACATGTGTTCATTTATCAAAACAAGCTGAGTGAAAGTTAGCAACATGTAAGTCTCTTTCTTGGACACAGGGTTTCACTCTTTGTAACAGGAGCATACTGTACCACTTGGCTCATTTTTCTTTTGAATATTATTTGCTAACAATAGGAACTATGATTATTCTTCGATGTTATTAGTATTTCAAAAGAGATTTAATAATCACTGTTATCATGACTAGTCCCTCAAAGAAGCAAAACTGCTTCTTTAAGGCAGACCACAAGGGGAAAGAAGGAAAAACAACAAGAAGTCCCACCAGAAAAGAAGTAGATTTTTTTCAGTTGCATACTAACCTTTTTTCCTGGTTTTGTATATGTGAACCATTCCTTTCTGTAATGATCCTCCCTTTACACACACAACATCGTAAATCCTTATAGTGTGTGGTTGACTACTTACATACACCAGTAACAGTCAAAAATCCCCAGGTTCTAGTATCAGAAGACAATCTGTTAAAGATGTGGGGTTTTTTCAGCATCAAAATAGATGCTTTGCAGGAAAAGATTGGCCAGTGCATTTGAAGGTAGCTGCAGATTCTGTTTATAATTCTTTTTCAGTTCACTAATGAAAGCTGAATATTACCATAGTCACGGCTACATTGGTGAATGCTCATGTTCATTACTGTGACAGCACCCAGCTGAGGTAGTTTGGCAACCAGAGAAGCGATACCAAACAATCAACAACAGTCTCTGATCTCTCCCTTTTGGCTTGGTCATCAGATACTAACTGGAATTTGTTTGGGGGCAAAGATTGCAGGAGTCAATATTGTACTTTAGGAGTCTTGCTTAATTCTCTCTTGGGGATGGGTGGGATAGGTCATAGATATGGAAAAAAATGTGACTTTCAAATATTTTCCCAATAAATTCACAGGGTAACTTTGAGTCAAGCTTTAAGTCTTATCATTGATTTTTCCTACTCTTTCTTGTGTGTCCTAACAGAGTTTTTGTTCCTTACACCTCCCTTTCTGTTATCCCACCCTGGTATGTTTCAGCAGTCTCTTTTCCTTTCCCTGTTCAGAAATGGATCAGTGAAACCGGCATTGTGAATAAAGAGTCTGAATGTTGGGAGTGGAATCCATGATGTTCTCTGGATGGAACAGCAGGAGTGGTGCAAAAAGAGGATATAGAGGAAGGCTGTCCAAAGAACAAATGCTTGCCACTTTGGCAGATATTGGACCACCAATTTAGCAGGCAACTGGTTGGTTCCTCTAGGAAGGAAAAGGGAATGAATGACATCTCGCGCAGCACATAACACAGCTTCATACATATCTTTGTCTTGTGTCATTTTAAATGTCTCTTTATCCAGTTGGCAAACAACATGGTTTCAGTTGAGTCGGATACAGATGTATAAGGCTCAAGGACAGGAGATAGCACTAGAAGTGCTAATTAATTGAGTGAAAATGTAGAATGCGTGGACCCTGTCCTCAGAGCTGCCATAGCCATTAATGTCAGACTGGGATCTAATGCATGCTGTGATGAGAGAGTCACGATATAAGAAACTGCTGCTTTGGAGAAGGATTATAGAAGAGAGGGCATGAACTGCCAGTTTCACATTACTCTGTGCTCTTGAGGATTCTTCCCACTATCAGCTCACTGAATTTAAAGGTTTGGTCTCATGATGCCATTCTATCACTTTGGCAGGTGTCGCTCATCAGTGGGTCCTGTACCTGAAAGAACAAAAGAAACAACACCCAGTGAACAACAATGTGGCCTTTTGTGTGAAGACCATTGAAAAAACTATTTGGCTCAATTGGACTGGTTTGTTTTTTTCTTCTAGTTAGTGTTTTGACTGAAGAACATGCATAATTTTATAATTCTGGAAATAATTGCTCATAACATCTGAGTCTATTAACGATACATTCATTATAAAAGTAATATGTAAAATAGAATTTTATAACAATACATTTTACTGTATTTTTTTATTCTGGTGTTTTATTTTATCATTTCAGAATTTAAAAATATATTTCTATGTCATGTTCTTTGATATATACAATACAATGTCCACATACTAGATTTATTTAGACACTTCCATGTTACTGAACTTTTGAACCTTGTCAATTTTTTTATAGCTTGTAACATTGTAAATATATTCTTGAGAACAAACTACCAAGGAATTCTTTTATTTGTAGCCTTCATAAAGGTGCTTTTGAATTATTCACATTAGAGTTGTACAAATCATAATCCTACCAGTAGTGAATAATGTGAATATGTCTTTAAACCATTAGAAGATAACCTTCTTTCTACAGTTGTAGTAACTTAATAAGTAATATGTCTTTCTTCAGATGCTCCTGTCACTTTAGTATTTGTCCTTATTCACTGGGGATTATGGGTTTCTGGAGAGGAGCTGTGTTGCCCTGACTGGCCTTGAATTGCTACCATGCTCAGGAGTAGGTGTCTATGCAAATGAGTGAACGTTTGAGTTTATTATTTCTCTGAATACCTCTCTGCTTAAGTGTCCTTTGCTCCCCGTTTTATTGGATGTTCCCTCATATTCTGTTGAACTTTCAGATTTTTCATTCAACCTTGACAAAAATTATTGGGTAATATGTTCTCCAGCTATTTGCTTGTATTTTCTGCTTTTGGCTGTCTTTTAAAACTTATGGTAAGCCAGCACTCTACCAATTGAGTTGTATATCTGCTGCCTGATGCTATAGTTTTTAATGTCATTTGTCTGCTTGTTTGGAGTTTCATTTCTTTCTGTACATTTGTCTTTTATTTTTGTTGTATTTAATGCTTTCACATAGGGTCTTCTGGTAGCTTTGGCCTAGAACTTGCTATGTAGACTAATTTGGTCTCTAACTCCTCAGAGATCTGCCTTCTATCTCCCAAGTACTGCAAGATTCTGTTTTGTTTACAGGCACGGTCTCACTGTGTGACCAGTGCTGTTCTGAAATTTACAGTTTGCCTTCTGCCTTAGCCTCCTCAGTGTTGTAAGATACGATCCTTTGGAAAACATTCATTTTCTATAAGCTCTGCCATGGGTATTCTATACATACCTATGTCTTAATTTTCATTTTATTCAGTCAAATATTTTCTAATTTCTCCCATTAGATACTTTGTAGTGTATTGTGGACTTTCTTTTTGATTCCCACCCCCCTTGGGTTTTGAGGGGGTTTTTTGTTTTGTTTTCTTTTATATTCAAGAGCTTCTGTGTGTAGCCATGGCTTTCCTGGAATTCACACTGTAGACCAGGCTGCTTCAAAGTCAGAGAACCGTCTGCCCTCCGCTGTGATTAAAAGCATGCATCACCAATGCTTCTGCTATTGATTTCAAATTGAGTTATATATTGCCAGAGAACATCCTTTTAATTATGTTTTTATAGTGGTTTCATTTGTGATTCATAAGGTGGTTTTCCGTACTGAATATTTCATATAAGGTGGATACGTCTGTTCACGGGGTATTTTAGTTACTATTCTATTGCTGTGAACAGACACCATAACCAAGGCCTTGTTTTCAGAGTTATTATTTCATGATAATCATGCCAAAAAGCATTACAAGCTTGGCACTGGAGTAGTAGCTGACAGCTTGCATCCTGCATACTGCACGGAGAGAGAGAGAGAGGCTGTGTCTCTGTGTGTGTGTGTGTGTGTGTGTAATGGCATTTGCTGGAAGCAGGAAGCTTGAAAGCAACATTGAAGACAACTATTGTCTGTTTGCAAGGGGCTCAATAAAGAAACGCACAAGGCCACTCCATGTAGAGGGTGGCGGCAGCAGCATGTGTCTGCCATTGCTGTCTCTGAGAAATTAAGAGCGGAACCTGGTAAAGGTGCGAAGACTGGCCAACTGGCAGTTGCCATATCTATAAGAATAGAGAAGAAAGCAACAGTGAGAAAGTCCTGTCAGTTGTAAGGGGTTATGTTGCAGCGTGAGGAGAGCAGGCTAGCTCTAACCAGCATGGTGCACTGATCTGTTAGAATTAACAGAGACCTAGATTCCCTCTCCAGAAGTTAGGACTTAGATAAAGTAATGGCTTTTTCTGGCAAACATTCCTCAGAGACCCACTTTAGGTTTCTGAGGAATGCTGAGTGTTTGCTAGATCAGGGTCCAGCCTGAGCTGAGAACACATTGCCGGCCTTTGGGATTGGAACCTGACATTATTTGCCATAAATGTTGATAGCAACATGAAAATAACAGCTGTTTGTGATTTTTGTATGCTGTTCTGGTTTCGTTTGGGTTCAAAATAAAGGAGCTTCTTCCCCTGCAATACTCCATTTTAAAAATTCTAGACAGATTCCTCATCTCTTCCGTCCATGCTTAATGTGTTGTTAAATAAGTAAAGAGCACACTCAGGAGGCAGAGGCAGGTGGATCTCTGTGAGTTCAAGGCTAGCCTTGTCTACAGAGTGAGTGCCAGGACATACAGGACTGTTACACAGAGAAACAAACAGACAACCAAAAAAAAAAAAAAAAAAAAAAGCACAGCACTTTGATACAGATGAGACACAGTTGTAGTTTGATAGGTCAGGCTAATGACTGATTAAATGACCGCATGGGTCTGTTTCTCTTGGTGGTAGGTTCTGTGGATCATTTCTAGTGTCTTCCTTCCTCTTTTTGGCTCATTGAGAGCAGGTAGATTTCTCTGCCAGCCGGGGCAGTGGTGGCATATAGTTTAAATCCCAGCACTCTGGAGGTGAAAGCATGTGAATCTCTGACTTTGAGGCCAGCCTGGTCTACAGAGTGAGTTCCAGAACAGCCGGGGCTACGTAGTCCAGGCTGGCACCTAACAGAAATACTCCTGCCTCTGCCTCCCAAGTGCTGGGATTTAAGCTATATGGCACCATTCCCGCCTCTAGGGTCTTTGTTAGTTCTGGCTGCTGTAAGAAGCAGTTTAAGTATTGGTCCCTTCAGTCATTTCTTACACTACAGTTCAAAAGGAAGATGAGCTGTGTGGTATTTGCCCGGCCATGGGGACAGGTTTCCTTCATGTTACTGTGTCTTCCTGCCTGGTAGGTCCTTACTAGTCCCAAGGACAACCTGGTTTGTGTGGAGGTAGCAGAACCCAAGCAGTCCACTTGCCTCATTACCCACCATGTTAGATCTGGATTGCTTCTGAGAATCCAGGCCACCTACGGAATGAAACCCACCCCTCATGTCTTCAACCACAGCTTCTCTCATTTAGTGATTATTGTTCAGTCAGTCACTCTAACGTGGTGTCCCTATGGGGACTGAATTTCAACTGTCTGTATTTCAGGTTCGCTGGTCTCTTCCTTAAAGGTATATAGTCACCCATAAGGCTGCTTTTGCTATGGAGATTTCTTTTCTGAGCCAAGCCAGGCAAAGCTGCCTTGAGCCTCTCTGCATGGGGCCCTTGTTGGTCCTCACTGGTCTCCTCACCTGTTTGTCAACGATCCTGTTGAGGAGTTCCAGGATATAGAACGTAAGATACACTCAAAGCAATGAATTTCTTTTCAAAGCTTGAATGATGGTGGCTTTTCCATGCAACTGGGACTGCCAGCCTTTTTAAAGTGCTTTTGGTATGGTGGACTTTTATCCTAAATTTTTTGCTTTCTCTATTGCTTCCATAAAAGACTGAAGTGAAAATATTGTTCATTCACATTTTTCCAGGAACTATAAAGAGGCTCTACAGTGATGGAGTGAAGGCTGAAGCTCAGTCAACTGGTGTTCCAGCGACTAATGACTTATTAGTTTAAATAGAAAGCACTGCAGTAGTCATAGCAATGAATAAAGATCTTCCCAGTCCATACCAAGTTACTCCCTTCTGTCTCCAATCTTGGGCCCCCCTGGTGTCAAATCTGATGGAATATGCTGAGGGCGACCCTTCATTCACCCAATATGTATAGCTTGACCTCGTATAATAGAGATCCTCCTACATCAGGTCCCCAGTACCAGGATTTCAGGCATCCCACTATGCTGAGCTCTAGCTCTGGGTATGGGGAACTGGGCTTTTAAGGAAGGTCTCAAGTGCCGTTTTTTATTTTTCAACCATGGGCTTTGAAAGGCTTCAATGTGCACCCTGCTATATTTTTCTCTGCCTGTGGCGAGCTGTTGAAAGATATGTACTTCCTTGTGGAGGTGGCCCCTTTAAGGGAGAAGGGGAAGCTGTGTTAGAAGTTTCAGTGCACAGGCCGATGTCCCGCCCCTCCCTAACTCTTTTTTTTTTTTTTTAATCTTTTGCATGGCTTTGGCAAAAGTCTTCATTATGCCCGCTCCTCCCCCACCCTACTTTAGCCTTACCCCACCCCCACCCTGCTACCAGTTCTTCCCAGGGACTGAAGTTCCAAGCTCTGTCTACATTTTTTTTTTCCGGGTACTGCAAGCATACCTAACTTTTTAAAAGCCCATCTTGCGGTTCCCCAAACCACATCCACATAGTGATATACTCAAAATTATGGATTAGTGCAGCGTTATGAAGTCAGGAATCCCATGCTAGGATATCTGGCCGGATGGAAATGCTGCATTTCCGACCGCGTGGTGAGGGAGGGACTGTAAGCCCAGAAACCCAGAAGAGGAAGCTGGACAGCCAGGAGATGAAGGACGGTGTGTCTACCTAGGGAGCTGGAGGCCAGCCTGAGCTGTGTCAGTGTTGTCAGCAACAAGGAACTGACACAAAGAAAATGCTGAGTTTTCTTGCGCTGTCTGGCTTATGCATGGAATTTTAGAAATGGCGTTTTAAAAGCAAAAGGGATGCTGTGTTGGCACACATTCCCCTTCATCTTTCCCTCAGAGGAGAAACTGTGAGACAGGCGTCTTCCTTTCTTAGTTGGCCGCCCTACTGAAGCAGTGCTATTCCTACGCTGAGGGGGAGACACTGAAATCTGTGAGACAAGCAGCTTTTGTATCCAGAGCCTCAGGCTGAGCCAGCTGCAAGAGTTTGGGTGACTGCCACACTCCTTTGACATCTCCCTTTGTAATTCCTGGCCTAGTGCAGCTAAATGTATGACCTAACTTCCTTCCCCACTGCAACTTTTTCCTGTCAGGATAACAGTGTCTTCTAGTGCCCGGCTTTCACTCCTCAGCCAGATAGAATGTGGAGGAAGGGGAGCCCTTTTCCTCTCAAGTCATGTACTAGCGTCTGGAATATACATACGGTTACTCCATTGAACAATACAGGGAGAGTATCCAATGCAAGACCTGTCAGCTACACAGCTACAGGTTGTGTGTGAGTGTGCGTGCGCGCACATACGTGATGTGTGTGTTGTGATTTGTGTGCCTACATGCTATGCTTTATGTGTGGAGGTCAGAATAAAATTTCCTGCATTTGCTTCTCTCCTTTTGTGAGGCTCTTTGGGGTTTTGTTTCTTTCACTTCCTTGTATTTCTTTTTCTCCCATAACCGAGGTTGGCCCAGAATCACAGTGTAGCTGAGAATAGCTTTAATCTCCTTTCCTCCACCTTACAAGTGCTGGGGTCACAGGCATGGATCCCTTTGCCCACCTTGAGTGTTTCAGCATAGAAAGTGGAATGCAGACAAGGGCTCAATGGAAAATGTGGGTTTCTTTCAGTACTCTCTGGGTTCCTGTGCCTCCTCCCAAGGAGGACTGTAGATATTTCGTCAAGGTTTCAAGAGACTGTTGTTGCCCCAATTTACAACTAAGAATAACACTGGCGTGGGCAATTGCATGCCATGTCCCTGTCTTTGTCTGGGACAGGGTCCTGCTATGAAGCTTTGACTGATCTAGTACTCACTCTGTCAGCCAGGCTGGTCTTGAACTTGCATCAATCCTCCTGCTTCTGCTTCCCAAGTGTCTACCTGTCTGTTACAGAGGACGGTAGACTGTTCCTCAGAGTTTAGCTAGCAAGGCATCTACTTCTTGGAGCCCAACATTTGACTTCTCAGAGTTGATTCCCAGAAATGTGATGGGTTGGCCAACGCCTGGTTGGGTTCAGGAGACAGGATTAAAAAAAAAAGGTTTTTTTTCTTCTAAATTTGATTTCCTTATTTTGTGTGTATGTAGGAAGGAAAGCACATGTGTCATACATGTGGCTTTCAGAGGACAACTTGTGTAAATCGGTTCTCTTTCTACAGTATAGGTCCTAGAAATTGAATTGAAGTTACCGGGCTTGGTGGCACGTGCCAAGTCCCATTATCCACTGAGTCATATCATTGATCCCAAACAAAGAGAATATTTGAGCCCTAAAATCCAACAGAATTTGCCATTTTGAGTTTTGGGCGTGCATGCATGCTGCTATGATTTGAATATACAACATCCCCCATAGGTGCATGTCTGCTCACATTTGGTCTCCAGTTGGTGGTTCTGTTTGGGAGTTTGTGGAGATCATTGGAAGCCCTGAGTGAATGTGTGTTGTTGACACGGGCACGGGTGTGTCAAGGATCATAGCCTCAACCCTACTGGGTGAAAAAGCCCATTCCCCATCCCCACAAAGTTCAGAGGGATGGTAAAGTCTTCATTAAGGATCTGAGTGCAAATGTTGATGATAATATGTGCATAAAATGACTGCCATAACTTTTTTTTCCCCGTGAATATTCATTGCCTGAAGAATGGTCCCTACATAGACTGTGCCTGCTGAGACTAGCTGAACATCTCTCCTTGATCCAGCTATATATCATAAACCTTACCTACCTCTTTGTTTATCAGCATGCAATAACCCACCTCCCTGTTGTACTCTATATAATAGACATGTTGCGTTTCCAGGCTGTTGTGGTTTCTCCGTCAGCGAACCCAGTCCACTCAACCCCAGCTTGTCTGTGCGTTCCTTGTGTGTCTTTATTCCCTGGCTGCCCCACAAGTCAAGTCAACCCTTGACGCCATGTGAGGATGTGGCAGAAGGTTATGAAACCTTTAGGAGTGGAGTCTTGTGAGAGGAAATAAATCCCTTGGCTTTGAGGTCTTATATTCTGATCCTGTTTCCTTTTTCTCCTTGCTTCCCATTTGGGGCTGAGGTGTGATTTGTTGGCTTCCTGATGTCAAAGTAAGATGTTACTTCAAAACTGCACAAACAGGGCTGGAGAGATGGCTCAGTGGTTAAGAGCATTGCCTGCTCTTCCAAAGGTCCTGAGTTCAATTCCCGGCAACCACATGGTGGCTCACAACCATCTGTAATGGGGTCTCGTGCCCTCTTCTGGCCTGCAGGCATACACAGACAGAATATTGTATACATAATAAATAAATAAATATTTTTTAAAAAAACTGCACAAACATATGAGAGAGGGTTGGGAGAGGAGTGATGGGGAGAGAATGTAAGCATTTTGAAGCACAAAGGGAAGACAGGGAGAAGACAATCGGCACAGAAAGAACTAAACTCTGATGCTTTGGCCTCAGTTCCTGCAGAACTGTGAGGAAAGAGACATTGTCTGAAAATATGCTTGATGGTCTTGCAGATCCACTAGCTAACATAGTGTTGGGTTTAAAAAATAAGGATCGGCTGGGTGGGGGTGGTATACACCTTTAATCCCAGCACTTGGAAGGCAGGAGCTAGCTGAACTAGCTAGGTAGATCTCTGAATTCGAGGCCAGCCTGGTCTACAGAGGGAGTTCCAGGACAGTCAGGATTGTTGCCCTGAGAAACCCTGTCTCCAAAACAAAGCAAACAGACAAGGATCTCTTCTCTTTCCTCCACAACAGTTTGTATTTGAAGCATCCTGACCCATCTTCATGGTCACTTGTGCTCTGCACCAGCCACCACCAGTTTTGTGTATGTGGGCAGTGTTTGCTAGCCAGCCAGGAGCTCCCACCCTCATAGCTGCTTTCACACCAAAGTGGAGGCTGTCACCAGCCTCCTGGCAACTGGCGCCCAACGCTGACATTTCTCCAGACTTCAACAGCATTGCTCTGAAGTGGAAGAAGACACTTCTTTTGTGAGGTGGCTAATAAGGAACATGAAGGCAATGAGCGTCTTTTGCAGATGTGAACCCCTGCAGTGGCAATGTCCCAGTCCACAGTGTGCAGAAGCTGATTTAAGATGGGTACAGTGAAACTCCGGGTGCCATGCATGGAACCCTTTAAAATGAGCTAGGTCAGAGCTTTTCTGAATGGTGGAGCCTAGAATTCTGTCTCACACAGACCCCCCCCCCTTTATGGCCTCCGGGATAGTTACTTCTTAGGTGAGGAAAAACTCACCAAGAAAATGGCTGCCAGGCTTGGAGAGATAGGTCAATAGTTGAGAGCACTGGCTGTTCTTCCAGAGCACCTAGGTTCAAGTCTCAGCACAGCCATAGCTGCTAACAAGCATTTGCAACTCCAGTCTAGGGGATCAGATGCCCTCTCTTCAGGGACTAGAAAAGCATGTTCAAGATTTGTTCTAACAGTGGACCTCAAGGCAGAGAGGAGTCCCCTGCTTGAGGCAAAAGCTGAGTTTCTGAACAGGAGCCATGGAAACCTAAGGCATGTCTCCAGCAGATCTTAGGAGCTCCCAGCTGCTGGATGTGTCTGAGTCTAAAGTTTTCAGAAGGGCATCTAGGAGTTTCGCACTGGCAAAAGCCAGTTGACTGACAGCTACACTTTGAGATAGATTGCAGCTGGGCTGATGGCAAAGCTGCTTGTGTAAACTCAGGCTGGCTTATTGACTCTGTGTGTATGCAAAAGAAGGAGAGAATGAGGTCAGGGCAGAAGAATGGCTGTCAGCCCCAGAAGTGGAAAAAGCAGGGCGGCGAGCTAGGAGGGGGTTCAATGTAGGCTAGTACATGTCCCCTCTCCTCGTCCTCTCTCTCTTTTTTTTTCTTTCTCTCCTGTCTTCTAACAGAAGGAAGTAGGGAAGAGGAGGTGGAAGGAGAGAAGGGAGGTTTGGATTGCACAAACTAGTTGTGGGGGAAGGGATGAGTTCTTTGATTTCTGGCTGCCAACTAGAAGCTCTGATCTTTGCTGAGTGGCAGTCTTCTGTTGGCTCTGGTCATCGAGGACGTCAACACAGTCTGCTGCCTGCTCTTTGCCAGAAGAGTCTTAAGATTTTACCACCATGATGCCCCACACCTCACTAGGTACCTCTCCTGTACTTATCATCAGCCTGAGCCTCTTTCTCCAGCCTAGACAGGTTTTCTGTCACCTCTACACCTGGAACTAAATAGAAATAGCGCATCTTAGGACTGGACACGTAGCTCAGTTGGTAGAGTGCTAACATGCAGTAAGCCCTGGGTTCCTTCCCTAGCTATGCCTAAACTGAGTGTGGTGGTATGTCCCTCTAATTCCAGCACCGAAAAGGAGGAAGCAGAAGGATCAGAACTTCATACACATTCATGACTGCTTACATAGGCAGTTCAAGGACAGCCTGAAATACAAGAGACTCTGCCTTAGAAGACAAGAGAGTGAGAAAGTATTTGCCCAAAATAACAGCAATAGAAGATCAAAGCCTAGCTTGGCATGGCAATCGGGGGGCAGAGGCAGGCAGATCTCTGTGAGTTCGAAGCCAGCCTGATCCACAAAGCAAATTTCACCACAGCCAGAGGTGCTACACAGAGAAACCGTATCTTCAAAAGCCCTCACACATGCACAAAATAAATAAAAAATAAAAGCCCTAAACTGGGCGGTGGTGGCACACACCTTTAATCCCAGCACTCGGGAGGCAGAGGCAGGCAGATCTCTGTGAGTTTGAGGCCAGCCTGGTCTACAAGAGTAGTTCCAGGACAGGCTCCAAAGCCACAGAGAAACCTTGGCCCCAAAAAACAAAACAAAAATAAATAAATAAAATAAAAATAATTATTCTTATTCTGTGCTGACCAACTAACACATGCCCCTAGGTAGATGGTAGAGATTTGCCTTGTTTGCAAAACTGGAAGTGAGGTGGCAGGCATTTATCCTCACTTCCTAATAACGTGACAGCTCAGGTAGAAGAAAACGTACAATTCATTTAGAACGCATACACATGGTGTGTGTGTGTGTGTGGAGATCACTCTCCACTGGAACTCAAAATTCTAATCTGTATTGGACTTAGAATGTGTTGGGACTTTTTCCTAAGAAGTTATGAACACACATCTGTTTATCCCAGATAGAGCACCGACAACAGACGGAAGAAACAACACATCGAAGTCTAGCTTGGTGTTCCAAAGAGTCTACTGGGGTTACTTCAGGAGCAAGCGGGAGGGTTGTTTGCAGGAACACGGGCAACAACTCACTGATGTTGCATCTCTGGACTCCCTGCACAAGTTGCAGGCAATGTAGCAATAGATCCGAGGCTCTCAAGAGAAGAGAGCAGCAGTTGTTTCCACTCGTCTACTTTGGGGGATGAGTCTTCTCATTTCTGAGCTTCCTGTATCTCATGAACCATCCCTTTCCCTCTAGAAGGAATGTTTCAATTTAGTGGAAGATGACTTGAGTATTCTGCGTGTCAAATCCCATTGAACACATCCTTAATCCAGTGTCATACCTACCTGGGTTTCAGGAAGAAGGGAGGATAGCATCAAAATCTTACATGCAAGTCCTAGGAAGATGGCTTCAGCAAAGTATCCACCGTGCATTGTCAAAGTCTGAATTGGAATCCAGCATTCACATAAGAGAGGCTCTAATTCAAGCACTAGGGTGTGAAGGTGAGACAGGAGCATTCCTGGAGCTCATCAGCCAGCCTAGCTGTATCAGTCAACTCCAGGTTCAGTGAGAGACCCTGACTCCAAAAAATAAGGTGGAGTCTAATTGAGGAAGTTACCCACGCAAACATGTACATAAGTTAGTGACTAAGCAAAGCGGGCACCATCAGGGGCAGGCTCCCATGTTAATGCTAAAACCTTATGGTGCAAGCTGAGCATGCCCACAGGCATTTCTGTACATCCCTGGAATCTTTTGGCTTTTTTTGGGAGGGCGGGTTGTTTGTAGTTTTGTTTTGTTTTGTTTTTTGAGACAGTGTTTCTCTGTAGCTTTGGAGCCTGTCCTCGAAATAGCTCTTGTAGATCAGGCTGGCCTCAAACTCACAGAGATCTGCCTGCCTCTGCCTCCCGAGTGCTGGGATTAAAGGCGAGCACCACCACCGCCTGGCTCATCCCTGAAATCTTTGATATATACTCTGAGACTTTGAGCTAAACAGCAAAAATGTATCTACTAGTTTTCCTTTGAAAATGGTAATCTTAAGCTCAGCAAGGTCTAGAATGTACTCCTAAACTGAGCATGCTCAGGAATTGCCCTCCTTTCTATGACTATGCATAGCCCCCTATGTTGAATCTGCATGCTTCTCTTGTCCGTCGAGACACTTGTCGTTATTCACTCTGGAAATGACTCTCTCTCTCTCTCTTTTTTGGTTTTTCGAGACAGGGTTTCTCTGTGGCTTTGGAGCCTATGCTGGAACTAGTTCTTGTAGACCAGGCTGGTCTCGAACTCACAAAGATCCTCCTGCCTCTGCCTCCAGAGTGCTGGTATTAAAGGCGTGCGCCACCACCACCCGGCTGGATATGACTCTCTTGCTCTCTTTGCCTACTGCATGGAGGTAATGAATATTTATCCACTCTTTTGTGTCTTGACTGTGCTTATTTTGGCTTTGCATTCACCAAAATGTAAACATACTATATGTACACACACACACAAACACACACACCATGGTGCTTAGCAAATTCTGCAAATTGATATATTCCACCACTAAGACGCAAGGATTTCTAAAGGGGGGCTCATTAGACTCAGGAAGTCTCTGAGATAACCATATGCACCAGGCCCCTCTTTCCCCAAGCTTGTTTATATAAGCAATAAAGACTGCTGCGGGACATGCTTGAACCAGCCAAGCTGCCTAGGAGAAGCTGAGAGCAACCGGACATTGATTAGCAGCTTGCATGTGGTACAGTGAGCCTAGCATCCTAGCTTTCATGAGCTATTTTCATCCGTGCTGGCGTGGGCTTTGGTGATGTGGCTACCTTAGCATCACTGCTGCTCTCATAAGTAAATCTTCACCCATACCTGTAAGTAACCTCAATAAAACCCTGTGCTTCAGCAAGTAGGACTTTATTTTGTCTTGGATAATTATCTAGCGGTGAGTAAACATTTGTTCATGTCATCCCAGGAACAGGGTCACCTAACACACACACAAATCATATATGTGTAAAGCTGTTTGTACTGACTAAATGGGTATGTAGAAAAGGTGTGTTGTGTACCTTTGGACACAGAAGGAACCTAAAAGTCTGTTCAAATGAGCACTGAATAAAACTAATTGGACACATCCATAAGAGCTATAAGAATTATTGATTATATCTGAATGGAATTGGTATGTTTTAAAATATAGTTTTATTTTATTATTTTGTGTGTATGAATGTTTTGCCTGCATGTATGTCTATGTATCACATGCATGCCTGGTACCCAAGGAAGTGGGACTCCAACCCAGGTCTTTTCCAAGAACAAGTGCTCTTAACCATTGAGCCAACTGTCCAGCCAGGAACTGGAAATTTAAAACTATTAGCTATAATTACATTCTTAAGGCTGTGGTCCCATCTAGCAAGGACAGCCTTCCCCACAGCCAGTACACAGCCTTAAGGTTATAGTAGAAGTATCCTTCATTTTACATCCGTAGGGAAATGCATTGGTGGACTTCAGACTGAAAAGTAGATAGATTGGTCTTTCAAAAGGAAGCAATGAGACAGTCAGCCCTTTATCATTTGTTTTATGTAATAACTTTAATCTTTACAAACCCCACTTTAACTGCATTATGCCTTTCTTTTTTTTAGACATTGTCTTGCTGTGTAGATCCGGTAGGCCTCAAACTCATAGAGATCTGCTTTGCTTCATGCTTCTCAAATTAAAGGTGCGAGCCACATGCCTGGCCTGGATTATCGTTTTATTGAGCCACTTTGTAAGTGCGAGAGACTTGTGCCAACTTTTATTATTCATGTGGGAACATTTATGTGCCATATACACCTTTTACTGCGTTAATATTATAACTATGAAAAATTTAGTCAAGCAAAGAGCTAAAGGTCAGCATTTCAAGCACATCCTTTATATATACTTAAAGATGAGAGGGATCAAAATAGTTACAGATTTGAGAAGTATCCAGGGACTACAATAATTTGAGGTAGGATATGATTAATTCTGTGACTTTTGTCAATTGCAACAGTTTCACAATTGTTATTTCAGTTATAATGTACATTGTAAAGACACAAAACCAATCAGGCCTGAGAATGAAGACAGGTGGGAGAGACCTTTCCTAGCATTCACGACTTCCAGCATGGCATTAAAGAAAAACAAACTGTGGTGCCACAAGCCTTTAATCCCAGCACTCAGGAGGCAGAGGCAGGTGGATCTCTGTGAGTTCAAGGCCAGCCTGGTCAGCTCCAGGACAGCCAAAACTACACACAGAGAAACCCGGTCTTTCAGGCGGAGGTGGCACACGCCTTTACTCCCAGCACCCATCTTGAGAACGAGTTCCAGGATAGGTTCCAAAGACACAGAGAAACCCTTTCTCAATAAACCAAAAAAAAAAAAAAGGAGAGAAAGAGAAGGAAATGTGCCTTCTATTTTTTAATTTAGTGGCTTGTTAATAAATTAATAAGTAACCGGGGGCTGGTATTTGTTTGCTAGACCTAGTGTTTACTCAGTTCTCAGGGTTCAAAGTTCTTTTGGTTTAAGCTGCAGTTGCTTCTTTGATTCTTTATTTTAAAGTCTAAAGTTTACTTTCCTGGCTGAGTTTCTTAAGTAGGGCCAGAGCCTTCAGAGACGGTCCCCCAAAAGCCCCACTGCCTCCTTTTTTAACTTGTATTTCTTTGTTAATTTTTCCCCCTCTGTCTTTGGAGGTTTCCTACCACACTCCTGGGATTCCAGCTTGCCCCATTTATGAGAGGTAGCCTCTCTCTTTGATTTCAGCCAGCCATCCCCCCCTCTGTAAAGTGCCCTAAGGCTTGAAGCAGACCCACCAGAGCAAGGAGGGAAGCATTGTAAGTTCTCCTGAGCACTCCTTAGAGCCCAGGGGCACTGGAGAGGCCATTTTCGCAGCTGGCCAACCTCTCTAGCAGTCTCCAGGAGCATTCTTTCTATATACTTAGTTGGTGAGAGGAATCTCTTTGAAAGAGGATGTCATTATCATAATGTCATACCTGTGAGTCTAGAGAAAGATAAACACCATCTGGAGGCAGTCATGGTAGCTCAAGCTTGTGATCCTGTTCAGGAGACAAAACAGAAGGATTATGACGAATTCAAGGTCCTCTTTGGCTACGTAGTGATTTTCTGGTCAGTGGAGGCTCCATAGAAAGATCCTGATTTTTTTTCCAGTGTGTGTATCTATGGAAAGAAAGACCGTTTAAAGCTGTTGACCATACCTCATAGATAGTGTGCAGAAAGTGTGCTTTTTCCCTAAATTCAGAGTCGTAGCAAACTGCTACTAGAAAGCTATATAAGAGGCAATGAATAGAGCAAGTCAGGAAGCCTATTCCTTAAGATTCAAGACAACACAAAGATCAAATGTGTAGAAAGCAATGTATAACCATAACGGGAACCTCAGTATGGGTAGCCTGACGAATGCCTGCCCAGGTACAGTTGAGCAATTCCTAAAATTAAGGTCATATATATTGTGTATTCAGAAGGCTTAGTTGTTCCCTTTTTTATCTCGAAATTTCACAAATTCTTTACTATATAATTTAGTATGCAAAATATGAATTTCCAGTTGCATGCAATTATGTAGTTTTCCAAAAAATGAAGTCCTATGTTGAGGCAGGAGTCAGCCCAGTGGGTAGTAAGGAAAGGGGCCTATGGTGAGAGCTGCAGGTGTATGTTACAGTGGGAATGGACAGTAAGGTTAAAAGGCCGTGGAAGGATTAAAGCAGTGAATCCAGAAGCACCAAGAGGCAAATACATTGACAGCTGGGTATGAGATAGCCAAGTAAGCCTGAGAGGAGACAAAAGGGCTCTAAGAAGCAAAGCCAGTGACAAAGGCTAGCTAGCTTTTCTGAGACTTTTCCCCTTTGCGAAGCACATGCTAGGTACTGTTGGTGTATTATATTACTGCTTTTAATAAATCAGCTCTACTGTAGCTGATTATAATAGACTAAGTCATAAGTGAGGATGACCCCATCACTACTATTTCAAGAAAGAGACCCCAAATCATCCTGTAGACAAAAAGATAACCAAGAACACTGCAGCTGCTTTTTGGCAACTGTGAGAACAAAGAAAGTTTAATATTAACAGCACTCGGGACACCTGCAAGGTCAAAGGTAGCAACACCAGCCAGTAAAAAAAAAAAAAAAAAATAGCAGGCAGTCAAGAACAATTAGCACAGTCAGAGAGCTTAGTATAATTAACAAAATACCTGCAAAGTCACAAGGTAGTCATGCTGGCCAAGTGACTAATAACTAAGCCAGAGTTCGAGAGGGCTGGGATCAGAGGCTTCTACACCCCTAACTGGGTGAGCAGGACACAAAACGTCAAACGATCATCTCTCTGATTGAACCTGGGGGATGTGGTTCCTCTGTTGGCTCAGCTCATGACAGTCCAGAGAATTAATCACTCTCAATAGAGATTACCTCAGTGTGTCCAGTTTCTGTCACTGGCCTGTACAATGGCTGGACAAAGGATTTCAATGGCTTTCCCCCACTTTGGAAATCCCTCACAATTCTAGAAAGTTCCACTCACTTTTCCTCATTTTCTCACTTCTCTATAATTCTTAGTAAATCTTACTTGCACCAACCGTGGTGGCACTCACCTTTAATCCCAGCACTAAGGAGGCAGAGGCAGGCAACCTCTGAGAATTCAAGGTCGGCCTGATCTACAAAGTGAGTTCCAGGACAGACAGGGCTCCACAGAGAACCCTGGATACTAAAACTAAAACTAAAATAAATAAATAAATAAATAAATAAATAAATAAATAAATAAATCCTACTTGCCACATTACATACTCCCACAAAAGTCCGCATTAGTAATTGTGTTGGTACAACAGTGAGCTCAGAGCCACTGGCAGGACAACTTTTGATGAATGTGAGTGTCTGCGATCTCAGGTCCTCATGTCACGTACCAGTGAGCTGTAAAAAGATCTCATTGATCTCAAAACCCTGCATCAATATGATGGATCCATGAGCACAGTTTATCGTATGTTAGCATTAAAGTTATACTGTCTGTAATTTGATTTCGGCTTCCCATTTGTCTCTTCTAGTGTTTGCTTACAGAATAGTAAGTAATCTGGAGGAGCACTGTGCTCCCCACATGAGGTGTTTGCTCAGCAATTAAAGTTCAGACTTCCTCTTTTTTCCCTTTGGACATGCAGCCACCATAAGCATCAGGTTTTGTTTTGGTTTTTCTAATTACTTTTGTTTTTTAATTTGTTTAGATTTTTTGTTTTTGTTTTCCTTTTTAAAATTGTGTTTCTCTTTATGTTTTCAGCCACTAGAGGTTGTTTGGGGAATTCATATAAATATCCATCAGGTGCTAAATGGATACATATTTCTTTGTGGTTTTTTGGTTTTTTTTTTTTTTTTTTTT